>CM024619.1:16950095-17452141 GCA_014182575.1 Eucalyptus decipiens
AAGATCACTAGTGGCTTTTGGAATTGCGATACTTCCATTAGGGGCCTACTTCCATTTGGTCATTCGAATTTGGCACAAGTGCCTTCAGCACCCCACTTTGCCGTCGGCCAACAACACATGGCTTCAAATCCTAAATGCCCCTCTCTCTCTCTCTCTCTCTCTCTCTTACCAATTCCTAAACTTATTAAGCTGAACGGTCATGATTGGTTCAATGATCAAGCGCTCCGTCTTTCTTTAAAGAGATCGTAAATTTGAGCTATTGTGCACTTGAGCACTATAATCTTGTGGAGTCGCAAGTTATGAATGTGCAAGGGCTGCTATTGGCAAGCTCGGCAACCTTGATTCTCAAGATATGGGTAGTGTCGAGTAGTTATAGCTTTTGAGAGGTGTGTGCAATTGTATGACTGTTGCTTCTTCATGTGTTTCATAGTTTATGCATGGTTCTTGTGAACCCAATTGTGGTTGATGCACGTTTGTCTTATTAGGTGGCTCATAATTTTGTTGTCCAAAGCTATTATCATCAAATAGAAATCCCATGCTTGGGTCTTGTGATGTTTGTCCTTCACTTACTATTGTTCTAGATTGTCTAGTAAAGAATTTAATCTCCTGTAACCAAGTCGATACAACTATGAATTCCCAAGAAAAACGGTCCCCAAATTATCGAAAATGGGAATCTCATCTCATCAAATATCACATGACGACTTACATATACCCTTCCTGTTGGCGAATAAAGACATTGATAACCTCTATGTCTCTAACTATACCCAAGAAAAACACGGGTAATGAGTGTGGATCAAACTTTGTTGCACCATACGGTCTAAGGTCTGGATAGCACTCGTGCCCAAAGACTCGAAGAAACCCATAGTCGGCTTTTTACCAAAGAGCTTACCAAACGGACTACTCATTCCGGCCTTGGTGATGGCAGCAGATTGATGAGAAAAGTGGCAATCGAAACTCATCGACCCAATAAATCAATGGTATTCATGCATGATAGAGCATAGAAAGACCCAACTCAACGATGTGCCGATGTTCCTTTCGGAATTTCCATTCTATTCTGGCGTATATGGGCAGGAGACCAGCATTTTAATTCCTTTCTCATTCAAATGATTAATAAACTGGCTGCTATTAAATTCACCTCCACCATCGCATTGGAAAGATTTAATTCGACTTTCAAATTAGTTCTCAACAAGATTTTGGAACATGATAAGGATGGAAAAGAACTCAGACTTTCTCTTCATTGGATACACCCATGAGAATTGTGAAAAGCGTGTATGAAGACTATATAGAATTTAAACTGCTAAAAAGATTCTCTTGGGATAGGCCCCCACACATCACAATAAATTTTTCAAGTGGTTTACTAGCTAGAGACTCGAGAGATATTGAAAGGCAACTTGCTACTTTTTCCAACCTAGCAACTTTCACATATTCTCTTTGTCACCTTTATAGATTTGATCGATTGTTGTTCTCCGAGAAACTTTATTATTTAAAAGTTTGAGTGCCCAAGCCAAAGGTGCCGGACTTCACTACGGCGTCTGCTGTCTTTGAGAGTACCACACTTGTGTTTGTACCGATTTACCTTGTAAATTCCGTCGCATTTCTTTCCCATTGATTATTGAATCTGTCATATGGTCCTTAATAGATACACCAAGTTCATCAAAGATTAGTGAGCATGGATAATCGTCAATTAACTTAGACAATGAAATCAAGTTTTTCTTAATCTCTGGGACCACTAAAACCTCATTTAAAGGAAATGAATGTAGTTTAGTAGATAAAGATGTTAAGCCAATATGGGTAATGGGAAAACAAACTCCATTCCGTACCATTACCTTGTCTGAACCATAGTAAGGAGAGAAAGAATTGAGATTACCGAGTCGATGATGTGATATGGGTTGTTACCCCAAAATTTGGGAACTAATCTCCTCCTTAATCATCCTCCAAGTGAAGAGCAGCTAACACATTTGGTATCAGCTCACTTTGATAAGAATTATCAAAGCGATACTAGCAACGTAGAGTGTCATATCTGGCCTCTTGCATATCGACATTGAAGCTTCGTATTATTCACATAAAACTGTTTGTCCAGGCAGAAAATACCACCCATAGGTAGATACTCCTTGAATCAGCAACCTTTGTCGGATTGTTTCTATACGGTCAAAGCCTTGATTCTAAGAAGGTGAATTTAGTTTGTAATTTCCACCGGATTGATAACCACGGATGAATCACCAAAAGTTATTGAGGGTCCATAGTTATGAGATATGGGATAATTTCCAAACCTCATTTCACGAAAACCATAGCCTCTTCCTTTATTGTTAAACCCGTCATTCCTTCCTTCAAAACCTCTATTAAAATTTCTTTGACTAGCAAAAGCAAATGTTGAATTAAATGAACTGAATCGACCTCACTACTCGGTTTCAAATGATCAATCTTTTCACCAGTAAATGCCAAATTAGGGTTTATTTGATTCGACAAATAATTTTGATGTCACGCTTCATATCTCTCAAGCTGAGCAATAACGTCTCCGTAGCTTCGTTTGGGTTTGAGACAATACATAGTTGTCTTAAATGTCTCATAGTCACTTCCGAGACCCTCTAAAACACTAAAGACCTTTGTAATTTCATCGACCGGTTTGCTGATCGCGTTTAACTGGTCACAAATCAATTTGAACTCACATAAATACTCGGTTAAGGGCCTATTACGCTTTTGACAAGATTGAAGCTTACCCCTTAATTCAAATTCTTTGGCCATAGATCTCTAAGTAAAACGATTACATAATGTATTACATACCTCAAAAGCCGATTCAAGACCGATTATGAGTACCAGCACATCCTTAGACATGGATCTAGTGATCCATGACAACACAAGTTGGTCCATACGATACAATTGCTGATACTCTTTGGATTAAGGACATCTTCAGAAATTTTCCCCTTATGCGCGTAAGATTCTCAATGGTGGAGGCTGAATTTGACTATTGATGAAACCCAATAGATCCTAGCTTCTAATGAAGCGAAGAAATTGCGTCTGCCATAGACGAAATTTCCTTAAGAAAGTTTGATAGTCATAAAGTTTGAGAGATTTACGTGTATCGGGTATGGGTATCTCGATTTTGGGTTTTCCGCCATGATTGTGTAGATGAAGAATAGTTGAACTCAAGGAAAAGGATGAAGACAAATATGATAAAGGCTCTCAATATAAAGCTCGATACCATGAAGAAAATAAGAGGATTCAAGAAAACAACGATTCAAAGATAAATTTCTCGGAAGAATGTTCTTCACTGAAAGCCATAATACACTTTGTTATTCTACAATACATAATGCTATTTATATTAAAAGACAACTAGATTTCCTATTCTATATTCCGAATATCTAATCTGACAGATTGATCGAAATCAAATCATATCTATCACTCTAATCTAATATTTTGATAGCAGAATCAAATCATACTCTAATCTAATCTTCTGATGGCATAATTAAATCATAATCAAATCATATTCTAATCTAATCTTCCGATGGTTTACCAATAATATTATGAATCTTATTAGAGTGGTGAGGCTGACCGCATCGACCTCTCCGGTCACCTCAATCTTGTCCTGCTCACCCACCAGCGCCACCGATTGATCTCCTAAAGTGGAACCAACAAAGAAACGGATCAGTTTCTAATCAAAGAGCTTCTTTTTTTGTGTTTGTTTTTGCCGTTCTAAATCTCGAAACACCGAAAACAATCACCTCGAAAGCCAGCCGCAAGTCTAAAAGCTTTGGCGTGAGAGCTTTGGGGTTTGAAACAATAAAATCTCGAGGCGTTGTCGTTGAAAGGTACCTTTTTTTTTTTTTTTTTGACAAACGTTGAAAGGTACCTTATTCACGACCTTTTGCTGCCAAAATGACTAACAAAATAAAAAGTCAAGAAAAGTCAAGAAGATTCAATTTGAAGAATCAACTCATGATACCATCAATTGTCCTCATGGTGCTTGCTTCGATTAAGAATTTGGGACTCAGAGTCCTTCTGAGAATATGTGTTGGAGGAGAGGTGAAGACGAACTGAGGTACCGCTCTCTATTTATACCATCTCATGGAAGAAGATTCAATGACTTTTAAACAAAGACCATGCATGCTTCATGGCTCTAGTCAAGTCAAACTTGTTGAACATCAAGTCTTTTGGTTAAGCCGGCTCTATTCGTCCTTATTTTCAAATATATTTAAGTCAAACTTGCTGAACATAATTGATGAGATGTGCTTCACAGATTACTTCGGCTATTGGTGTGGGGTTGGTAGAAAAATTTCATTCATACAATGGAGATAATCAAATAAAATGGTTACATATATAAATTCAACATCAAACCTGAAAGAATCTGTTGAAATTCAATTGATTTACGAATATGATTAGTCAATCCATCATTTTGTCACTAATTGAAGTTCGATAGAAGGCCTTAGTCTCAGGAAAAGGTTCCCCACGTGAACCTTACCAGCCAAAATCTCTAATTATCATTGTCAATTGTCATCATCGCCAATCAACACTGACCGGCAATTGACACCATGGCCCCCTGGGCCCGGGGCGCCCCACGCAGGGCCCCTTTTCCGACGAGAACGTGAGTCAATGGCATGAGTAGATGACCTACTAGAAGAATAACTGAATAGAAAATTGCCTAAAATATCCTAAATTTATTATACAGCACTCAATTCAGTCCAAACTTTTAATTATATTAATTTAGTTCTAAACCTTTCAATTATGTCAGTCAGAATTAAATTGACAAAATTTCAAAAGATTTAAGACTAAATTGACATGATTGAAAATGTTTATAATCTCATCAATTTATATCGATCCTATGAGTTTGCATAGAAATGAATAACGAAAATATTTTTATCGTTCATAAATATATTTGATCATATAGAAAACTTATGCAACCCTTTCTTTGTTTTGTGATTGTTGATAGGTGTGGGTATGGAGTACGTGGTTGATTCTTTCAGGTGGTGTCTACGGAGCTAAAGGCTCAGGTTTCGAAACGGCGGTGAGGTTCCGACCTTTGCTATTGTGGTTGGTTGCGGCTATGGGTTGTGAAGGATGGTCAGTAATGGTGGTTTTTTTTTTGCAGGCGGTGGACAACCGTACCAAAGAAAATGGTTGCGGCAAACGGCGCCGGCAGCTGTGAATATAAGAATCCAGTGGTTGTATCAAATTGGTCCTATTATCAAAGTCGACAGTGGTGGTGGGTGACCACAACGATGATGGTGATGATGGTCGTGCCACATGTGACGGATGATGGTGCATGTTTGATCCTTTTGTCTCTTATTTTGGCACCCACTTATAAAACTATAAAGTTATTTGGGATAAATCAGGCCAAGCGACCTGCGAGCAGTTCGGGCTTAGCCTGGCTAGGATTTCAAGCTCAGGATACATTATTATCTTGTAAAGTTCAGCTTGGAAATTTTTGTATTGCGGACATTTTGATCACTTAGATGTTGAACTCAAATCAGAGCGAGCCTGTTGCTTGTTTTTTGAATCGTCTTGAGACTCATGTTGGCTTTGGTAGAGCGATTTCACTTCAACATGCCCATCAAAGATTATCGTATATATAAGTAAAGTCATCCCACTAGATCGAGCTAATTATGTTTAAGGATATACATTATCTTTCTCAACCTTGAAGGCTCCAAGCTAGTCAAAATCAAGAGTGTAATATCGGTCATAGCACGATCACAAGAAGTTCAATCACAGTGAAAACCGGAAATTGATTTTATTCCATTTCTCAAAACAGCTCCTGTCGAAAAACTCATCACGTCGATAGGTACATATATATAGGTCATCATCGTCTGTCTTTGTTGATCTTAAAAGAACAAGCACCTGGGCTCAGGGCATGGATCCCCGATGATGACGACTTCAGGGCGCGGGCACGGGCACGGGCACGGATATACGACAGGCTGCGGGTCCTTTTTTTGTCAGACGTGTCTTTGCTCTTGCCTTCTTTCGCGTCGGCCTCGCTCACGGTAATTATCTGCGCGAACCCGACTTTCTTCTAAGCAAAAGTGGTGAGGGCGACCGAGTCGCAATCCCCGTCATCTCGATCTGGTCCTTGTCATCCTCAATCTTCACCGATTTAACTCCTGGAGAAACCGACAAAGAAAATGGATCGATTTTGAATCAAATGAGGTTCTTTTTTTCCGCCCAATTCTTAATCTCGAAACACAGAACAGTTTATAGAAGATACACACCTAAATGGTTATCGACATATAAACAATGAAAAAGAATAAATCCATCAATCACCTTGAAAGCTACTCACGACTCTTAAAGCTTTGGAACGAGCTTCGAAGGTTGAAACAACAAAATCTTGAGGTATCGTCATTCATGCACACCTTAACCACGATCTTCTGCTTGCAAATAAAAAGAGAAAAGAAAAATCAAGAGTGTGAATTAGCAATGCTTACTTAAGGTGAATCAACTCATTATTTCCTCATCAATTTATTACCTTCATGGTGCCTGCTTCGATTTGGAATTTGGGCAATTCGAAATTCTTCAATCTGCTCGAAGAATTCTGAGAAATTGTTGGAGGAGGGCTAAGAGGAACTGAGATACCACTCTATTTATAGCATCTCCTTGGAAGAAGATTCAATGATTTTTAAACAAAGGCAGGACACATAGTAGTCAAAGGTGAAATTTTTTTTAACATTAAGTCTTTGATTTTTCGCTCTATTTTTTATTATTTAATTTGAATAATTCATGTCGCTCCACCATCTATATGCCTTACATAATTGACGACATATGCTCCAGAGATTATAATTCTCAAGTATAGGACTTGGTAGAAAATTTCCATCCGTACATTGGAGTTAATCAAACAAACATCCATGCATAAAAATTCACTATTGAACCCCAAAAAATCTATTGAAACTCAATTGATTAAGAGATATGATTTGTCAATCCATCATTTTTTTTTTTTATCACTATTCGAAGTTCAATGAAAGACCGGCCTTCCATAAGAAGAAGGGGATCTTGTCCAATTAGTCATAAATTTATTATACAGATATTAATTCAATCTTAAATTTTTAATTTTCCTAGCTTATTCCTAAACCTTTGTGTAGAATTCTGATGTAGCCTTTGTGATCAATTTTTGCCACAACTGATGACTGAACTGCTGTCTCGGGAATTTTAGGCGGAATTTACTGAAATGATTACATTAAAATTTTCCATAAATATTAAAGATTAAATTGATAAAATTTAAAAATTAAAAATTGAATTAACATAACATATATATATCGGGATTGACTGAGTAAAAACTTTCCTCAAACCGACTCTGAACAGCCAAAGTCTCCAGTGATCATTGTATCCCATCATTACCCGCCGCAATGCGGGACCGAGAATGAGAAGTCAATGGGAAGCAGCTGGACCTTCTAGAATTAGAAAGGACTAACAGACGAGGAAAGGACAGTTGAGAGAAAATCAAGGGAAAGTTCATGATCAATAAGAAAGTAATCTTTAATTAGAATGAAATTATAATATCACAAGCACACAGCTACATATATACATCCATATTTATGGTCACGTGTCATTAATTTCCTACCAATTGTGCGAGGGAAGCATGCCGTGTTGTCCCACAAGTGAGGCCTAGGTGAGGGCTGCCAAAATCCAAAGAGGGCTTCGACCCTCATCTATTTTGGACTAGATCTAATCTAGCCCTCACCTAAATCCAGAGAGGGCTGCAACCCTCATCTATTTTGGACTAGGTCTAATTTAGGCTATTAAGATATGTCGGGGGTTACACACCCGTAATAAAATGTTTACTTTGAGCCATCACTACTTCACGTCACCTGCAATGTGAAGATTTAAGGGTCAACAAGTGAGGCCTAGGTGAGGGCTGCCAAAATCCAAAGAGGGCTTCGACCCTCATCTATTTTGGACTAGATCTAATCTAGCCCTCACCTAAATCCAGAGGGGCTGCAACCCTCATCTATTTTGGACTAGGTCTAATTTAGGCTATTAAGATATGTCGGGGTTACACCACGCAATAAAATGTTTACTTTGAGCCATCACTACTTCACGTCACCTGCAATGTGAAGATTTAAGGGTCAACGTGTACCTATAATCGCAACCCAATTAGTAGTTTGAAAGTCTCCACATAAGATATGTGTCCATTAAACAATGTAACATGAGCCGTTTCGAGATTTGCTCACAATGTGAATAGAATTCGTGACTTTGTAAATGACAAGTAACTCGACTCCTTTGCCACTGTTCAATGATCTTAACAGCAAGCCAGTATTTTTTTTTTTTTCATTTGTTGTATTTTGGGTATGTTAAACTTAAAGTAACGTGTGGCTATACCGATCAAAAACTGATTGGAAGAAATGCTCCCCGTTGAGGAAAGTACCATGTGGGATCCGTTTCCCGCCAAGCAAAAAGCATAAAATATGCGACTATCACCGTCTAATAGCTCCTTGAATTGACTATTAAACTCGTGATTTGAACAATCCAGCCAATCCAGCCAATGCTTCGTGGCCAGTGAAATTTCTATGCTTCCTCTTGGAAAGGTCGTGGGCTCCATAGAAATTCGTACGACGGAGGTGTTCGTACGTGCGTGTCCCTCGTGGTGCATAGACTTTTTTTTTGGTCAGACTCGTGGTGCATAGACTTGAAAAACATTACTTTTGGTGAAGAAATTACATCAGTGAAGTCAAAGAAGATTGCTTAGCTGTTCCGTTGTTGACTTGATATATATACACACACAAAGTAGATAGAAGCGTATTAATACCATTGTTTGATCAAAAGAGTTAATTTTCAATAGTCGTGTTTGTCTGAAAAGTTAACATTTATTAAGTAATTTCGATTGTTTGATCACAGCTTTTCATAATTTCCGAATTATCGCAAAAGTGGAAAAGGTATTTAGAGACGAGTCATGCCCATACATCCAAGTGCCCAGTCAAGATCAAATTTGATTAGGTTTGTCGATGCATAATGTTGGAATAAGAACAATGCAAGCTCTATAATTTATGTATGACACTCATTTGAGTATTATAAATTTTTTTCACTCACTTAAATGTCACATCGAAATAAAATCGATCATTTTAAATGTCATTTCCAATAAATTATCCGACATTGATTTTTTAATTAATTTTTCATCGAAATATAGAGAGTCCAGTGGTCTCGTCAAATTGGTCCTATTTTGCCGTCGATAGCAATGGTGGCGGTGGTGGTGGTGGAGCAATGCATTAAAAATGGTAGTGATGGTCGTGCAGATGGTGGTGCATGTTTGCAGAGCTAAGAAGAGCGGTGGTGGTGCATATTTCATTCCTTTCATCTTTCTTATTTTGGCAGGCAAACTCTTCAAAGACTATAATTAATCTAAGATAAAACCGAGCCAAACGACCCAGGACACGCAAAAGAGATTAATATGTTAATATATATAAATAAATTCATCCCACTAAATATCGTGCAAATTTTGTTTTAATAAATAGTGAGAGCTCATTAGCGCCCCCCCCGGGTGTCAAAACACACTTTATATTATATTTGGTACCTCGTTATTTTCCTGCATATAATAAAGTATCGGTCGAGATTTCGGTAATCTTTATCTTGGAGACTCCAGCTAGTCAAAATTAGAGGACTAGTCTTTGGTCATGGCACGATCACGCGGTTCAATTTCGATCAAGATTTTTACTCCATTTTACAAACTCGTGTAAGAAAAACTCACCGCATCAATATCGGACTTTCATACAAAGTCATCACCGTCGATCCTAGAGCCAGCACCAGGATTCGGGGTACCAGCCCGTAGATTGCTAAAGCCATTATATCAATCCCTACTTCATCATTAGAGTGCAATTGTTTGAAAGTGAGTAACAAATCCCCAGACACACCGTGCCCCTCTCCCTTTTCTTTCACATATGGGTCAATTGCCTTTGCTTGCATTCCCATCATCTGTGCGATTTTTGCCTGCTGCGAGAGGAGAAAACTCATGCCGCTAACTCGAGACGCTGCGGTAATTATTGATTGATGTAGCTTCAACGTCTGTTTCTGATGGTCTTCCCTTCCCCAAGAAGATGCTAGAGGCTAGATCAGACTAAAGAGAGAGACGGTTGAGTACGGAAGTGAAAGCCGCGATATAGGCTAGCTAAATACCCAGTGAGCATAGTGAAATGAATAAAGAGAAATCCGAATGACTAGTGGCCATAACTCATTAAGCAATCAACACCTTTTTTTTCGCTTAGCGTTTCCTCTTTCTACCATTACGAGGAAGCTGCATATTCACTTCATTCAGTTACATTAGGGCTTTACCCAACTCAATCTTGGTGATTAAGTTCCGCTGTTTTTGGTGTGAAATGAGCTTATTCTAGGATAGGAGGTCTTGTCAGTATGGAACCTACCTTTCCGGAGTGAAAAATTGTCATCCTATAACTGAGTTTTCTTTTTCTTTTTTTGTTTAGAGTCGAGTGATCAAGCACGATTCGCCATTAGTGAGAAGCAAGTAAACTCTATAGCCCTAAACTAAAGGAGCGAGTCAAGTTTGTTCGGATTGAGGGATAAATTACATGGTTGAACTGCCAGTCCATCAAATATCGTAGTTTATCCTTAAGAGCAAGAGGTTCCTTGCGTGAAACTTATATTAGGCAAAATCAAGGTTGCCAACTCGGCATTCCTCCCATCTAGGGTCCGCTTGTTCAATAACCTCTTATGGCATTCGCACAATAGTTTTCCCATCTAGAATTTCTAGTTTCAAATACGTAGTTACAATTTTGTTGCCTTAGCGCCATCTTTCAAGAGGTTAACCCAATAAAATTACCCGTATTAGATCATGGTTTAGTGGGCTGCTCTACATTAATTGCATGCCCCAAAGCAGGTATGGTGGGTGCCAGCAACTTTCACTTGTTAGGAGTAGGGGCTGAAAAGAGCTCTTTGTATAGCTTGGCTTTGCTGGGCTTTGATGCTTACAACTTAGAGAAAGGGGAAGGTTTGAGAAAGGAGCTTTTTAGCCCTTTTGCTGGATTGTTGGTCCGCGGTGACGGATGGCTTGACTGAAAGGAGAGGAGGGGAACGAGTTACATGCCTAGAACGAGAAGGAGAGAGGAAAGGGTAAAGGGGTTTACTAAAAGATGGAGGTAAGAGATTTTGAACTTACTTGTTTTAGTTAGCTACTCTTCGTCCCTTCCTTGGAACCACTGGCGTTCTAGAAAGTCAGTCCATCAACGATTTATCTCCTTCAATTGGTTATGGTTATAATTAGCAGACCCACTCTTCTACCTATTGCATGAGCTTGTGCTCTTCAAATAATGTGTCCCCATTTGCCCTCCAACGACATATTTGGGCATGGACGTGAATATACGTAGCCATCGGTAAATCGGGGTGGAAAGCGCAAGAGATTTTCTTAGTTCTTCATGAGATGGAAGGGTTAGTGACTCAAGGAGTTCCACGATTTGGGTTGTATTGGAATTTTGGAGAGTTTTTATGAGGATAGAGTTGAATCTTGTGTGCACAAACTTATACTTTAATAGTGTTACACGGATCGGTCATATCTTTCTGTTCTAAGTCGAGTAGGATTCTCCCTAAATCCTCTATTTCCCTAATTAAAAAAGAAAATTTAAGACTTGATGACCAACTTTCTAACTACTTTCCTTTTCCAGCTTCTTCATGTGCGCTAAGGCCTGTTTGGTAACCATCCAAAACGGGGGCCAAGTTCTGATTCTTTGTTCCCCGAATCGGTTTGGGCCTAGAATCGCGTTTGGTAAAATTTTTGTTCCCGGAACAGATTGGGAATAGAATCAAGAACCAAAAAAGTTGATTCTTGTTCGGGGACGAGTTTGAGAATCAAAAATCAAAATTTTGTTTCTTCCTTCGGCCATCTCGCGACCGCCATCTACCACCGCCCGCCACCGTCCGCTGCCCCGTCACCGCCGTCCCGCCGCCGCCGTCCGCCGTCCGCCGCCGCCGACCGCCGGTCCCGGCGAGCTCGCGGAGACTCGCCGGACCCGGAGCGAGGTCCGGCGAGGCTCGGCCTCCCGGATCTGGCGAGGCCGAGCCTCGCCGGTGGCCGACGGGCCTCGCCGAGGCTGGGCGAGGCCTCGCCCGAGGCTGGGCGGGCCTCGCGGGAGGCCCGGGTAGGGGGCTGGGCGAGCCTCGCGCTCACCCGGCCCCACCGGTGGCGGCGAGGCTCGCCCAGCCACCGGCGGGCTCGCCCGGCCTCGCCGGTGGCTGCGGGAGGCCTCGCCCAACCCCGACGAGGTCGGCTGGCCCCCGGCGGGGCTAGGCGAGCCTCGCCGGATGCGGCGGCCCGGCCCGAGCCTCGCCGAGGCGGCGGCAGCTCCGTGAGGTCGCCGACCCTCGTCGGCCGGTCGCCGGTCGGCGACCGGCAAGAAGAAGAAGAAGAAGATGAGAAAAAGAAAAGAAAAAGGAAAAAAAAAAGGAAAATGAAAAGGAAAATGAAAAGAAAAAAATGAAAAAAATGAAAAAAAAAAAAAAAAAAAAAAGAAAACAAAGGAAAAAAGTAAAAAAATTATTTAAAAATTAAAAGAAATTGATTTGGAACAAATTAATGAACACGGTACCAAAACGCAATTCTATTCCCGAGAATCAAAAATTTTGGACCCGATTCCAAACGGCTTAAAATACTTAGAATCGATTCAGGGAACGAATAAAAAAGAATCGGTTACGATCGGAATCGGCTCAGGGAACGGGAATCGTTACCAAACGCGCCTAAGTATCCTAAGACTCCAAGGATTATATCCTGCGTTTCGATTCAGTCCAGTTGTCTACGGGCCGACAAAGAGGACCGCGTTGATTATCTGTGATTTTTTTTTTTTTTTTAAATTAATTATTATACGGCGATATGTGTGATTTTTTTTTTGGTTGAAGTTCTATGACTCGTCGGAATGTTCACTTAGCAATCCTTGTGTCAAACGACATCGTCCTCCATTTTCACTTAAATGTCAATCTTGGTTAAAAAATGATCACTTAAGTATCAAGTTATGATATAAGTGATCATTTATGTGCCACTCATTATTAGAGGTAAACACTTAAGTGTCAAGTTTTGCAGCAAATGATCACTCAAGTGCCAAAACAATATCATTTAGCGTTGTCTCGCATAGTTTATGTGGATAGTATAACGTTGTTTGCCTTGTCTATGTGGATAATTTAAAAATAAAATAAAAAAAATGCCATATCATTAAAAAATTCCTGTCGGAACAAGCCACACCAACTGTTTTAGCAGGAAATTCTTGCTCTTAGCACTTAAATGTTCATTTTTTCTCTAATTTGTGCACTTTAGTGTATCTTTTGAAAGTTTTAACATCTATGTGTTCCCTTATACTAAGTCATGGCACTTGGCTTGTTCTTCTACCATGTGTTGTTTTAACATGTTTGGCTCTCAACACCAGTTTATGATCATCTATTTTCAGCATAGAAATCCCGTTGCCCTGTCTCCTTCGCACGCTGTGTCCTTTGCACGGTAGTTGTGAGGAAGTTCTTTGTATTCCTGTCCTCCCGACTTAAACCAATAAATCCGAGTCTTTATGCGCCAACACATCTCTTCCTGCCTCCAAAGTAATGACTGATTTAAACCAGGTTCAATCATCGATTTGTTCACTTAATTGTTTCTTATGAGCTAGAGAAAAGGAGCATTCGCATTTTCCAGGTGCAAATTGGAGGGTCAACCGTCGATGATGTCTCTAACCAAATATTCATGTGCGGTCAATATCAGATATCGGACAAAACAATGTCATGTTTTCCATTGTGAAATGAAATTATATTATCACGAGTACACGGCTATATATTTATATAATGTATAGTTACGGTTTTTACCCTCTTATTTTATTTATGCAATTGGATCATCAAGCTTTCTATTCTTGCAATTAGATTTGGTTAAATAAAAAAAGAAAAAAAAGGATAGGATGGGACCACCGTTGACTAGTCATTATTTTCAGGCATGGTAAACTTAAACCTATTTCTGCAACATAAGCAAATTAAAGAAAAAGTTGGCCGGTGACGGTGGCAACCAGCAGCGCTAAAGACGTTCGAATAATGGCGCATCACCACCTTCACCGAGTAAGCGACGGTTGCCATCCATGCCATTTCTACTACAGCAAGATGGTGGAAGAAGCGATTCTTGCCTCGTCAAATTCGTGCTGAGGGCTGCTAAGCCTGTTCGCCCCCACCGCCCTATGGCGAGGGCCAACGGCCATTTCGAGGTAACCATGAGGGTATGTGGACTAGGTTCTCTACCGCGTACAATTTGACAGAGTTCGATTGAGTTGCGCAAACCAAATATAGATAGATTCACTGCAATTAATGAGTTGAACGATGAGATATGAAGATATATTATCAAGTTGGAGGACCAAATCTTATCTCGGATGGTGTATATATGTTACTATATTAGCATTATCAATTCGATACATCTTGAGGTTATGAAAATTTTAGCAGAAGATGTCTTGTCTTTCCAAACTCATATTGACATCGGTAAGATAAACTCATTCCACTAAATTGATCTGATTAAGTTTCAAGAAATATTGAGACCACCGTTGCGCGACCCCCTCAACGATGTGTAACAGTGTTGGTCATGGTTTCAACAAATCTCAATCTTGGAGACCCCATCTAGTCAAAATCAGAGAGAAACTAGTATTAGCCATAGAACGATCACAAAGTTCAATCTCGTGATTACTTTTATTCGTTTCTCTAAATTGCTCATGTGAATAGAGTTATCTCATTGATGCAGTACATTTGTATAAGTCGTCATCGTCGATCTTATAGGGCCCAGCACCAAGTTTTGGGGTGTGGATCCTCGACGTAGACAATTTCATGGCGCGGGTATGGCCATATGATGGGCTGCGCATCCTTCGTTTCGCCAGGCTTGTCTTTGCTCTCGCCTTCTTTCTTGGCCTCACCCACAGAAACTATCTCCACAAACCCAACTTTCTTCCTGAGCAAAGTGGTGAGGCTGACCGCATCGACCTCTCCGGTCACCTCAATCTGGTCCTGCTCACCCACCAGCGCCACGGATTGAACTCCTAAAGTGGAACCAACAAAGAAACGGATCAGTTTCTAATCAACAGAGCTTCATTTTTTTGTGTTTGTTTTTTTGCTGTTCTAAATCTTGAAACACCGAGAACAATCACCTGGAAAGCCAGCCGCAAGTTTAAAAGCTTTGGCGTGAGAGCTTTGGGGTTTGACAAAATTTCAAAAGGTTTAAGACTAAATTAGTTTAAAACTAAATTAACATAATTGAAAGGTTTATAACTAAATTAGCAAACCGTCTAAAAGTTTATGACTAAATTGGCACAATTGAAAAGTTTAAGACTGAATTGGCCGTCATATAATAAGTTTAGGATTTTTTGAATAATTATCCCAATAATAGGATGAGACAATGATGGTAAAGAGAAAATCTACGGAAAGTTCATGCTCAATCAAAACTAATGACTGAGTCCAGGTTCAATCACTCGTTTGTCACCTTAGATAGTTGTCAATGAGCTAGAGAAAAGAAGCATTCGCATTTTCCAACCGTCGGGGATGCCTTTGGCCAAACATTCGTGTGCTGGTAAATTGAAGTAAAGAAAGGGATTTCTGCCTCGTCAAAACTGCGTTACGGGCTGCTAAACCTACTTGCCCTGCCGTCCCGCGGAGAGGATGAACGGCCTTCGTTGAGGAAACCTTGAGGGTATACGTATTAGATTCTCTCTCGTGTACAATTTGATGGAGTTTGACTTAATTGCCTTCGAACCCTATAATGTCGTGTATATATGTTACTGTGTAAGCATTCCTGACTGGACGTATTTTGGGGGTTTTCATGGGCAGAACATTCTACCTTTCTACCAAAAAGTTTTAAAAAGAACTTTATGGCATATAAATAATTATGCCATAAAGGATTTCGACTTGGATTTACAACATTGAATATATCACGACGATTGATTTTGTGGGTTTTACGTGAGTTTCATATGAAGATGCCACAAGAACAATGACTGCAATTCAATCGGTCTACTAAAACCGGGTCAAGACGGGTATTTCCCATCAAGCATGAATCATCATGCACAGAAGGGTAAGAAGAATTGAAGGCCAAGGGTTTATCCAAGAAAGGAGGTCGATGTCTTGATGAATACTCTTCCTGTTTCATGTATGCACTACTGCCAAAAAACAAATAATTAAAAATACTAAAATTTCCTCAATTGTTGTGCCTTCTGTTGAAATTCCAACCCTCAAGTCTTGATCATTCGCTTCCATACAAGGACTTCCTCTCCCTCCAATCATGCTGTAAAACAACAAAAAGAGCCAATTTCCAGATTTTACCGCAACCCCAACCCGGGTTCACATGCACAGCGCCCTAAAATGCTACATTTATTGACTTTTCCTCGTTGTCCTACTTCCATGTTGTTGGGTACACCTAATTTTTCCCGGAAAAGGAGTGGAGTCGAAACTCCCACGATGCGTCCCCAATTTGTTTATTTCATATACAGGGACGGCTAGCTCTACGGATGCATTTCTTTTTTTTAATGTACTAGTGCTCACACACCCTTCCTCAATTGGTATAGTATATTTTTTTGCCTTCCACCCAACAATACCCTCGACATTTTACATGTAGGTGATCTCAAGGTCAGGACGATGATCTAAATGAAGCTTCTTAAGGACTTACTTAGGTTCCAACTTCCATTTTTTTCGTGAAATCCAAATTTTTCCCTTGAAAAATTCCCAGAAAAGGATTTTAAAAAAATAAAAATAAAAAAAATGACCGGAAAAATGTGGCAGGATCTCTTGTGCTTCTTCTTCTTGGTCTAGTGATTGATAGCTGCCTAAATACATGCTTTTGTCTTGCGTGAGAAGAGAAATCCCTTGGTTCGCGGTCAGCATATGATGTTCTTGCTTGCCAAGCTTTGATGCCTTAACAACTGGGGCATAAACGATGATCAAGAGCTAGAAGACAAGAAGATGGTGTTGGCTGTACTATATCTTGCTCTATTGGGGTTAGATCCACAATTTGAGTTATAGTGAAGCTTAGTCATCTCCATTTACTCAAAAAAAAAAAAAAAAAAAAAATACACCTGTTGTTATGAAGTTGATAATCGAGTTTCTAACAATGAAGGCGTGTCCACTGATTATATGCTTGCCATGTCCTTTATGGGTTGTTTTGAAAAATTCTTTACACGTGTCACTGAGGATATTTCAAAAGAAAATCACATCTAGAATACAAATTTTATTGAATAAACTAAGGTTTCGTGCTTGCTATGTCAAGTCATTTTGTCACTCGAATCAAGCTCTTGATCTCAATAGGACTCCATTGGAATTCTGAGCCCTTCCTCTCACTGGAGGGGACGTGAAATCATGCGCCATTGACTCTTATTCTTGATAATACATATCAATTTACTTAACACGACGTGTCTGTGAAATCACATTGGACCATTACTTTTTTCAAAAAATTATTTCTACTTAGACCTTTTAGATGAGAAGATCATATCTTCTTTTTCTTTCTTTTCTATGGATGTATCTCGAGAACAATTCCGAATGACGGTGAAGAATGTGAGTGACACCGAGTAATGCCAAGAGGCGGTGAGAAACGTTGAAGCATTATGATCTAAACTATTAGCAAAGAAGACAGACTGATGAATGATGATGTGGTAAAGAAGGCAAGAACGATGATCCTCGAAGGTTTCAGTATAATTAATTTATTTCTCTGGACTGAGGATAACTAATAGGTTTTGGATCAAATGAAAGTCAAATTATCCAACAAAAACCCTAATCTCTGTCGGCAACCTTCTCTCTCCCGAAAAATCCTCCGTCAAAGACACTTCACCTGCAGGCTCTCAGCTGCCTTGCTATAGTTTTCTTTTTTAGGCTTATTACCTTTTTTCCCTCTCAATTTAATCCGGGAGTCTTTTTTTCCTCTTTTGCCTGTTGTTGTTGCTTTTCTTCGTTCGTCGTGGTAAATAAATCTGTTTGCATTTAAAAACTTTGTGTGAATGTTGTCACTAGTACAACCAATAGAACACTCAAGACGTGGTTCTATGACTTCTCCAAGATTCGGCAGAAACTTTCATCTCCAAATTTAGATATAAAACTAAAGTTAGGAGCTTTTCTCTCCTGATTTAAAAATAAAAGCAAAAAAAAAAAAAAAAATTAGAGTCATTGCGAACACAGTTCCTATAAAATTTTTGAGAAAAAAAGGTTCTTTTGATTATTATATATTTACAGTAGTCAATTATAATTTGGATTTCAATATATTGAATGATCACATTATGGGTGTGATAAAATTATGGCCAAATGTTAAGTTGAGCGCTAATGTAAAATACAAACTAATAGGAAAAATCACCTACAAAATCTTAAACCTATTGCATTTTTTCTAATTGAGTCCTAAATCTATTCGCATTTTTCTAATTGAGTCCTAAATCTATTCGCATTTTTCTAATTGAGTCCATCTCGACCAATTTTGGTTGAAAATTTCTAACTTGGATGGCGAATTTCTAACATGGCATGGTCGGTGCCGCGTGGATAATCTTAATAATATTTTAATATTTTAATATTATTTGTTCATTTAATTTCTCTTTTTATTTTTCCTTTTTCCTTTTCTTCTCTTATTCCTTTTTTCTACTTGTTCTATTTATGAAATTTGATCCTCAAGCTTTCTATTTGTACATAATGATTGTTGACACCTAAATTTTGGCGAGTCGGTCATTTATTTATTGCATAGAAAATTATGGGTAATTTTATCCCTGAAAAAATATTAATTACATAGCAGATAAATTTAGATGCATTTATTTTTAGTCTGCATATTTGCATTTTATTTTTTAGGACTGGTGGTGGAGGGGTGTGAATTAATATTTCTAAGCTCTAGCTTGGCAAGCCGGATTAGGTCCTTGAAAGAGTAAATTAGCCCAAGCCCGTTGTTTTTTTTTTTTTTTTTTTTTTTTTTAAAATTAATTATCTCGTGGGAAATTAAGATTTGATGCGATATTGCGGTGGTTTTTGACATTTAAAAATCATATTGCAATCTTATCTTTAGTCTTTTGGTGGTAAAGTCGTTGGGAATATTAAGGAGGATAAGCAATAATCTAAAATATTTTGTTGCGGATAGGAGATTTTGAAAGATTTTGAATAATGAAGCTACATCAAAAGTTGAGTGAATCATCTTAAAAAATCTTCATAAAGAATTTGGAGCCATTTTCTTGTTGAGCACATCTCCTCTTTTCGAATGATGATCTTCAGTTATATACAAATCTTCGCGATTGGGTTGTTATATACAAATCTTCGTGAGCAGAACAAACTGGGTCTTTTTTCTATAAATAAAGAGTGAAGGTTTCGGAAACTAGGGGGGCTTCTCTTGGTCGAAAAAGAAAACACAAAAAAAAAAAAAAAAGTCAAGTGAAAAGGGGGAAAAGGAGAAAAGTCAAGCAGCTTCTGCAGAGCAGTGCAGAAGGCAGAAGAGACTTGAGGTGGACGTGCGGCAGGCGGAGAGAGAGAAAAAAAAGAAGAAAAAGCAGAGGAAAAAGGAAAGAACAGTCCTTTTTCGCGGTGCCTTTCCACCGGTGTCCCTGTTGCCTGCAAGCCAGCCTCCACTGTGTCCGCGCCACCCAACGCCAGCGGCCGAGCCGCTGACCACCGCCGCTCCGCCCGTGTCTCCACCAGCATAGCTCCAGTATCGCATTCGAAGACCCGGCGTTGCTCCTGCCCCGTTCGTTGCTGCCGAGCCCCTTCATGAGCGATGCCCGCGACCCAGCGCCGACGCCCAGCAGCACCGCCGGAGCCCGACACCGCCGCGCTTCTGCAACCCGCGACACTGCCGATTCCGAACCGGCCCGCCGCACCTCCGCTGTCGCTGCGCCTCTGACCACCCGAGTACCAGACCCCCAACGCTCCACCTCGGTCAGCGCCACCGCCGCGCCGCCCCGAGTCCCCGACGCCTGAGTCTTCCTCCACCCGAGCCCACCGTGCCGTGACGAGCTCTACCCCTGCTTTGCCCGCGTTCACTCCGCCCGAGCACTTGCTGGTTGCCATCCGCAAAGCCGACGCCGAATCGCCGCGCCAACCCGCGACCGCAGCAAGCCCGAGCCCCGATCCGGCGACCTGTGACTGCCTGAGCGCTGAGCGCCACCTGCCACGACGCCCCGAGCCCGACCATTGCAGCAAACCTCCTCCTGCCGGCGAGCTCTGTACCGGTGACCTGCAACTGCTCAAGCGCTGCGCGCCACTGCCAGACCCTCTGCCCTCACCAACGGCATTGAACGCCAGGCAATCCGACGACCGAGCCTCCACAGCCGCGAGCACCCGAGCGCCTCCGCCTCCGCTGAACATCGCCCTTGCCTCCTGCTCGCTCGGCGGCCGAAGCCCGCCGCTCCTGACCTCGCCGACGCCGCGCCTCCGCACCGCCTCCGCCTACGATTCGTTCCCCCGGCGTCACCCCCATCTCTGTTACTTACCTTAGGTAGTTTTTTTTATTATTTTTTACTTTTTACTTTTTTAATTTATTTTATTCTTTTTATTTGTTAGGTTATTTTTAGTTATTCCGTTTGGTAGCATTTCTTTAGTGACATTGGATATTGTAGGCATTATCGGCAGGAGTTATCCCTAAGATTATTGTAATTATTAATTTGACCAGGTCATTTTTTTAATTGTATTAATTCTTGGGGGTTTGTTGATAGTAATGTAAATGTTGAATCAATATAACTATTAATTTGATCCATAAGAATTCGGATCGATTTTTAGTTATTTTGATCTTCTTGTTGTGACATTCGGGATTATAGTAATCGTTAATTTGACTTGTGAGATAACATGTTATTTTTTCGATTACTGTAATTCTTTATTTGATTGGATGCCTTGATTAGTGTAAATACAAAGTTTATTTGATAATTGCTTGTTTTGGAAAACCACTAAAATTCCAAAAAATATTTGAATTAAGATTCAGTTTGTTTTAGAATATTTTTTGTTATCTTGCATATCTAGGATAGGGATTTCAGTTCGAAAAATATAAAAAACAAAAAATGCATTCATTTAGGATTTTAGTTTTTGTTTAATTTAAGTTGCATGTTTAATTACATGGCAATTTTAAATTTTGAATTTTATAAAAAAAATAATAAAAATAATAAATATCATGCATATGCCATGTAGAATTAGGGCATGCTCCGCATGTCATTGCATATTAGATAAATTGCATTAAGATAATATCTTAGTTTAAATTAGGATTTAATGTGACTTAATCCTTAATTTAAATTAGATAGAATTTTAATCTAGCTAGATCATTTTTGCATTTTTAAAAATAGAAATATCAAATGCACGTCATTTAGTTTTTATTAGGTTCATTTAATTAGAACTTCCTTGTCATTAGACTAAGTCATTTAATAAATGTTCATGACATATAACTCACATACTAAATTATATGTTGTATGTCATTTTAGTTTAAATAATTTTGTATGTCATTGCATCGCATTGCATGTCATTGGAATGAAGTCATTTAGATTGCATTTAATTATTGCATTTCTTCATGTCATGTAGTTTAGGTCGTGCTGCTATATCATATTAGATTATTAGCATGCATCGCATGATTTTCATTAAATAAAGTGAAAACAAAAATTGAAATTGCGCGATAATTAAAAATCATATCTAGGATGGCTGATGTAAATTCTGATTTAACAATGCAGATGCTTTCGTTGCTTCTAGGTATGTTTTGCATTATTTAATTGCTTTCTTGAGTGTTAAACTGGTGGTATGCGCACATGTATGATCACGTTAGGAAGTTAAATTAAAATCAATTTAATTGCCAAACATTTTTTTTAAAAATGAAATAGAAATGTACTGAAAGGGCACTAGGATAGTCTGGTGTAACCAAGTCCCCACTCATAAATCTCTGGTTCGTAGAAGTAAAGTAAATCTCCCGTTACTTTACTTGGGTTTTATAATCAACCCACCAAAAATATATTAGTGGCGATTGAAAATCATTTGCATGTTAAAAATTCAAACCTAAGTCGCGAATTGGTATAGGCTTGGGAGAGCCCAAGCTAAAATTAAAGACTAAGTAATCCATTAACCTAGTTTTAGGTATTGAACCCGAAAAATTGGGTCGCGACAATGATGAGATAAAAAAAAAAAAATCAGAAAAATGTGCATTTATTTTGCGGAAAATGAATGATTCGAAATTTTTTTTCTGAAAATTATCTTTTTTATGCTTATAATAATGAATAAATGAAAAAAAAAAATCTTCTATGCGAATATTTAGATATAAATTATTGTCGATAATAAAAATATTTTACATTAATTAATTATTTCAAGCGATATAATCAATTATTTAAAAAAAAATATTTTTCTAAAAATATATAGTAAAACAATCATGCTATAAAGTATTCAATATCGAAAGGAGGTTAGATATTATTTACAAGAGGAAAATAAAATCATGTCAAAAGCACAATCATTCCAAACGCTTGCTAACTGCCATAAAACTTCTGGGAAGAAAACTTTGATTCCTTTTATCTTTCTTATTTTTGGCAACTTTTAACCCTTGGAAACTATGCTAATTTACCTTTTTTTTCGATCGGTGAGTGAGGTGAGGCTGCCACCTACGGGGAGGAACATAGAAGGGCAAGGAAACAGCCACTATGCAAAGGCAAGGGTCGGTAAGCCTCAACTGCCATTGGTGAGAGTTGATCTCACCAATGCTGGCAAGGTTAGCCTTGTCATGGCTGAGCGAGGCTCAAATTGTGAATGATTTTGCGCTTCATGACTCATAATGAGGGTCACGCGATGCGTGATTCGGATGCGCAGCCAGTTGCCTCAACGTACAAGGACAACAAAGGTAGATACAATTGAAGATCATTTAAACAAAACGTCCTCTTTTATCCATGTGGAAAAAGCTATCCCGGCCGATGGTTGCTTCTAGGAGAACTCCCGAGAATGTCAATCGCAGCATTTGAGTGTTCTCAAGAAAGCTTTGAATTAGTCAAGCTCAGCGAGCAATCGTCTTGGTCATAGTGCGATCGCGAAGTTCATTCTCATTGAAAATCCAGCAATTTATTTTTTTAATTTTTCAAAAATGCTACTGTCACACCCCGAAAACTACTAAAAAAAGGGTTGACACAACGTCCTTCCACATGAAGGACGCAATTTCAAACATAACCAACAACTAGATACCAACATATATATGTATGTGTGTGTGTGTTTATATATATAAATCTCAAATCATATATACATATCGGATAAACTAACCGGTTGGTTACAAAATTAGAGTTTTTATAATCTACCAAAAGAATATATACAACTAGAACTCAGCCAACCCAACATATAGCAACAACTATATACAACACTTCCTTACGCCATATCCAAAAGGACAACTCCCAAAAGTTTCCCACCGATAGCACTATTGCCCTATCGGTTGCTAACCGAGGGATCTGAAAACGTGGAAGACGAGTGAAATGAACAACCATCGCTTAATGAATAACACATATTTTCTAAGTAGATCGAGTAACCACTATTCACGTATGCAAAGCACTACCAACTTAATAACTCAAACTCAATATATAAAATACATATTGAATCATATAAGAGTTGTTTCTTATCATCAAAGTTTTCTACTGATATATAATACTCATTTAAACCACAATCATAATTCAACTATTAATGGTTAAGTCCATTGGATAATCTCCATAAAAAACCACACATCAATGGTCCATTCATTGACCAATCTATTGCTCAATATCCTACCCTAGTCACAACGCAATGCCTGATGACAAGGCAACCAAGATTTCTCCCTTGCAAGGTCTTCACCCACAAAGCCGGTGGCTCGGTTGAGAAAAATATCATAAACATGGTATACATGCCCTTAACCCCTTACTGGGTTCACAATCCAATTGAGAATAAATAACCATTTTTCAATACTAGAAATCTAGTCCGGAAATTAATATCTTAAACCAAGCAAATAATTTTTCGCAATATAGCCATCCGCCATTTCTTATCCATTTCTCAAATCATTCTAAACGTTTCCACAAACCAATTGTAATGTAATTATATATACATAAATTGTCATAATACAATTCATAATATGTTTCTCAAACCGTTCTCAAATAACCGGGAGGCGGTGAATACTCGATCCCGCTTTATGTAACAAAAATGCTCTTCTCAATTCAATATATACATACATACATATCTAGACACACACACACACACACACACACACACACACACACACACACACACACACACACATACACATACACACATACTTTTCAAGGCACGGGATTTACAAAATCAAAGAAGATATAGTATCACTCATCTCATCGCCTGCGACCAAATAATAACGGTATACGTATTGTTAAACTCATGCGGCCTTATAAAATAATTTAGGAATAATGTTAAAATCAAATAAAACTCTACCTCAACTATAAAAAGATTAAATTACGTCTAAACGCTAACAACATGACTCTCATGCACTAACAAATCATTCACCTAAAACAATTACTCAAACCTAAACACAATGCAAAACTTATTGATAAAATCCTGAAATCTCGCTTCAACAAAACCGTTGCTCTAAAATGACACCAGTCAAATCCATGGCTCCACAACACCATAATTCACCATTCCCACGAAAGCCCAAAGTTTCACAACCTAAAAATCAGACTTCGCGGCTCAATTTCCACATAACTTCGAATTTAAGCCCTATTTCTGAAAACTACCTTGATTGGGTGAACAAGAGGCACGAGTACTTACCAAATATTGTGTTATAGAGTTAAATCGACTTAGTGGACCCTCGCAGGCGCTCTCTTTTTCATTCTCTTCTTCTTCTTTCCTTCTTTCCTTTCCCTTCTTTCTATTTGTTGGGCGGCTCCTGGTTAAAAGAGGAGCCGTGCGTTCTCTTTTCTTTTCCTTTTATTAACCAGGTCAACCATCTTTTATTTTTCCTTGTGGACCCTACCTTCGTTTGACTTGGTCAAAATAGGAGATAGTACTTTGCTACTGTAAAAAAATTATAAAGAAAAAACACCGACAGTGCGCATTTATAAAAGTCATCCTCATCAATTTATGTCGGTCCTACGAGTTTGCATAGAAATGAATAACGAAAAATATTTTTATTATTCATGAAGATATTTGATCGTATTGAAAGCTTATGCCACCCTTTCTTTGTTTTGTGATTGTTGATAGGTGTGGGTATGGAGTACGTGGCTGGTTCTTTCAGGAGGCGTCTACGGAGCTAAAGGCTCGGGTTTCAGGCGGCGGTAGAGGTTCCCGACCTTTGCTATTGTGGTTGGTTGGGGCTATGGGTTGTGAACGATGGTCAGTAATGGTGGTTTTGCAGGTGGTGGACAACCGTACCAAAGAAAATGGTTGCGGCAAACGGCCCCGGCAGCTGTGAATATAGAGAATCCAGCGGTTGTATCAAATTGGTCCTATTATCAAGTCGACAGTGGTGGTGGGTGATACAACGATGATGGTGATGATGGTCGTGCGACATGTGACGGATGATGGTGCATGTTTGATGCTTTTGTCTCTTATTTTGGCCCCCACTTCAAAAACTATAAGTTATTTGGGATAAATCCGAGCCGAACGACCTACGAGCAGTTCGGGCTTAGCCTGACTAGGATTTCAAGCTCAGGATACATTATTATCTTGTAAAGTTCAGCTTGGAAATTTTGTTTTGCTGACATTTTGATCACTTAGATGTCGAACTCAAATCAGAGAGCGAGCCTGTTGCTTGTTTTCTGAATCGTCTCGAGACTCATGTTGGCTTTGGTAGAGCGATTTCACTTCAACATGCCCATCAAAGATTATCGTATATATAAGTAAAGTCATCCCACTAGATCGAGCTAATTATGTTTCAGGAAATACATTATTTTTCTCAACCTTGAAGGCTCCAAGCTAGTCAAAATTAGAGTGTAATCTCAGTCATAGGACGATCACAAAGTTCAATCACAGTGAAAACCGGAAATTGATTTTATTCCATTTCTCAAAACTGCTCCTGTTGAAAAGCTCATCGCGTCGATAGGTACATTTATATAGGTCATCATCGTCTGTCTTTCTTGATCTTAAAAGAACAAGCACCTGGGCTCAGGGTATGGATCCCCGATGATGACGATTTCAGGGCGCGGGCACGGGCACGGGCACGGATATACGACAGGCTGCGGGTCCGTTATTTCGTCAGACGTGTCTTCGCTGTTGCTTTCTTTCGCGTCGGCCTCGCTCACGGTAATTATCTGCGCGAGCCCGACTTTCTTCCTAAGCAAAATGGTGAGGGCGACCGAGTCGAAATCCCCAATCATCTCGATCTGGTCCTTGTCATCCTCAATCTTCACCGATTTAACTCCTGGAGGGAAACCAACAAAGAAAATGGATCGATTTTGAATCAAATGAGGTTCTATTTTTTTTTTCCTGCCATTCTTAATCTCGAAACACAGAACAGTTTACAGAAAATACACACCTAAATGGTCATCGACATATAAACAATGAAAAAGAATAAATCCATAAATCACCTCGAAAGCCACTCACGACTCTTAAAACTTTGGAGCGAGAGCTTCGAAGGTTGAAACAACAAAATCTTGGGGTATCGTCATTCATGCACACCTTAATCATGATCTTCTGCTTGCAAATAAAAAGAGAAAAGAAAAATCAAGAGTGTGAATTAGCATGCTTGCTTAAGGTGAATCAACTCATTATTTCCTCATCAATTTATTACCTTCATGGTGCCTGCTTCGATTTGGAATTTGGGCAATTCGAAATTCTTCAATCTGCTCGAAGAATTCTGAGAAATTGTTGGAGGTGGGCTAAGAGGAACTGAGATACCACTCTATTTATAGCATCTCCTTGGAAGAAGATTCAATGACTTTAAACAAAGGCAGGACACATAGTAGTCAAAGGTGAAATTTTTTGAACATTAAGTCTTTGATTTTTCGCTCTATTTTTTATTATTTAATTTAAATAATGTTTGTCGCTCCACCATCTGTATGCCTTACATAATTGACAACATATGCTCCAGAGATTATAATTCTCAAGAATAGGACTTGGTAGAAAATTTCCATCCGTACATTGGAGTTAATCAAACAAACATCCATGCATAAAAATTCACTATTGAACCCCAAAAATTCCATTGAAATTCTAGTGATTAAGAGATATGATTTGTCCAATCCATCATTTTTTTTTATCACTGTTTGAAGTTCAATAGAAAGACCGGCCTTCCATAAGAAGAAGGGGATCTTGTCCAATTAGTTATAAATTTATTGTATAGATGTTAATTCAATCCTAAATTTTCCAATTTTCCTAGCTTATCCTTAAACCTTTGCATAGAATTCTGATGTAGCCTTTGTGATTAATTTTTGCCGCAACTGATGACTGAACTGTTGTCTCGGGAATTTTCAGCGAAATTTACTGAAATGATTACATTAAAATTCCTTGCAAATATTAAAGATTAAATTGATTAAATTAAAAAAATTAAAAATTGAATTAACATAACATATATGTATCGGGATTGACCGGGTAAAAACTTTCCTCAAACTGACTCTGAACAGCCAAAGTCTCCGGTGATCATTGGATCCCATCATTACCCGCCACAATGCGGGACCGAGAATGAGAAGTCAATGGGGAGCAGCCGGACCTTCTAGAATTAGAAAGGACTAACAGACGAGGAAAGGCCAGTTGAGAGAAAATCAAGGGAGAAAGTAATCTTTAATTGGACCCCGTTCGATCACGAGAACTGGTTTGTCAGCTAAGCCAGAGAAAAAGGAGCATTTCGCATTTTAACGGCACAACTTCAAGGATGGACCGTGTATGATGCCTTTTGGCCAAACGCTCTTGCGAGGTCAATATTGAAAACGCCAATGAAACTAGAATGATGTTTCCCATTTTAGAATGAAATTATAATATCATAAGCACACGGTTACATATATATATCCATATGTATAGTCGCGTGTCATTAATTTCCTACCAATTGTGCAAGGGCCGCCAAAATCCAGAGAGGGCAGCGACCCTCATCTATTTTGGACTAGGTCTAATCTAGTCTTTTAAGATATGTCGGGGGTTACACACCCGCAAAAAAATGTTTACTTTGAGCCATCACTACTTCATGTCACTTGCAACCTAAAGATCCGAGGGTCAACATGTGCCTATCATCGCAGCCCAATTAGTAGTTTGAAAGTCTCCACATAAGGTATGTGGCCGTTAAACAACGTAATATGAGCCATTTCGAGGTTTGCTCACAATGTGAATAGAACCCGTGACTTTGTAAAAGACGAGTAACTCGACTCCTTCACCACTGTTCAATGATCTTAACGGCAAGCTCATATTTTTTTTATTTTCATTTGCTGTATTTTGGGTATGTTAAACTTAAAGTAACGTGTGGCTATACCGATCAAAAACTGATTGGAAGAAATGTTCCCGGTTGAGGACAGAGCCGATTTTTCAATAGTTTAGGAAATGAGACTTATCTAGATGGGTTGGCTCTTGGTTGACGTTGAAGTCTCTTTACTCATTCATGAACGTGATTCTGTCACGTACCATATGGGATCCGTTTCCCACCAAGCTAAAAAGCATAAAATATGCGACTATCACCGTCTAATAGCTCCTTGAATTGTCTACTAAACTCGTGATTTGAACAATCGAGCCAATGCATCATGGCCAGTGAAATTTCTATGCTCCCCCTTGGAAAGGTCGTGGGCACCAATTTATCGACGTCAGTCGCTATTAGACCCCGTTTGAAAATGGAGAAGATCGACGAGCTCCGGTTCACATGTTTCCGTTGGGTCTGTCGTTATCGATGGTTTGGTAGTCCGTGAGTTACGACTAGGCATAACGAGACAAGGGTGTTGAAAAAGCACCGCCTCGCTCTCTCTCAAGTGCTCCGGATCTCTCTCCACTCCTCCAGACTTTTCTCTCTAGATAATTCTTCAGCTTCAGCCGCAATTTGTTGACCCGACAGGTTGCAATAAAATAGGGCCAATTCCATAAAAAAGCACGAACTTTAGGGTTTGGGACAAATCTGGCCCGAACTTTATTTTGTCTCGAAAAAAAGCACAAACTTTCACTCCTGTCCCAAATCTGGCCTGCCGTTAACTCTCCTTCACGATCATCCGACCTGGCATTTCCACGTCAGATCCGCGGGCGGATCTGGCCGGCCGAAACCCTAACGGAGCCGACCTCCGCCCCAACCCAAAGCGAAGCGATGAAGAGGATTTCGCGAAGGAGCTGCTCTATCGCCTCCCTCTTATCTGCGCCTCCGCCCTCTGCCAAAACCAGCAATCTCTTCTCTTTTTTTCCTTTTCCAGCTGACTTCCCTTTAGCGGAAGCAACAACCCCTTCTAACTCCTCGGTAAAATTCTGCGACGAGACCATCACCTCTTCTTCGTCCCGATCGTGCGCCTGCTCGCTCACCTCCTCCCACTCGAGCTCCGCTGCCAGATTCCTCTGCGATTCCAAGTCGAACGAGCACACGTTCTCGGATTCCAGATACTCTGAATGCGAATCCGAATCGATGCTCACCACTCGCAATCCCGCGCGCAGCGGATCCGCCTCGTCAGCCGCGGCGCGTCGGGCGGATTCGGAGACCGATTCCCGCCGATCCGAATCGATCCTCGGCCCCGATTCCGCACCACCACCAGCGGCGGCTCACGGTCCGACCCCGACGGCGTCTTCGGCGCCGCGGGCCGAGCCGGGAACCGTCGGATCCCGAATCGGAATCGGAATCGGAATCGCAGGCCGGCGGCGCGCGGCCGCGGGGGCGGCGCGGAGCCTCCGACGACGTAGAAGGGCGAGGAAGGTGGGGTTGATGTACCACTCGAAGAGGAAGCCGGGTTCTAGGGTTTCGGGATCTTCGGGCGGGCGCGCCATCGGGCGGGGGCAAATCGGCTGATCGGAATCCGCTCCCGGAATTCCCTACGGACGGAGGATGGCCACGAGAAGATCACGAGGCGGCGGCCATTGACGGACTCCTCTCGTTCGTCGATGATCCAGCCATTGATGTTCTTACTGGTTCGGGAGGCATTCTCGTGTGGAGGGAGAGAGGATAGGCGGGGAGGGGCGGGAGACGTTTTCGAGATCCGCCTACGGATCGGCGGCGAAACCTAACGGAGCACCAACCCTAACGGATGACCGTGAAGGAGAGTTAACGGCAGGCTAGATTTGGGACAGGAGTGAAAGTTGGTGCTTTTTTTCGAGACAAAATAAAGTTCGGGCCAGATTTGTCCCAAACCCTAAAGTTCGTGTTTTTTTATGGAATTGGCCCCAATAAAATAATAGGGAAGAAAACATATTTGGTGTGGGAAGTCGGTGGATGTGTGCCGACTTTACACCCTATAAATAAGGGTTCTTGCCCCTTGTGTGAGTGCGTGTGTGTAGTGGTGTGGAGTGTGTACGTGAGGTGTGTGGGTGTGTGTAGGGGTCTTGTGTAGTGTAAGTGTAGGGTGATAAGAAGCGAGTGGGTGTGTGCGTGTGTGGTTTGTGAAGTGAGTGAGCGTGTGATGGTATAGAGAGTTTGTAATATTGTTTATATAAAATAAAGTAATTATTTTACTTGTACATTCACTTGCTTCTCAACAAAGGGAGGGGATGGTCCGTAGAAATTCGCACGACGGAGGTGTTCGTACATGCGTGTCCCTCGTGGTGCATAGACTTGAAAAACATCGCTTTTGGTGAAGAAATTACATCAGTGAAATCAAAAAAGACTTGCTTAGCTGTTCCGTTGTTGACTTGATATACACACACACACACAATAAAGTAGATAGAGAAGCGTATTAATACAAGATTATCTGGACCCAACTTTCTAAAACTCTCTCAACACAAACGCACCAAAATTAGAATAGTGTCTGAACGAAGACATATATTCATATAAGAACTATGAAGCAATGTGTCTCTTAGATGAACGCAACCATTGGATTGGACAAAAGAGTCAATTTTCAACAGTCGTGTTTGTCTGAAAAGTTAACATTTATTAAGTAATTTCGATTGTTTGATCGCAGGTTTTCATAATTTCCGAATTATCGCAAAAATAGAGAAGGCATTTAGAGACAAGTCATGCCCATACATCCAAGTTCCCAGTCAAGATCAAATTTGATTAGGTTTGTCTAATGCATAATGTCGAAATAAGAATAATGCAAGTGCTATAACTTATGTACGGCACTCACTTAAGTTTCATAACTTTTTTTCGCTCACTTAAATGCCACATCAAAATAAAATCAATCATTTAAATGTCATTTCCAATAAATCATTCGACATTGATTTTTTAATTAATTTTCCATCAAAATATAGAGAGTCCAGTGGTGCGTCGAATTGGTCCTATTTTGCAGTCGATGGTAGTGGTGTTGGTGGTGGAGCAATGCATTGAAAATGGTAGTGATGGTCGTGCAGATGGTGGTGCATGTTTGATTCCTTTCATCTTTCTTATTTTGGCAGGCAAACTCTTCAAAGACTATAAGTTAATCTGGGATAAAACCGAGCCAAACGACCCAGGACACGCAAAATAGATTAAATTGTTAATATATATAAATAAATTCATCCCACTAAATATCGTGCAAATTATGTTTTAATAAATAGTGAGAGCTCATTAGCGCCCCCCCCTGCGGGTGTCAAAACACACTTTATATTATATTTGGTACCTCGTTATTTTCCTGCGTATAATAAAGTATTGGTCGAGATTTGGGTAATCTTTTTCTCGGAGACTCCAGCTAGTCAAAATCAGAGAGGACTAGTCTTTGGTCATGGCACGATCACGCGGTTCAATTTCGATCAGGATTTTACTCCATTTTACAAACTCGTGTAAAAAAACTCACCGCATCGATATCGGACTTCCATACAAGTCATCACCGTCGATCCTAGAGCCAGCACCAGGATTAAGGGTACCAGCCCGTAGATAGCTAAAGTCATTATATCCATCCCTACTTCATCATTAGAGTGCAATTGTTTGAAAGTGAGTAACAAATACCCAGACCCACCATGCTTGCATTCCCATCATCTGTGCGAGTTTTTGCCTGCTGCAGAGGAGAAAACTCATGCCGCTAACTCAGACGCTGCGATAATTATTGATTGATGTAGCTTCACCGTCTGTTTCCTAATGGTCTTCCCTTCCCCAAGCAGATGCTAGAGGCTAGATCGGACTAAGGAGAGAGACGGTTGAGTACGGAAGCCAAAGCGGCGATATAGCCTAGCTAAATACTAGTGAGAATAGTGAAATGAATAAAGAGAAATCCGAATGACTAGTGGCCATAACTCATTAAGCAATCAACACATTTTTTTGCTTAGCGTTTCCTCTTTCTACCATTACGAGGAAGCTGCAGTATTCACTTCATTCAGTTACGTTAGGGCTTTACCCAACTCTATCTTGGTGATTAAGTTCCGCTGTTTTTCGTGTGAAATGAGCTTATTCTAGGATAGGAGGTATTGTTGGTATGGAACCTACCTTTCCGGAGTGAAAAATTGTCATCCTATAGCCGAGTTTTTTTTTTTTTTTTTTTTTTTTTTTAGAGTCGAGTGATCAAGCTTACGATTCTACCATTAGTGAGAAGCAAGTAAACTCTATAGCCCTAAACTAAAGGAGCAGGTCAAGTTTGTTCAGATTGAGGGATAAATTACATGACTGAATTGCCAGTCCATCAAATATCGTAGTTTATCCTTAAGAGCAAGAGGTTCCTTGCGTGAAACTTATATTAGGCAAAATCAAGGTTGCCAACCCGGCATTCCTTCCATCTAGGGTCCGCTTGTTCAATAACCTCTTATGGCATTCGCACAATAGTTTTCCCATCTAGAATTTTTAGTTTCAAATATTGTAGTTACAATTTTGTTGCCTTAGCGCCATCTTTCAAGAGGTTAGCCCAATAAAATTACCCGTATTTTGTTACCTGCAATTAATGCTCTACATTAATTGCAGGCCCAACAAGGTATGGTGAGTACTAGCAACTTTCACTTGTTAGAAGTAGGGGCTGAAAGGAGCTCTTTGTATAGTTTGGCCTTGCTTTGATGCTTGCCACTTAGAGAAAGGGGAAGGTTTGAGAAAGGAGCTTTTTAGCCCTTTTGCTGGATTGTTGGTCCGCGGCTGACGGATGGCTTGACTGAAAGGAGAGTAGGGGAACGAGTTACATACCTAGAACGAGAAGGAGAGAGGAGAGGATGGAGGTAAGGGATTTTGAACTTACTTGTTTTAGTTAGCTACTCTTCGTCCCTTCCTCGGAATCACTGGCCGTTCTAAAAAGTCAGTCCATCAGCGATTTATCTCCTTCAATTGGTTATGGTTATACTTAGTAGACCCACCCTTCTAACTATTGCATGAGCTTGTGCTCTTCAAATAATGTGTCCCCGTTTGCCCTCCAACGACATATTTGGGCATGGACGTGAATATCTGTGGCCATCGGTGAATCGGGGTGAAAACTGCAAGAGATTTTCTTAGTTCTTCATGAGATGGAAGGGTTAGGGACTCGAGGAGTTCCACGATTTGGGTTGTATTGGAATTTTGGAGAGTTTTTATGAGGATAGAGTTGAGTCTTGTGTGCACAAACTTATACTTTAATACTGTTACACGGATCGGTCATATCTTTCCTGTTCTAAGTCGAGTAGGATTCTCCCTAAATCCTCTATTTCCCTAATTAAAAAGAAAATTTAAGACTTGATGACCACACTTTCTAACTACTTTCCTTTTCCAACTTCTTCATGTGCCGCTAAGTATCCTAAGACTCCAAGGATTATATCCTGTGTTTCGATTCAGTCCAGATTGTCTACGGGCTGACAAAAGAGGACCACGTTGATTATCTAGGCTTTAAATAAAAGACATTTATTTTCATCCGCCTAACCGTTGGAAAAAATTTATTAAATGGTGATATTGATTTTTAAAATAAAAAAATTAAATTATATACGGCGATATGTGTGATTTTTTTTTTTTTTTTTTTTGGGTTGAATTTCTATGACTAAGATTGTTTTGTAAGTGGGATGCCCTTCGGGTTTTCTTTTCTTGATTTCATCTTAAATAAAAAGAAAAAAAAAGAAAAAAAGAATCGATTTGTTTTAGGTTACTTAACCATTTCTTAATTGAAAATGGTGGTTGATGTTAAGCGTAATTCTTAGTTATACCTTTGGTTTTAATTTTATATTGTCCCAAAAAGCATTCAGATATAGTATAATATTTGCGATATGACATGTTTCCTATAATGTTTGTGGCTTCTAATTTTTTTACTAATCACTATGTGCGCTTTTATTATAATTTCATGCTGCGTTTGGAGTAATATATTCATATGATAATTTGCATAACGGGCAAGTAATCGTCCGGTGCTTAATTCGGTCGCAATCGTCAAATTTTGTGATAATAGAAGAATGCCATTGTGGACACAAGTGGCTCGTTTTTAGCCACCGGATTATACACTCACTGTGAAACATGTTTACACGATATCGCCTCCAAATCACGCTCAACTTTCATTCGATCGATCTATCTCTTCTGTGGCTTGTATAAGACGATAGGTTAAAGAGATAAGCTTCTTCTCCCAAAGATATTTCACGGTAATTGCTGAGGAACACATCATATATCTTGGGGGGCTATTGTGTTATGATTGTTTTCCGGAGAAAATAAATAAACAATTTAAATTTTTGCATTGATTCTCTTTGCATAAACTATAGTTTATTTACATTCGTTTTTTCCGTCCCAAGTACGATTAAAAAAGAAAAAAATTCAATGAATGGCAGTATTATTTTGCTGACTCTAGTTTGAAAACAGTGAAAGCCTGTTTGCCCACTTGTTTATACCCTTGTTGTAGTTCATAAAATTATAGAATTTGGCCGCAGAGGCAGCGATTCTATAATTAAAAACCACATACAAAATATAGACAGAGTCCAATTTAATCCAGAAACTTCAGATTGAGAAAGTAAATGAAATTATTTGCATCCGTACTATTCCAGTGCATGTAAAGAAATGTGCTGATCGGCTTGTCTTTACATGTTGACTCGACTTGTCGCTCCTTTAAGCATTCCCTTGATCTTTAGCATCTGCTCATGGACTACTCAAGCTCCATCTCCAATTTCAAGTGATCGTCGTCGAAACCCTCATCGCGTTTCCTCTTCTTGATCACATCAATGGCCACTAAAGTCTGAGAAAACCGCTGACCCCGTCCTCGCCTCCCTCTGCCAGGACTGACCGTACCTCGCTAGAGTCACCTCACAAGTCGCCACGAAGGGTATCTTCTTGCGGTGTGAGTTTCGCATCATCATCCTCTCCACGCACATGGCTATGGTTTGGATGACATTCTCAATTCGGAGCTCATAGCGAGACATAATAATCCATATTGCGGTCAGCGACAAGATGTGAGCCGTGGCGACACAGCATATGCTTCAGCGAGAGGAGATCTTCGAGGTAACGCCGGTGGTTGCCTCACTCTATCATGAAGAAACACAGCCGAGTGAACTTCAGAGAGCCGTCCCCGTTTTGAATGGACTCTTGATCATCATATGACACATAGTGCGTGTCTTTGGGAGATACATATCGTTGGCACATAACATGACAAGCCATGATCGGGGTTGAATTTGAGTAGACTAAATCGTATGACGAGAGAGAGAGAGAGAGAGAGAGAGAGAGAGAGAGAGAGAGAGAGAGAGAGATTTTCAGGAAGTAGGTAGCTTCTTGGATGGTATAGAAGTGGATGGTGAATGTTTTAGCGGACAAGCGAAATACACATACACACACATATATGTGGTCTACGATGGATTCATGATTATGTCAAGAAGATTATCCTGAATCAAAGAACGAACAGCCTTAATTGTAAGTTTCAAATACTTTCCTTTTTCGCCTTCTTGAATCAGCCGTCGAATCTTAATGGGCTAGGACTTGAAGAATTATCTCCTGCATTAATTTTCAAATCAGCCCGTGCTTGCCCCCAGGTATAAGTACTCTACTGATTATTTTTGGCTTTGCAAAAGGACTTCAATTTTCGTCCGGGAAAAAAGAAATTATTAAACAAAGCCATGTGAGCAATTTTTTAACAAATTTTTTGTGATTGTGGTTGTTTAACAAGTTGGGGGCCACTTGAAATCTATTTAATATTTACCTAAGAATGCAAAGAAAATTACAGTGTGACAGATGTAAAAAAGAAATCAATTCTAGAACATCTTTTCCATTATTTTGTGGATTTTACATCGGTTATTTTGCTCATGTGTATTTCGGTCTGTTGCATGCATGGATCACTTTAAAGATAGAAAATCGAAAGCAAACCTACTAACCTATTAAAATATATACTAAAAGCTTCCGTGTTTAACCATACTTACAATAAAGGATTTCTTAAAGACCATAATTCTCTATCAATTATTGAAATTTAGTTGAACTGTGAGATCAAATGAAAAAGGTTGTAGCGCAAAAGACTGCATAAAATTGGTCCTCATCAATATATTGGAAAAAAATGTTAAATTAATTGATTTTTCTAATTATGTTATTCTTAGTTATTATTCTAGATAGTAAGAAAATGTAGATATGATGGTCTATAATAAGTTTCAACTTATCGCATACATGTTAGATATATGTATTGTAAGTTCAAATGTATATTTATTTTTTCTAACTTTGATGTAACATTGTCTATTTATTATGTTTAATTTCCTTACAGTCTAAAACCGGAATTATAGTGAATTGTATGTATAATAGGTTATAATTTCTTGAAATTTTATTTATTTTTTATTAGATGAATTGAACTACTTGAATGCATATAGTAATAGCACATACACAACAATCCGTTCCATTTTTTTATTTCAGTTCTAAATTAAGCTAAATCGAGGTATCTTCGGCTAAGGTAATGTACAAAACCATAATTCTTTATCAGATTTCAATCTAATATTCAACTCTCCATTTATTACCTAACATATGTTTTTGGCTTCATCATCCACCACTTTTCTTCCATCGCTTATTTGAAGCTTCAGAGGCAGTTCTGACCGAGAAGTATATTGCAGCAGCAACCTTGTTTACATGGGGAGTGGTTTGCTCACGAACAACCCCGTTTCTCTCCTTCCAGATACAATGCATGGTGGCATTCCATGCTAGTTTTATCGGGACAATCTTTAAGCTTCTGCCAGTCAAGAACTGAAGAGACGAAGAGAACTGATGGCCAATCCTCAGCTTGCTTATTCAGATTCAGCAAAACGAGGACTCTTTTCTTGACTTGCCTTGAAATAATACACCAACAGAACAGATGAAAAATCTTGAGGAGGTCTTCCTCAACTGGTAGGTAGCAAACATACCGAATCGATAGAATATGACTACTTCATTCTGTATTTTGTTCGTAGCTTGTTTGATGTGATAAGCCGTGCTATAAATGCATAGGACTGAACCAGATGAGTCTATGCCATTCAATTTTTGGGTGCCTTGAGGTTTTAGCAGCTTCCAAATCTCCTTTTGGTGAGAGCTTGCATGTTTAGATCCCAGGAAAATCAGTTTTGGCTTTTCAAGCCGAGTCATGTTGAAGCACGCCAGCAACCGCAGCTTGGACCTCAAGCAATTTATTTGATCTTGGGGACGGTCATCTCCACTCATTCCCTTCTATCAATGCAGCAAACTTTGCATCTTAACTGAGTGAAAGCATCATAGGAAATTTTTTAATGAGTATCTTTTCAAGAGAATTCTATTTGGCTACCAAGTCGATGTCTTGGCCATTTCCCACTATATATTGGACATGACGTTTCATCTTGCTTCCAAGTTTCAATGAGATCCGCTTTGATCATGCCCCTTGGAGAAAAACTCATTTGCTAAGATAATTTTCAACAAGTTCATGAGCAAGAAGAATAGACGGAATCTGTTTCAATTCAGAAACTTCAAATAGAGAACGCAAGGCAAATTATTTACGTCTCTACCGTTTAAGTCTCTGAGTAAACTAAACTATGTATGTTGACTCGACTTGTCGTGGGTCGCTTCTCTTAGCATGCCCTCATTCTTTTGCATCCATTCACGAATTGCTCGAGCCCCTTCTCCAGCTTCAAGTTGTCATCATCAAAACCCTCACTGCGTTTCGTCTTCTGGATCAAATCGACCTATGCTTCTGTGGTCGTTGGAACAACTCCAAAGTCTGAGAAATCCCCGGACCTGCCGTCTCCTCCCTCTGCCACTGCTGTCCGCACTAAAATGACATTGTCCTCCATTTTCACTTAAATGTTAGTCGCAATTGAAAAATAATCACTTAAGTGTTAAGTTATGATATAAGTGATCATTTATGTGCCACTCATGGTTAAAGGTAAATACTTAAGTGTCAAGTTTTGCATAAAATGATTACTTAAGTGCCAAAACGATATCATTTAGCATCATCTTGCATAGTTTATGTGGATGGTATAACGTTGTTTGCCTTGTCTATGTGGATAATTTTTTTTAAAAATAAAATAAAAGAAATGCCGCATCATTGAAAATTCCTATAAAAAAAAGTCACGTCAGTCATTTAGCTGGAAATTCTTGCTATTAGCACTTAAATGTTCATTTTTTCTCCAATTTTGACACTTTAGTGTATTTTTTGAAAGTTTTGGCATTTGTGCGTCTCTTTATACCAAATTATGGCACTTGGGGTATTCCTCTACCATGTGTTGTCCTAACATGTTTGGCTCTCAACACCAGTTTATGATCATCTATTTTCAGCATAGGAATCCCGTTGCCCTGTCTCCTTTGTACGCTGCGTCCTTTGCACGGTAGTCGTGAGGAAGTTCTTGGTATTCCTGTCCTCCCGACTTAAACCAATAAATCCGAGTCTTTATGCGCCAACACATCTCTTCCTGCCTCCAAAGTAATGACTGATTTAAACCAGGTTCAATCATCGATTCGTTCACTTAATTGTTTCTTATGAGCTAGAGAAAAGGAGCATTCACATTTTCCAGGTGCAAATTGGAGGGTCAACCGTCGATGATGTCTCTAACCAAATATTCATGTGCGTTCAATATCAGATATCGGACGAAAAAATGTCATGTTTTCCATTTTGAAATGAAATTATATTATCACGAGTACACCGCTATATATTTATATAATGTATAGTTACGGTTTTTACCCTCTTATTTTATTTATGCAATTGGATCATCAAGCTTTCTATTCTTGCAATTAGATTTGGTTAAATGAAAAAAGAAAAAAAAGGATAGAATGGGACCACCGTTGACTAGTCATTATTTTCAGGCATGGTAAACTTAAACCTATTTCTGCAACATAAGCAAATTAAAGAAAAAGTTGGCAGGTGACGGTGGCAACCACCAGCGCTAAAGACGTTCGAATAATGGTGCATCACCACCTTCACCAAGTAAGCGACGGTTGCCATCCATGCCATTTCTACTGCAGCAAGATGGTGGAAGAAGCGATTCTTGCCTCGTAAAATTCGTGCTGAGGGCCGCTAAGCCTGCTCGTCCCACAGCCCTATGGCGAGGGCAAATGGCCATTTCCGAGGTAACCATGAGGGTATGTCGACTAGGTTCTCTCCCGCGTACAATTTGACAGTTCGAATTGTTATAAATGAAGCCAAATATTTATTTTTAGGGGCTTTTTGTCTTTTCTATCAGATTTCCTTTTAGGTTAAAAGTGATATCTTTATATTAGCGATGGCAAGACCCTAGCCGTCAAGACGCTAAAAAAGGAAATAGAGAGGCAAGAAAAAGAGAGAAGAAAAAAGTGAGTTTTTTCTTGATGAGGGTTCTCAATCTCTTTGTGCCCTAATCTTGAGAGAAGATCGTCGTTGTATTCCAACTTTTTTCAAAGTCTAGTGGATTTGCAGAGTGCCTCTGCGCGGAGACGTAGCCCAGGTTTGGGTGAACTTCGATAACAAATTTTCCAGCGTGTTCATCTAATTCTGTTCTTTTATTACTATACTATGTCTGGTGAATTGTTTGCGAGCGTTATTTTTCTGGAATCGACGTGCGATTTCATAACAACTGGTATCAAAGCCTATGTTGGCTAATCAAGAACATCGAGGGCTTTTCAGGGACGTTCAATTGAAAGCAAACAGGATGGCGAAAGAAAAAATCAGAATCGATAAGTTCAATGGAGAGGATTTCGGATGGTGGAAACTACAAATAGAGGATTATCTTTATCAAAAAGATCTCTATGCACCACTTGAGGGTTGGAAACCTGATATGGCGGAAGTGGATCCGACAGTAGAAGCCGGATGGAAAATTCTTGATCGAAAAGCATTAGGTGCGATTCGTCTAGGGTTGACGAAAAAGACAGGGTACCACATTGCGAAAGCAAAAACAGCAAAAGAAGCCATGGATATTCTAACGAATATTTTTGAGAAGCCGTCCACATCAAACCAGGTATTTTTGCTGAAGAAACTGGTTAATATGAAGTTATCTGATAGAGTTTCACGTAGGTCATGGGTCAATTGGAATCTGCAGGCACAAATTTAGACATGAAACTTCAAGCTTTATTGTTTTTATGTTTTCTTTCAAAAAACTACAATACCGCAGTGCAGGGAATTTCGAGCACCATGAAGGATGATTTAACTCTTGATGATGCTATGAGTAGTATCATGGATGAAGAGATGTGAAGGAAAGTCTCAGGTGGAGATAATAATTTTTCTGCATCTACATCTTCAACGGCACTCGCAGTGGAGAACCGTGGAAGAAGTAAAAATAGAGAAAATTTCAGCGGCCGTGGTAGATCACAATCAAGGGGTAAGAGACAGGTTGCAAAAGATGAGTGTGGGTTTTGTCACAAAACCAGACACCAGAGGTTTCAGTGTGAAGCCTACAAAAAGAAGCAGCAATATGAGAATCAAGGAGCTAATGTGGTTAGCGATGAATCTTTGCTAGATAAATTGTGTTTGTCTGTAGGGTTTGACTTGACAACAGATAAATGGTTTATTGATTCTGGTTATTCTTTTCATTGCACCTCGCAAAGAGACATATTTGATGATTATGCCAGTGGAGATTTCGGACAAGTGGTTGTGGGAAACGGCCACATGTGTCCCATTGTTGGGAAAGGAACCGTGGATTTGTGAACATCTCGGGTGGAGGACGTCAAGTTTTGCGTGAAACTAGGCATATTCCGGAATTGAAGAAAAATCTAATTTCAACCAGTAAACTTGACCAAGAATGTTTGGTAATAACCTTTGGCTGCGGAGAGTGGAAAATAAAGTGACATCCCGATTTTTCTAATTTTATTTTCAGCTAATTGAGTCGGGCATTTCATCTGTGCATATAGTTCGTCTCTCTAAGTTGGCCACTCATGAGAGGACTAGCCTATTGAACGAAGCAATTAAGGGATTTAACGCGTCAGACTTGGGGATTGATCACCCTCAGGTCGGATGCAAGAAAATTTCCCTGAAAGCTACCCGGTAGGTTAGGACGCGCTGGAATCGCACCAGATTGAAATTAACCGTGAAAATTGAGATCGAATTCAGAAATTGGAAGTCATGATGCGTCACAAATCAATTTAAAATCATTGACTCATCTTCGGAAGATTTTTCATGTAATCAGAATTTTTCAGCAATTAAATCACATAATAGCTAATTTGGCTTGAGAAATTAGTAGGCTCGCCTTTGGTCGTGTTTTTGAAATCTAAGAGGGTTCTATGGTCGAGTGATTATGTGAATTGAAATGTGGTGACATTGGATTAATTTTATGGACTTCAATTGGACTCAATTGGAAGAGAATTGAATGGAATTGGAGAAATTAGCGTACAAGATTTCATGCCTCGGTGGAAAAAGAAATTGGACCTATTGAAGATTGTTGTAGGAGGTTTGGAGATAGTGGAATATGACATCATCAAGTGATGTCATGGTGTGCCATTTTGTTGGATTAAAGAAAGAGAAAAAGAAAAGAAATGGTCCCCCTTCCTTCTCTCTCCTCCCTCCCCCTCTCTCTCTCTCTCTCTCTCTCTCTCTCATCAACACCCCATCTCCATCTTCTTCTCCTTCTTCGCACGCCCAGCAACAGAAGAAGCTGGATGCAATAGCCACAACTCCGTCCGTCGCCAGTTGCCGCCGCCATTCGCACCGCTAGGCCGCTCGCCGCCCGCTCGTGCCACCACCGCGCCACCACCTCCCTCTCTCCTCTTTATGCTGCTCGTGCTTGACGTCCCTAGCAAATCTGCAAGTCGAAGACAGCAAGGCCAGCAGCACCGCCGGAGTAGCCGCACTCCACCGCCGCTCGCCGTCCAAGCCTAACGCTCAAGGCCATTGCTGCTCGCTGCCGCTCTGCTCGTCTCCGCCTCCCTCTCACCTAGCTTGCTGTTAAAGCGAGCTGTTCAGCTCGTCCCAGCCACTGTGGGCCATCGTCAGAGCTCCCTTCGCCGCCGTACGCCACCGCTTGGACTATGGAAGCTCAGTCGGACCACCACCGGCCCTGTCCAGCTCAAACCGGCGTTGGATCTGCTCCCTCTCGACCCCAATCAGCAACTGGAAAAAAAGGTGTGGCAACGGGTGTTTGGTCCATTTTGGCCACCTTCTCGAGCCCAAATGCTCGGCCCGCCTTGAGGAAAGTCGATCCTAGCATCGTCCTCGTCGTTTTGGTCCGATCGGTTCGTTAATCGAGTGAGTTTAGCTCACTAAATCTTGATTAGACGGTTAATGATGCCCTAAGTGTGCTTAGTCTAAGTTAAGTAAGCTTATGTGGTTAGTTTAGTTTATTTAATTGTGATTTAGATTAAGATGCTTGTTTAATTTAAAGCATATTTAATTAAAGGCTAATAGAGTTTATTTAATAATAAACCTTGATGGGACATAATAGGATTTTAATTTTGAATTATTTAATTGTTTTGAAATTCTGGAATTTATAATATTATATTATATTCCGAAATTATAAAAAAAAATGGAAAAATTATTTTTGACCTCGATTGCTCAGAATTTCGTGCCGATCGCTGCTGTGTATTTAGAATTTGAATTTGATGATTGATTGTGGCAAATGGAGTGCGATTGCAATAAATATGGATTCTTTTTATAAAATCCCAAGTGTCAAAATTTGATGGAAGAACGACTGTGATTGACCACTTAGTAAAGGTTGTGCCCAGTGAGACCGTGATTGACCACCTATTACAGGTTGTGCCCAGTGGGGCCGTGATTGACCACCTATTACAGGTTGTACCTAGTGGGGCCGTGATTGACCACCTATTATAGGTTGTGCCCAGTGAGGCCGTGATTGACCACCTATTAGAGGTCGTGCTTATCGGGCCGAGATCTACCACCTAATTAAAGCTCTTGTTGAGTGGGGCCGTGATTGCCACTGGTTGTTAAACCTTCCTTTAGAGTCGTGATTGGAAGCAATGATTGATTTGCTAGAATGACATGTAATCGGCCGAGTCAATTGATCGTTAAGACGATCCAAGTGATTGAATTGTTCTGATAATGTGATTGTGCCACAGTTGTTTGGTTATCATAATTGCACGTGGTTGAATTATATAAACTGTGCTAACCTACAGATGAAGACTAATGCGAGGTAAGTCTTCTTGATGTTGTGGCTAGGCCACCCGGGGCATATTTTCTTTTTAATAGGGGTTTAGGGGGTTGAACTTGCTGAGACGATGTCTCATCCTAGTTGTGGGATTAAAATTTCAAGTCCCTGGTGGACGGAGCGGCCAAATAACTTTGGTTGGCTTTGAGAAGTTGCAGAGGTGAAGTCATAAGGATTGGAGAACGTGTCCTGCTAGTTGGTTTTAGGATAGTTCCTTTTTAAGAGCCGGTCTTTTGTAGACTTTTGGCCGTAGACCTCTGTTTGTAATTCTGTTGAATTATGAAAGTGTTATGTTGTAGTTTTGCTTCCTGCTTTTCTATCTCATATTTTATTGTCAGGGGTTTTATAATACGTTCCGTTTGCGCAATAAGAAATGAATGGGGTCGGCGACACTACCTAAGAATGTCGCGTTTGCATGACCATGGTGGGATGTTGGCACGCTCGAGGTTCGGGGTATGACAGATAACCTTAGGGGTAATAGTAGTAGCAAAGAGAAAGCGTACATATACACTTTACCTTCTCCAATGAGACAATATCAGTGATATGGTTGCAACTACAATGGCTACAGGTAATTTATCTACTCTTTGGCATTATCGTTTGGGACATCTTGGTGAAAAAGGTGTAAAGCGGTTACACTCGAGGAAATTACTTCCAGGTTTACAAAAAGTTGAGTTAGATTTTTGTGAGAGTTGCATTTATGGAAAACAGAAAGCTGTTAGTTTTCAATTGAATGGGCGACAAAATAAAGGCCAGAAGCTAGAGTTGGTTCATACTGATGTATGGGGACCTGCTCAGGAACTCTCTTATGGTAGTAAGAGATATTTTGTCACATTCATTGATGATGCAACAAGGAAGACTTGGGTCTATGCTCTTAAAGAAAAATCAGAAGTATTCGGGATGTTCAGAATGTGGAAGACCATGGTAGAAAAAAAGATAGGTTATCAGATTAAAGCTCTGAAGTTTGATAATGGTGGTGAATACACAAGTAAAGAATTTGCAGATTATTTGAGTCGAGAAGGCATACACGGGTGAAAGACTGTTCCTAGAACTCTTCAAGATAACGGTATAGCTGAAAGAATGAACATGACTATTATAGAACGTGCAAGATGCATGAGGCTACATGCAGGTCTCCCGCTACACTTATGAGCTGCTACAGTTAATGCGGTTGTTTATCTTATTAACAGAAGTCCATCTAATGCGTTGGATGAAGAAATACCACAAGAACGGTGGTCAGGTAAAAAAAATCAATTATTCTCATCTAAAAGTATTTGGTTGTATTGCATATGCTTTGATTAACAGGGTGGATAGAAAAAAAGCTTGATGCTAAGTCCCAAAAGTGCGTCTTTATTGGATACGGTGGCGACGAGTATGGCTATAGGCTTTGGGATTATGAGAATAACAAAGTCATCCACAGTCGCAATGTGGTATTCCATGAAGAAAAGATGTACAAGGATCGTCAGACAGAGACAGAGCATGAGAAGGTAGTACAACCAGAATATGTTGAATTAGACACAATGCCCGTGAAGATGTTTCCGGTAGATCAAAGTTCACCTGAAAGAGAGTTCAAGATGAGCCTATTATTAGTGAAGAGGTAGTTCAAGAAGAACGCAGTGATTCGGAGCAAACGAATGACCCTGAAGTACTTGTCTTGAGAAGGTCTACACGTGTAAGAAAGCCAAAGGTAATTTTTGATCCATCAGCTAATACTGTTCTGAGCCATGTCTTATATAAAGATTTAGGAGAATCGAAGACTTACGATATACAGATTCAGGAGAACCGAAGACTTACGTTGAGGCAAAGGTAGACACGTCTCACTTGCAATGGGAGTGTGCTATAAAAGACGAGATGTGCTCGTTACTTTAGAACAAACCTTGGGAGTTGACCAAGTTGCCCACAGGTAAAAAAGCTTTATTAAATAAATGGGTGTACAAGATTAAGAATGAAGCAAATGGTAGTATTAGATATAAGCTATGTAGCACCGACACGCGACACGCGACACGCGACACGACACGACACGACACGTGACACGTCGTTTCTAAAAAGTAAAGAATTTTGACACGTTCCGACACGTTAAATATTAAATAAATATTTTTATATATAAATGCATAAATAAGTAAATAATAATAATAAAAAGTCTAGAATTAGTCTATACTAAAAACATTAATCATACATTTGTTAATATCATTCATTCTATTAATTTGAGGAATTCAACTATATTTCATTGTAATAAACCATAAAACTTGAAGGAAAAAACAAGTAATCCACATTCCACTATTAAATTTAAAATTTAACAATAAGCAAATAAACAATCAACATTCCATCAAGTAATTTAACAAAAAGTCATTCATCCACATTATCCACTTCTTCTGCAAAAAAAAAAGACTCCATCTCCGGCTCATCAAGTGAAAGATTTGCAACTTCAAGCACCCCTACATCTTCAAACAAGTCAAATGCATCTCTGCCAATATCCAACATCTTAGTCTCTCCTTCTGCATATTGTGGGCTTTTTCTTGATAGAAGACGGAGATTGCTATGAATAAAAACCAAATCTTCTGCACGTTTTGGGGTCATCTTATTTCTTCTCGCCGAGTGCACAAATGAGTAAGTACTCCAATTTCTCTCAGCACATAATGAAGAAGAAGGTCGTGCAAGAAGCTTTAAGGCTATACTTTGAAGCATCGGTGCACATGCACCATGATTGACCCACCAAGCCTTAGGATCCATTGAATATCGATTTTGAATGGAATCAAATTCTTTAAAATCTCCATTTTTACTTGCAAAATCTACGTACTCCAAATTCACCTTGTTGCGCTCATCCAAGTTAAAAAAGTATTTCTTGAAGCATTTCAGTCTTTCTTTGTTGATCTCATTATTCTTGTACGGAGAAATTCGAGTTGGATCTTCATCAAGCCATTGATCACTATAGTACCTGTTATTTTATAAAATGAAATAAAATTAGAAAACAATAATAAATGAGAGGAGTATTATATTATGATGTTAAAGAAAGAATAACTACTAAAGTAATAATCTCATACAATTTTAGAACTTACCTAGGATTTAAGGCATGTGCCAAGCAATGAAGTGGAGTATTGTTCTTTGTCCAACGATCTACAAGAATTGTGTGAATCACCTCATAAAATGTGGACTTCTCATCTAGCCTCTTCACTTCATGTGCATATATAACTTTCTTCACTTTTTCGATCATCGAACCCCACATATCATAAACTAAGTGAAGACAAGGCTTTCGGTGTCACAAACTCTAAGCATATCATAAATAGGAGCCGTGAAGGAAAGTAAATAATCAATCAAATCCCACCAAAAATCATCCAACACCTTCTCCTTGACAAGCTTAGCTTTCTCTTGATTAACATCCCGATAGATATTCCATTTGTCACAAATCACCATGTTTTGAATACCACTTTTTATCAACTTGAATCTCTTAAGCATCACAATCATCGAAGCAAAACGTGTATCCGCTACAGAAAGCAACTTCAAGCTAACAAACTCATTATGTATTGCTAATCTCATAGAATGGTTCATGATGAAATGTTTGATTTGCATAACTTCCTTAACAATATCTGAAATCCAACTACATTCATCATAAACTATTTGATTGCTCTCCATATTTTTTGCAGCACAAATATTCTTCAAAGCTAGATTAAGGGTGTGCACCACACAAGGTGTCCACATAATGGATGGAAATTCTTGCTCAATGAGTTGTCCCGCATCCTTACAATTTGAAGCATTATCCGTAATTACTTGGACCACATTCTCATGCCCAATTTCATTGATAACATAACTCCTTTCAGCAAGTTAAAAATGAAATGTATATATTTTGTTTCTCCCGAGTAATCAACCGATTTTATAAACATTGGTTCTCCATTCGATACCGCCATGAAATTAATAAGCGGTCTTCTATGTGAGTCGCTCCATCCATCACTCACAATACTTACCCCCTTCTCCTTCCACATGATTTTGATAGGTGTACACAACCTATCAATATTTACCTTCTCCCTTTGCAACAAAGTGGTCCTCAACAAATTATATTTCGGTGGTACATAACCCGCAATATTATGATTAGCAGCATAAGTGAAAGCGGATTGAAAATAAGGATTCCTTGCTAGGTTAAATGGCAAGCCTGCCGAATAAAACATCCTAGCAATCTCACAATCTAGACGTTCCCGTTGAGTCATATTAAATGCATTTTCAAGTGATTTTCCACTCCCACTTTCACCTTTCCTTTTTTTGGAGTTCAATGATAAATCCATTATGTCATCACCACCGGCACTAAGTGAATAACTAGCAGGAGGTAAAGGTACATTTCTAGGTGCAATACTCATCAATTTAGTATTGACCTATTCCTCTAATCTTTCCATCTCCAAAAGATCTTTTTTTTCTACTTTTGTGCACTTTCCAATTCATTTTCCACTTATCATCATCAAATGGCACTTCACTCTCATATATGAACTCTTAAAATCTTTTTCACAAAAGTTGCATCTCCAAGACAAATTTCCCCCCGCATCAATATGATTAACTAACTTAGTAGCATACCTCCATAATGGTTGTTTTACAACTTCATTGCTAAAGGTAGCTTGTGTGCTTGAATTACTACTAGCCATGTTTGAACTTGAAGACATTCTGCAATAAATAAATAAATAAATAAATAAACATGTTATTATCAATTGCTATAAGGTTTCAAGTTGGAAGCAAGTGAACCAACATCAACACCAGTCAAACACCCAAGAAGAAAGAAATCAGAACAAAGCACAATTCATATCGCCTTAAAAATCGAGCTAATATGGTTGAAATCTCAACAGGATAAGACTTATGAACTCGAGACTTGGGAGTTTGACAAGACCTCTAACCCTAAGCTAGACTCTGCGCTTGAGCTCGGTTGGAATCAACATACCCAAGATTGACTCAACCCATATAGTTTCTTAACAGGACGAGTTCAGAGCACATTGAAGCTCGATCAATCATACAAATCAGACAAGGATAAAAACCACTAAACCCGTAGTTTCTCACTGTCTACCTCGTGTAGCCCCATTTCCTAAACCAACATTCAGAACCCATATCATAGATTGCACTAATTGTATGAATGATAATGCTTTAATATCAATTACATATCAGTAAATCGCCCAAAAAATAAAAGAACTCTGTAAAGGGGAGAAACACATTTGAACGCTATAGAAACAAAAGAACGAAATTCGGAACTATTACCTCATGCGTTAGCAGCAAAAGCAGGCCAATCAACCACATAAGTTTTGAGTGCCGCGGAGTATTCTTTGCCTTGCATAAAGAGATAGAGAGAGAGAGAGAGATTCTGACTCCAACTGCAACCCCAATACTGAAACACAAGCGAAAGACGAGTACCCACCTCGGAATCAATACTTCGAATTCGAAAGGCAGCTCGGATTTACGGTGACGATCGCGATGGTAGAGGGAGAGTTTCCAAGCAGCAATTGACAGAAAAGCCAATTCACGGAAAATCTGACAATCAAGTGAAAATACAGAACAGATGGAGCACCAAAATCTGAAAAAAGAAAGAGAACGTGAAGCATCAGTCAGCGAGCAGTCCACCGAACAAAAACAACAACCCAGGGAGCGAAATCGGCAAAAGAATGGCACAAGAGCACCGAAGACAGAGAGATGGAAAGAGGGTTCGAAAAATCCCCCTTTCCCCGAACTACGGTTTCCCAAAAAATCCCAAATCGCAAGATGCTAACCTGAGGCACGGGGGCTACAGCGAATTCAAAAGGTAGCTCGGATTTATGGCGACGATCGTGATGGTAGAGAGAGAGTTTCCAAGCAGCAATTGTGAGAAAAGCCAATTCACGGAAAATCTCACAATCAAGTGAAAAAACAGAACGAGACGGAGCACCAAAATCTGAAAAAAAGAAAGAGAACACGAAGCATCAGTCAACGAGTAGTCACCGAACAAAAACAACAACAACCCAGGGAGCGAAACCAACAAAAGAACGGCACAAGAGTGCCGGAGACAGAGAGACGAAAAGAGGGTCCGAAAAATCCCCTTTCCCGAACTACGATTTGCCAAAAATCCCAAATCGCAAGATGCTAACTTGAGGCACGGGGGCTACGGCGACCCGAAAGGCAGCTCGGATTTATGGCGACGATCGCGATGGTAGAGAGAGAGTTTCCAAGCAGCAATTGACAAAAAATCCAATTCACGGAAAATCTCACAATCAAGTGAAAAAACAGAACAAACGGAGCACCAAAATCTGAAGGAAAAAAAGAGAGAGAGAGAGAGAGAGAGAGAGAGAGAGAGAGAACGCGAAGCATCGCCGCCGAGCAGTCCACCGAACAAAAACAACAACAACCCAGGGAGTGAAACCAGAAAAAGAACGGCACAAGAGTGCCGGAGACAGAGAGACGAAAAGAGGGTCCGAAAAATCCCCCTTTCCCCGAACTACGATTTGCCAAAAAATCCCAAATCGCAAGATGCTAACTTGAGGCACGGGGCTACGGCGAATTTGAAAGGCAGCTCGGATTTACGGCGACGATCGCGATGGTAGAGAGAGAGTTTCCAAGCAGCAATTGACAAAAATCCAATTCACGGAAAATCTCACAATCAAGTGAAAAAAACAGAACAGACGGAGCACCAAAATCTGAAAAAAAAAAAAAAAAAAAAAAAAAAAAAAAAAGGAGAGAGAGAGAGAGAACGCAAAGCATCAGTCAGCGAGCAGTCCACCGAACAAAAACAACAACAACCCAGGGAGCGAAACCGGCAAAAGAACGGCACAAGAGCGCCGGAGACAGAGAGACGGAAAGAGGGTCCGAAAAATCCCCCTTTCCCGAACTAGGGTTTGCCAAAAAATCCCAAATCGCAAGATGCTAACCCGAGGCACGGGGCTACGGTGAGTCGGCGACTGGTGGGGTGGGCCGCGCAGCCGGCAAAGCAACACCGGCGACACTCAAAGCGAAAGAAGAGAACCAAAGTGGTCTGCTCACTGCTTAGGCTCGTTCGCTGCAACTGAAGAAGACTAAGAAGACCGAGGAGAAGACCGAAGTGAAGAACCCGTGTGTGCGAGTGTGACTAACGTTTTAACTTTTATTTTTTTTTTTTTTTTTTTTATGTATTTATATTTAGAGCCCATAAGTTTTGAAAATTTATAAAAATAACCCCGTGCGTGTCGGAATTTCTGACTCGCGTGTCGGAAATAGTTGACCGCGTGTCGGAGCATGTCGGAGCGTGTCGAACACGTGTCGGAGTGTTGGACACAACACAGAGGGTCCCGGAGAGTGTCCATGCTTCATAAGATACAAGGCGAGACTTGTAGTCAAGGGCTTTTCTCAAAAAGAAGGGATCGACTACTCCAAGATATTTTCACCTGTAGTGAAAATGACATCAATTAGAGTTCTGTTGAGTATAGTTACAGTGGAGGATCTTCATCTTGAGCAGTTAAATGTAAAACCAGCGTTTTTACATGGTGACTTAGATGAATAATTATACATAGCACAGCCTAAAGGTTTTGAAGTCAAAGGTAAGGAGCACATGGTATGTCGCTTGAAGAAAAGCTTGTATGGCTTGAAACAAGCTCCGCGGCAATGGTACCTAAAATTTGATGGTTTCATGAATGAAAAAGGATTTGCACACTGTGAATTTGATCATTGTGTTTATTTTCGCAAGTATGATGATGGTGACATTGTGTATCTCTCTTTATATGTGGATGACATGCTAGTGGCTAGTTCCAATATGAAGAGAATCGTAGAAGTGAAGAAGATGTTATCATCACAGTTTGCTATGAAAGACTTGGGAGAGGCCAAGAATATTTTAGGCATGAAAATCATCAAAGATAGGAAAAATAAGAAATTATGGTTGTCGTAGGAAGACTATGTAAACAAGGTGTTAAAGAGATTTAACATGGACAAAGCAAAACCGGTTGCGACTCCTCTAGCGAGTCACTTCAAACTTTCCAAGGATATGTGTCCAAGCACTCAAGCTTTGAAAGATGAGATGACGGTAGTTCCATATGCATCAGCAGTGGGGAGTTTGATGTATGCCATGGTGAGCACGAGACTAGACATTGCACAAGCAGTGAAAGTTGTGAGTCAATATATGCAGAACCCAAGCAAAGAGTATTAGAATGCAGTGAAATGGATATTGAGATATCTAGTAGGTACTTCCAATTACTCACTTTGTTATGGTGGTGCATCTCTAGAGTTGCAGGGTTATGCAGATGTAGATCATTTGGGTGATCGAGATAGTGGTAAAAGTACCACTGGATATGTCTTTACAATTGCAGATACAGCAGTGAGTTGGGTATCTCAACTACAAAAAGTAGTGGCTTTATTGACGATAGAGGCAGAATATGTGGCGATCATAGAAACCTCCAAGGAAATCATGTGGTTACAAGATTATATGGAGGAGTTACATCGAAAACAGCTAGTCAGTACACTTTGGAGTGATAGTCAAAGTGCAGTGCACTTATCAAAGAATGCAGCTTATCACTCAAGGACTAGATATATCAAGAAGCGTTATCACTTTATTAGGTCAGCATTGAAAGATAATGAGTTAAAGCTACAGAAGATTGATGGCTCAAAGAATCCAACTGACGTGATGACCAAGGTAGTAGACAGAGAGAAGCATATTTTCTGTACTACTACCATTAGTATTACTCCATATTGATTGATGAGGAGTATCGCAGAGGCACAAGTTTTTCAACTATTATTTTTTGATGAAGATGGATGCAAAGTTGCTTGGTGCTTGGGTATATTTGTCTTCAAGTGAGAGATTGTTATAGATGAAGCCAAATATTTGTTTTTAGGGGCTTTTTTTGTCTTTTCTATCGGATTTCCTTTTAGGTTAAAAGTGATATCTTTATATTAGCGTTGGCAAGACCCTAGCTATCAAGACGCTAAAAAAGGAAATAGAGAGGCAAGAAAAAGAGAGAAAAAAAAAGTGAGTTTTTTTCTTGATGAGAGTTCTCAATCTCTTTGTGCCATGATCTTGAGAGAAGATCGTCATTGTATTCCAACTTTTTTCAAAATCTAGTGGATTTGTAGAGTGCCTCTGCGCGGAGACGTAGCCCAGGTTTGGGTGAACTTCGATAACAAATTTTCTGACGTGTTCATCTGATTCTGTTCTTTTATTACTATATTATGTCTGGTGAATTGTTTGTGAGCGTTATTTTTCTGGAATCGACGTGCAATTTCGTAACACGATTGAGTTGCGCAAACCAAATATAGATAGCTTCACTGCAATTAGTGAGTTGAACGATGAGATATGAAGATATATTATCAAGTTGGAGGACCAAATCTTATCTCGGATGGTGTATATATGTTACTATATTAGCATTATCAATTCAATACATCTTGAGGTTATGAAAATTTTAGCAGAAGTTATAAAAGGATTTAGCAGAAGCTGTCTTGTCTTTCCAAACTCATATTGACATCGGTAAGATAAACTCATTCCACTAAATCGATCTGATTAAGTTTCAAGAAATATTGAGACCACCGTTGCGTGACCCCTCAACGATGTGTAACAGTGTTGGTCATGGTTTCAGCAAATCTCAATCTTGGAGACCCCATCTAGTCAAAATCAGAGAGAAATTAGTATTGGCCATAGCACGATCACAAAGTTCAATCTCGTGATGAATTTTATTCGTTTCTCTAAATCGCTCATGTGAATAGAGTTATCTCATTGATGCAGTACATTTATATAAGTGGTCATTGTCGATCTTATAGGGCCCAGCACCAAGGTTTGGGGTGTGGATCCTCGACGTAGACAATTTCATGGCGCGGGTATGGCCATATGATGGGCTGCGCATCCTTCGTTTCGCCAGGCTTGTCTTTGCTCTTGCCTTCTTTCTTGGCCTCACCCACAGAAACTATCTCCACACACCCGACTTTCTTCCTGAGCAAAGTGGTAAGGCTGACCGCATCGACCTCTCCGGTCACCTCAATCTGGTCCTGCTCACCCACCAGCGCACCCACCAGCGCCACGGATTGAACTCCTAAAGTGGAACCAACAAAGAAACGGATCAGTTTCTACTCAAAAGAGCTTCCTTTTTTGCTTTGGCGTGAGAGCTTTTGGGGTTTGAAACTATTGCAGAAGACGAGCGATCGAACAATAATATAGACAGGAGAAGAAAATAAATCAAACACTGAATTTACGTGGTTCGGTCGTAAAAATCTACGTCCACGGGGAGAGCTCAAATGATACAAGGAGATTACACACTCGAGTTACTCAATTTCCCAAGCCCCAATTGCACCCAATAACGCACGCAGTGTTTAATCCCGAAATTCCTCAAGAAACAATATCTTAATCTCAAAAATGAATTACACGCAAATCTTACCATAATATTTAATTGGCTTGAACACTAAATCTTCTTGTATATAATTCATAGACAAGAATGACAAAGAAAATCTCTCTCAAGCACTTGACGATGAGACGACGCTTCAAGACCAATTCTTCATGATCAACAACCTGCCACCCATGGCCACAAGTCTATATATATAAGTGACACCCGTGTTCTTTTGTTGATTTCCAATCTAGCCTAACCAAAATATATCTCTATATATTTTAAATAAAATCCAAGTCCAGGTGAAAGTTGGACTTTCTTATTTTAGCGACCAAACTCTACAACGGACATTCAGAATTTTGGGAAGTTGATTTTTGGATCTTCTTTGCTCGATTTCGAACGTCCGCAATATATCCAATTCGGAAAATTCGGAATTTCGCATTAGGTTCAAAATCGAGACATTTTAACATAAACCAATAAAATCTCGAGGCGTAGTTGTTGAAAGGTCACTACCTTTTGCTGCAAAATAAATAACAAATAAAAAGTCAAGAGAAAATAAAGAAGGTTAATTCGATGAATCAACTCATGATTTTCTCATCAATTTATTGCCTTCATGGTGCTTGCTTCGATTAAGAATTTGGGGAACTCGGAATTCTGAGAATATGTTGGAGGAGGGTGAAGACGAACTGAGGTACCGCTCTCTATTTATACCATCTCCTTGGAAGAAGATTCAATGACTTTTAAATAAAGACCATGCATGTCGTATCCTAGACAGGAGTCAGACTTGTTGAACATCAAGTCTTTGGATTTTGGCTCTTGCCATATTTTTCAAATACATTTGAGTCAAACTTGCTGAACATAATTGATGAGATGTGCTTCTGAGATTATGACTGTTAAGTGTGGTAGAAAAATTTCATTCATACAATGGAGATAATCAAATAAAATGGTTACATATATAAATCCAACATCAAACCTGAAAGAATCTGTTGAAATTCAATTGATTTACGAATATGATTAGTCCAATCCATCATTTTGTCACTAATTGAAGTTCGATAGAAAGGCCTTAGTCTCAGGAAAAGGTTCCCCAAGTGAACCTTACCAGCCAAAGTCTCTAATTATCATTGTCAATTGTCATCATCGCCAATCGACACTCACCGGCAATTGACACTATGACCCCACTGGGCCCGGGGCGCCCCACGCGGGGGCCCCCTTTTCCGACTTGAGAACGTGAGTCAATGGCATGAGTAGATGACCTACAAGAAGGAATAACTGAATAGAAAATTGCCTAAAATATCCTAAATTTATTATATAACACTCAATTCAGTCCAAACTTTTAATTATATTAATTTAGTTCTAAACCTTTCAAATATGTCAATTAGAATTAAATTGACAAAATTTCAAAAGGTTTAAGACTAAATTAACATAATTGAAAGATTTATAATTAAATTGACAAAATGTCTATAAGTTTATGACTAAATTGGCATAATTGAAAAATTTTAGGACTTTATTGGCCATCATATAATAAGTTTAGGATTTTTTGAATAATCATCCCAATGATAGGACAAGACAATAATGGTAAAGAGAAAATCTATGGAAAGTTCATGCTCAATTAAAACTAATGACTGAGTCTAGGTTCAATCACTCGTTTTTCACCTTAGATGTTTGCCAATGAGCTAGAGAAAAAGGAGCATTTGCATTTTCCAACCGTCGGTAATGCCTTCGGCCAAACATTCGTGTGATGGTAAATTGAAGAAGGGAAAATGTTACAAATAGTCCTTATACTTTTACTTAATGTGCAATCCCATCCCTGAACTTTCGATTTGCTAAATTTGGTCCTTAAACTATCGATAAATATCCGATTTAGTCCTTCCGTTACTATTTTTCCTTCTTCTTTTTTTCTTCTTCTCTCTTCCCTCCACTGGCCATGGTGAAGGGAAGCCAGCGTCTGGCAAACACAGGCGAGGGAGGCCCTCCCTTCGTCTAGCGAGGATGGCCCTTGCCAAATCTGGCAAGGGCACCCTAGCCTGACATCGGCAGGGGTGGCCCTTGCCCAACGCAGGCGAGGGTTCGCCCTCCCTCACCTGCGTCAAGCGAGGGTTCGCCCTCCCTCGCCGGCGTTGGGCGAGGCAACCCTTACATTCGGTGAGGACGGCCCTCGCTCAACACCAATGAGGGCGACCCTCACCGAACGCCAGCTTCCCTCCGCCGGCCAGCCAGCGGAGGGAAGAGAGAAGAAGAAGAAAAGAAAAAGACCAAAATGCCCAATTCCGTTAACTTTAACAAATGGAATGACAAAATTGGTCAATTTTCAAATCGTCAGGGACTAGATCGGACATTTATTGATAGTTCAGGGACTAAATTGAGCAAATCGAAAATTTAGGGACGAGATTGCACATTAAGTAAAAGTATGAGACTATTTACTGGTTTTCCAAATTAATCCCGTAGATACATATAATTCAGAAGAATATGTGAGTGATTCATATACAGAGTGACATTTTCCCATTGAAGAAAAGAAAGGGATTCTTGCCTTGTCAAAACTGTGGTACGGCCTGCTAAACCTACATGCCCTGCCGTCCCACGGAGAGGACGAACGGCCTTCGTTAAGGAAACCATGAGGGTATACGTATTAGATTCTCCTCGTGTACAATTTGGTGGAGTTCGATTTAATTGCCTTCGAACCCTATAATGTCGTGTATATATGTTACTGTGTTAGCATTCCTGACTGGAAGTATTTTGGGGGTTCTCATGAGGAGGACATTCGACCTTTCTACCAAAAAGTTTTAAAAATATTTTTATGGCATATAAATAATTATGCTATAAAGGATTCCGACTTGGATTTACAAAATTAAAAGAATCATGAGGATTGATATTGTGGGTTTTGCATGAGTCTCATATAAGGATGCCATAAGATCAACGACTGCAATTCAATCGGTCTACTAAAACCGGGTCAAGACAGGTATTTCCCATCAAGCATGATTCATCATGCACAGAAAGGGAAGAAGAATTGAAGGCCAAGGGTTTATCCAAGAAAGGAGGTCGATGTCTTGATGAATCCTCTTCCTGTTTCATGTATGCACTTCTGCCAAAAAACCAAATAATTAAAAATACTAAAATTTCCTCAATTGTTGTACCTTCTGTTGAAATTCCAACCCTCGAGTCTTGATCATTCGCTTCCATTCGAGGACTTCCTCTCTCTCCGGTCAATGCTGGAAAACAACAAAAAGAGCCAATTTCCAGCGTTTACCGCAACCCCAGTTCCCACGCACTGCGCCCTAAAATGCGACATTTGTTGACTTTTCCTCATTTTTCCATTTCCATGTTGTTGGGTACACCTAATTTTTCCCACAAAGGAGTGGATTCGAAATTCCCACGAGGCCTCCGCAATTTGTTTATTTCATATAGAAGGACGGCAAGCTTTACGGAAAAACTCCCAAAAAAGTCCTAAACCAATCGTAATTGTACCAGTTTAGTCATAAAACTTATTTTTGACCAATTGAGTCCTAAAATTTTTACAATTATTTTCGATCAGTCCATTCGGCAAAAATTAGCCGACCGGTGCTGACAACCTTTTTTAATAATATTTTATTTTTGAAATATTTTTATTAATTTTTTAACTTTTTTTCCTTCTCCCTTTTCCTTCTTCCTCCTCCTCCTTTCTTTGGCTCCGGTGGCCGGCTAGGTGGGCCGGTCGCCGGACTGAGGTGATTTGGCAGGCTCGCACCCAGCAATGGCAAGGCGAGCCCCCGTCAAATCTGGTGAGGGCTCGCCTTGCGTGGAGGGCCTTGCTAGACGCGACGGCAAGCCCCCTCGCTGGATCTGGTGGGGGCTAGCCTCGCCCAGCAACTACGAGGCGAGCCCTCACCAAATCTGATGGGGGCTTGCCATGCCATCACTTTGTGCAAGCTCGCTGGATCGCCTCGCCAAACCTAGCGATGGCGAGGCCCCCTTGTTGGATCTAGCGAGGGCTCACCTTGCTAGTGGCTAGGCGAGCTTGTCCTCACTCAACGACAGCGAGGCGAGCTAGCCCGACCGCCTCAATTCGGCGACTAGCTAGCCCTCCCCTTTGGCCGATCACTAGAGCCAAAGGAAGAATGAGGAAGGAGGAAAGAAGAGGAGGAAGGAGGGAGAGGGATAAGAACAAAAAAGAGAAAAAAAAACATTAATAAAATATTTCAAAAATAAAATATTTCAAAAATAAAATATTTATTAAAAAAAAAAGGTCGCCAGTGCCGGTCGGCTACACGTCAACACCAACCAACCAATTTTGGCCGGATGGACTGATTGTGAATAATTGTAAAAGGTTTAGGACTTAATTGATTAAAAAAATAAGTTTAAAACTGAATTGGCACAATTGTAATAAATTTCGGACTTTTTTGGTAATTTTCCCCGAGCTTTACGAATACGTTCTTTATTTTAATGTACTAGTACTTGCATGTCCTCCCTCCCCAATTGGCAGAGTATATGTTTTTTGCCCTCCACCCAACAATACCTTCAATGTTTTACATCTAGATGATCTTGAGATCTGGATAAGGATCCAAATAAAGCTTCTTGAGGACTTGCTTAGGTTCCAACTTCCATTTTTTTGGGTAATCCAAATTTTTCCCTTGAAATATTCCCAGAAAAGGTAAACAAAAAATTAATGACTGATCGACTGGGGAAAAATTTGGCAGGATCTCTTGTGCTTCTTCTTCTTGGTTTAGTGATTGACAACTGCCTAAACACATGCTTTTGTCTTGTGTGAGAAGAGAAATCCCTTGGTTCGGGGTCAGCATATGATGTTCTTGCTTGCGAAGCTAACAATTGGGGCATAAAGGATAATCAAGAACTAGGAGACAAGGAGATGGTGTTGGCTGTATTATTTTTTGCTCTATTAGGGTTAGATCCACAATTTGAATTATAGACACACACACACACACACACACACAACACAATTGTCGTTGGTATGAAGTTAATAATCGAGTTTCTAACGATGAAGGCATGTCCACTAATTATATGCTTGCCATGTCCTTTACGGTTTGTTTTGAAGAATTCGCCACACGTGTCACTGAGGATTTTTCAAAAGAAAATCACGTCCAGAATAAAATTTTTATTGAATAAACTAAGGTTTCACACTTACTATGTCAAGTCATTTTGTCACTCGAATCAAGCTCTTGATCTCAATGGGACTCCATTGGAATTCCGAGCCCTTCCTCTCACTGGAGGGGATGTGAAATCATGCACCATTGACTCTTATTCTATAATATATATCAATTTACTTAACACGACGTGTCTGTGAAATCACATTAGCCTATTACTTTTTTCAAAAAATTATTTCTACTTATAACAAGATCATATCTTCTTTTTCTTTCCTTTCTGAAGACATATATTGACAACAATCCCGAATGAGGGTGAAGAATGTGACTGACTTCGAGTAGCGCCAAGAGGCGGTGAGAAACGTTGAAGCCATTATGATCTAAACCATTAGCGAAGAAGACAGACGCTGATGAATGATGCTGTGGTAAAGAAAGCAAGAACGACGATCCTCGAAGGTTTCATTATAATTAATTTATTTCTCTGGACTGAGGTTAACTAATAGGTTTTGGATCCAATGAAAGTCAAATTATCCAACAAAAACCCTAATCTCTGTCGGCAACCTTCTCTCTCCCAAAAAATCCTCCGTCCAAGGCACTTCACCCGCGGGCTCTCAGCTGTTTTGCTATTGTTTTCTTTCTTAGGCTTTCATTTCCTTTTTGTTTTTCTCTCAATTTAATCTGAGAGTCTTTTTTTCGCCTCATCAGGCGTCTTCTTTCGCCTATTGTTGTTGCTTTTCTTCGCTCGTCGTGGTAAATAAATCTGCTTGCAACCTGAAGACTTCCTGTGAATGTCGTCACCAGTCCAGCCAACAGGACACTTGAGACGTGGTTGTATGCCTTCCCCTAGATTCAACGGAAACTCTCATATCCAAATTTAGATCTAAATCTAAATCTAGGACCTTTTCTCTCCAGATTTAAAAAAAAAAAAAAAAAAAAAAAAGTGAAAAAAAAAATAGAGTGGTTGTGAACACAGTTCTATAAAAAAATTGAGAAAAAAGGTTCTTTTGATTATTATGTATTGAGAGTAGTCAATTCTAAATTAGATTTTAATATATTGAATGATCACATTGTGGGTGGGAAAAATTACAGCCAAATGTTAAGTCGAGTGCTAATGTAAGACACTAACTAATAGGGAAAATTGCCTACAAAATCTTAAACCTATTGCATTTTTACCAATTGAGTTTTTAACTTTTTCATATTTTTTCAGTTGAGTCTACCTGATCAATTTTTTAACTCGAAATCCCTAACTCGGATGCCGAACATCTAACATGGCATAGTCGGCATTGACGTGAACAATCTTAATCGTATTTTAGTATTTTTAATATTATTTATTCATTTAATTTCTCTTTTCCTTTTCTTTTTTTTTATTTTTTCTCTTTTCCTTTCTTTTTTTTTTTCTTTTACTTGTTCTATTTATGAAATTTGATCCTCAAGCTTTCTATTTGTGCAATTAAATTGTGTGAAATGAAACAGCGATGCGAGGACTGCTGAAGATGCTTTACCATATGTTCATCACCACCTTCACCCAAGTAAGCGACTATTGCCACCCCCGAACGCTGTTTGCCTAGGTAACCAGGGAGAAGTATAACCCAAGTGCCAAAATTTGGCATGAAAGGGACACTTAAGTGCCAAAGTTAGGAAAGTGACACTTAAGTGCCATTTTCAGCGAACCCCACCGGAAATCCTATGTGGAAATTCTTTATTATTTTTTCGTCTACATGGCTCGTCGGAATGTTGATTCAACAAAAAAAGGCAAAACGACATCATTTTTTAGCTGCTTTGAATGTTAATATAAAAATGAATTTGATTATAAAAAATAAATAATAATTATTTTAATTTATTTTAAAAAAAAAAAAAAAAAGGGGAAGAGGTGGCCGTGGGCGAGGGTGAGCCCTTGCCGGCGGCGCCTCCCCTGCGGTCGTCGGGAAGGGTCGGCAACAATGGGGGAGCATCAGGGGGTCGCCGACCCCGGCTAAGGCTCGACAACCCCGCCCTTGGCCGGGCCCGGCGACCCCGGCCAACCCTCCCCACTCTGTCGCCACCCCTTCCCGAGAGATGGCGGGAAGGCAGCAAGGGCCCGCGAGCCCTCCGCCTAGATCCGATGAAGGCTCACGGGCCCTTGCCACCGATCGGCTGGGGGCCGGCGACCCCGGCCAACCCTCCCCCTCCTTCGCCGCCCCTTCCCGACGGCGGTGGGGAGGCAGCGGTGGCGAGGGCTCAACCCTTAGCCGTCTCCCCCTTTTTAATAAATATTTGTATATTAATTTTTATCACGTTAGAGACAAAACGACGTCGTTTTTGCATTTTCTAGCCACATCAACGTGAAAAATGACGTCGTTTTACACTTACCTCGCCGGAAAATCACCACGTCAATATTTTAGTCGAATTTTGGCTGAATTGGCACTTAAGTGATCCATTTTGCTCTGATTTTATCACTTACAAGTCTGCATGACAAAATTTCTATTTCTCCCAATTTCTGTTCTTTTGTTCCTCAGAACAAAAAAATAACCGAAATCCGTTTGGTAAAACTTTTGTTTCCGGGAATAATTTCTTTATTTTTTGTTCCTGGGAACAATTTTGGAATAGAAACAAGAAACAAAAAAAGTAGCTTCTTGTTCCCAAAAACAAATTCTAGAAATAAGCCAATTTTCTTTTTTATTTTTCTTTTGTTCCTCTCTCTTGCTGCGGCCTATGTAGCACGGACACTCTCTGGAAGCCTTCGTGTCGTGTCCGACACTCCGACACGTGTCCGACACGCTCCGACATGTTCCGACACGCGGTCAACGAGTGTCGAAAAATCCGACACGTGGTCAACTCTTTCCGACACGTTCCGACACGCGAGTCCAGAATTCCGACACGCGATTCCGACACGCACGGGGTCAATTTTAAAAATTTCTAATACTTGTGGGATCAAAATATAAATATACACAAGAAATAATAAAAGAAGTAATAAAAATGCTTTAAATATACATGCAAGGGGTCAATTTTTTTTTTTCAGTTTTGTTTTTTTAGAATTGTTTTAGTTTTTTAAAAAGTCTTTTACTATGAAAGAAGTAATAAAAAATGCTATATATGATAAATAAATAAATTTAAAATATCATTTCAGCATTTTTCTTTAAACAATGTTTTTTCTTCTAAGTTTTATGTATTATTGTAACAAATTAAAATAATTAATGATATTATTTAATATTTTTCGTGTAAATGAATTCTAGGTTATTATTATTATTTATATATTTATATATAAAAATATATTTAATATATAACGTGTCGGAACGTGTCGAAATTCTCTATTTTTAAGAAATGACGTGTCGGCGTGTCGTGTCGTGTCGTGTCGCGTGTCACGTGTCCGTGTCGGTGCTACATAGGCTGCGGCCACTTCCAGCCGCTCGAAGCCACCGCCGACCGCTGCCGCCGACCGCTGCCGATGGTGGGTGGTGACGATCGGCGGTCATCTAGCGGCGGCCGATGGGCTATGCGGCGGTGGTCGGTAGTCGTGCAGCGGCGAAAAGCAGCAGCGGTCAGCGATTCGTGAGAAAGAATAAAAAAACGAATAAATACAAAAAAGAAATTGTTTTGTATCAAATGCATTTCTATTCTTTTTCTATTTCTGGAGTATTATTATACTTAAAAATTATTCCCGAATTTAAAAAAAAAAAAAAAACTCTTTCCTAGCCATAAAACGTTGTCATGCGCAACCTAAGTGTCACTTTCCAAACTTTTGGCATTTAAGTGTCCATCCGTGCCAAGTTTTGGCACTCAGTGCGCATGGTAATGCTTCTTGGCTAGAAAACAGTTTCTTTTCAAAAATAGTTATTTTCTATTTCTATTTGGAGGAACAATTTCTAAGTAAAATAAGGTATTTAGTAACTATACAAAATTTATATTCTTGAAATAGAAAAAGAATAGAAATGCGTTTAATAACTACACAATATTTTGTATTTTTTTATTCATTTGTTTTTTTATTCTTGCTCGGGGATTGTCGACCGCCAAAGGCGGCCGCTACCCGTGCCACCTGCCACCACCGACATACCACCTCCAACCGTCGTCACGCTTTGATAGCCACTTGCACAACCGCCGCCCACAACCCATCGCCCGCCACCTCGCTCGGCCGATGGGTTGTGGGTGGCGGGTGTGCAGCGACGATTGGTGGTGACGGGTGGCGGTCGGCACACGTGCGGCGGCGGTGGGTGGGCGGTGGTGGGCGGCGGAGGCGGGCGGTGGGCAGCGGCATGTGGGTGGTGGTAGCCGGGTGGTCGTGCGGCGGCGGCGGTGGCGGCGGCGGGTGGCTCCGGGCGATTGGAGGTGGCCACGACAAGAGAGAAGAACAAAATAAAAATAAAAAATAAAATTAGCTTATTTCTAGAAATTGTTCCCGAGAACATGAAGTTATTTTTTTTTAATTTCTCTTTCCGTTCCAAATCTGTTCCCGAGAACAAAAAATAGAAAAAAAATTGTTCCCGGGAACAAAAGTTTTACCAATCGGATTTATGTTCTTTTGTTGTTCTAAGGAGCAAAAGAACAAAAATTGTGAGAAACAGAAATGTTACCATGCAGACCCCCAAGTGTCTGTACCTCTATGTAACCATGAGGGTAAGCGTAGTAGATTTTTCTTTCGCGTGTATAATTTGGTGGAGTTTGATTAAACTGCCACAAACCAATCTAAATAGCTTCGTTGTAATAAAAGAGTCGACCATGAGATATGAAAAAAAAGAAGAAATAAAAAAGGGTGCATTTATTTCATGGAAAATAAATTATTCGAAAAACATTTTCATCTTCAACATAAATATTTAGACATAAATTGTTGTTAATAATGAAAATATTTTACATAGACTAATTATTTTAAATGATATGATCAATTTTTTTTTTGAAAAATAATATTCAAATGATTCATTTTTTCGTGAAATAAACAATGGCTAAGTTAGAGGACCAATATGTTACTATATTTACTATGTTAGTTTTATTATTTTTTTTATCGGTCCTATTCTACTCCTATTCTAACTCCCACTCTAAGACTTTTGTATCATCTCCTTGTAGGACGTGGGAGTCGAAATCCACATTTGAAACTAAATCGTCTTTACCCCAACCCCGAGAATGTGGAGATTCGAACCTCCAACCTCCCCTTTTCATATTGGAAGTTTGGCCACTGGGGCAAACCCTAGTGGTTACTATGTTAGTTTTATTAATTCGACATATTTTGGGGGCTTTTCTTGAGCAGAATGTATGGCCTTTCTCCCAAAAGTTTTCAAAAAAAACTTATGGTATGTAAACAATTGTGCTATAAAAGTACTCAGTATCGAAAGGAGGTTAGATACTATTTACAAGAAGAAACATGTCAAAAGTACAATCATTCCAAACGCTTGCTAACTCGCATAAAACTTTTGGGAAGAAAACTTTGATTCTTTTTATCTTTTTTTTTTTTGGCAACTTTTAATCCTCGGAAATTGCACTAATTTACCTTCTTTTTTTCTTTTTCTTTTGAGTAGCGAGTGAGGTGAGGCTGCCACCTACAGGAAGTAATATAGAAGGATAAGGAAACAACCACTATGCAATAAATTGAAAAGAAGATTCGGGCCTTGATGATGGCCGATGAGAAGCCAGAGGAGAGAGCCGGCGAGCCTCACCCACCACTGGTGAGGCTTGATCTCACCGTTGCTCGGCAAGGTCGACTTTGCCATAACTAGGCGAGGCTGAAATTGAGCCAGAATGATTTCATGCTTCATGACTTTTAACAAGGGTCACATGATGCGTGATTCGGATGTGCGGCCAGCCGCCTCAACATACAAGGATGATCAGGGCATTGTGGTGTACGAAGGTAGTTATAGTTGAAGATCATTCGGACAAGCCGTCCTCCTTTATTTGTGTGGGAAGAGCTATCCTCAATCGATGGTTGCTATCAGGAAAATTGGCGAGAATTTCAGTCGTAGCATTTGAGCATTCTTGGGAAAGCTTCGAATTAGCCAAGATTACCAAATAGTTGTCTCGGTCATAGCACGATCGCAAAGTTCATTCTCAATGAAAATCGACAATTGATTTTATTCATTTTTCAAAACTGTTATCGTCACATCCCAAAAACTACACACACAAAAAAAAAGATGACATGGTCGTCCTTCTACACCAAGGGCGCAATCTCAAATATAACTAACAACTTGATACCAACATACATACACATACATACATACATATATATATATATATATCAAACCATATATAGAGCATGGTTCGGTTGGGCCGATACACCCCCTAACCCAAGGACCAACCCCCACAGCACTGGTCCTTAATTTTTGGGATCGAGGACCGACTCTATTGAGCTTAGGATCAAGGATTGGACCGACCCAATGGGTTCGGTCCGGTTCCAAGGTCAACTCGGTCCAGTTCCAAGGTCAACTTGAGACTAACCGATAATTTTTTATTTTATTTTTTGTACTCCTTAAAAAAACGATTGAGGACCGGACTGACCCAATGGGTTTGATCTGGTTTCAAGGTCAACCCTGGATTAACCAATAATTTTTTATTTCATTTTTTGTACTCATTGAAATGGCAATCAAGGACCGTACCAACCCAATGAGTTTGATGATAAGCGAGGTCAGCTAAGAAAGGCAAGTGGTGAGGGTCAAGTGGGGTAACTATCGAACAGAATGAGCATTGAATGTCAAGTGGGGAGCAACAAGCCATGCAAGCATCGAGCGACAAGCAGCATGAGTGACCAAAAGCGAGCAAGGTGAGTGTCAAGTGGCAAGCGGAGAAGTTGTTTCTTTCGATTTTGGCAAATTGAAGACTAAGAGAACAAATAAGACATAAGAGAACGAATACTAGAGGAGGATGCCATAAGGAGTTATTTATACATTTTTGGACGCCGTGAGAACTCCTCACAAAAACATTTTCCTCCTTCGTAAATTATGATTATTGACGCCATAAAAGAAATTAAAAATCTAAGTTGCTAAAAATAATATAAAATTACTTGAACTCCTCACTAAATAGCTATTTAATGTTGTTGACAGCATTTATTTTAAAGTTTTCTTTATATAAAAGAATTATAAATAATATATTCAAGATTGGTCCGGATTGGACTAACCCGAAACTCTCAGGACCTAGGACCGACCTAGTCTCCTTGGCAACCGAACTAGGACCGACAGGGTTAGGCCGGTCTAGGGTCGGTCCAAGGTTAACCCTGGATCGATGCTCACCCCTAGCTAACAAGTTGGTTATAATATCAATCTATAATCCACCTAAATAATATATACAACTAGAACTCAGCCAACCCAACATATAGCAACAACTATATACATCACTTCCTTAGGTCATACCTAAAAGGACAACTCCCAAAAATTTCCTACTAATAGCACTCTTGCCTTACTAGCAGCTAATTGATAGACCTAAAAACATGAAAGATGAGTGGAATGAGCAACCACAACTCAATGATAGTACATATCTTCTAAGCAAATTAAGTAGCCACTATTCATGTATGCAAAGCAATACCAACTTCATAACTCAAACTCAACGTATAAAATATATATTGAATCATATAAGACTTGTTTCTTATCATCAAAATTTTCTACTAATGTAAAAAATTCATTTAAATCACAATCACATTTCAAGTATTAATGATCAAGCCCATTGAATGATCTTCACCAAAAACCATAGATCAATGGTCCCTTCATTGACCAATCTATTACTCAATATTCTACCATGCTCACGACACAATGCCTGATGACAAGGTAATCGAGGTTTTCAACCACAAAGCCGGTGGCTCGTTTAAAAAGGATATCCTAAATCCGATATACATATCATTTAACTTCTCATCGAATTCACAGTTCTATTGAGCATAAATAATTATCTTCCAATACCAGAAATCCAATCCAAAAATCAATATCATAAAGTAAGCAAATAAGTTTTTGCAAGAAGATATAGTATTACTCACCCGTCACCGATGACCAAATAATAAATAGTACTCATATCGTTAAACTCGCAGCCCTATCAAATAATCGAGAAATAATGTTAAAATCAAATAAAACTTTACATCAACTACAAAATGATTAAACTCTGTCTAAACACTAACAAAACCATTCTTATGTGCTAACAAATTGCTCATACGAAGCGATTACTCAAATCTAAACACAATGCAAAACTCATCCATAAAATCCTAAAATCTCACTTCGACAAAACCATTGCTCTAAAACGATGCTTGTCAAACCCATGGCTCCACAACATCATAATCCACCATACCCATCAAAGCCCAAAGTTTCACAACCCAAAAACTAGAATCCATGGCTCAATTTCCAAATAGCTTCGAATTTAAGCCATATTTCCAAAACCTACTTTGATTGGATGAATGAGTTGTTGGTTTTTGTTTCGATAAAGAGGCATATGTGCATAAATAAATTAAGATCAAAGTCTAATTGAAGCATAAGTAAAAATGCTTATACACATGTTTCCAAAGCATTTTCATGCATTCTAATGAAAGCACATAGAAGAGATAAATGGACTAATCATATTAACTGTGTATCGTGCTCCAAAATTTAGTTCTGACGTTCTTCGGGTTCTAAGCACAAATGTTTGATGTCCTTAAAGCAGTGATTCTAATGTTCTTCAGTATCTGACCACGAATGTCTAATGCATTTTGGGCAATACCAGTTATGATGCTTTCGAAATTTTGACTACGAACGTCTGACATCTTCTGGTAATATTGGTTCTGACATTCTTCAGATGTAGAATGTTTGATTTCTCTGTACTGCATGTTCTTACGTTCTTCAAATTCAGTTCCACAAGTGTCTAGCCTCTAGTTCAAACACACCACCAATTCTCACGTTGAACATAATAGAAAAATTGAGAGATCTCACAATTACAATTATGCTAGCAATTGCTCTCGTGTGCAAATGATTTAGTTGATCACTATCAACACTCTCAATTGTCAGTTGTTGATTGTCGATCATCTTGTAATCTACTCTTTGTATTACATTTTATAGCTAGGGTAAATCATATTTAAATCGGCTCATTAACTTTAAAACCGTTTTAGAATTCATTCAGGCGTAGCTTATGACGAATGTAAGTTCTGATACAATTTCAAAAACTAATTCAGGCATTAACTTTGTAACCGTTATAGAGCATTACTCTAGATATTTATTTGTAACCGTTACAAATCTTTATTCTGGGTATTAACTTTGTAATTGTTACAAATATTTAATTTGACCGTTACATTTAAAACTGTTTTAGAGCATTAATTTGTCGTTTGAATCTGAAACCATTTCAAATCATTAAATTACTAATTGATTCTAGAAACGTTTCAGATTATTAATGTGACCGTTACATCTAAAAATGTTTCAAATCATTGATGTGCCGTTAAGTTCTAAAATCGTCTCAAAACTTTAATGTGACCGTTAAATTTGAAACTATTTCAAATCTTTAATTTAGCCATTAAGTCTCGAAACCTTATCGAATCATTAATTTGGCTATCGATTCTGAACTCATTTTAGATCATTAATGATGCCATTGATTCTGAACTCAATTCAGATCATTAATGTATCTATTAATTTTGAACTCACTTCAGATTCGGTGATTGAATCTGGACATGCTTTAGATCTTTGATTCAACAAGTAAAGTCTAAAACCCACTTCAGACTTTGTAAAGTCTGAAGCCCTTTTTTCAAATCTTTTATCTTTTAGCCCGACTCTGATTGGCTCAACTTGCAAACATATTTACAATGTTCTCTCTCTCTCGTTCAAACACCATTCTAATTGATTATGGTGTGTAATATCCCTAGGTTCATTACTGAACTGATAGTAGGATTTATAATAACACATGGGCACAATCAAGAAAACTAATTGTCCAGATCAATCTCATGTTCCTGCAAATCATGAGTGACATTTAGCAATATATCATGACTACCTAAACAGTGTGAAATGTTTCAAGAACATGATGAACCCGTCAGCTTTAATGACCGTGTAATTTGATCCTTCTATATTATCACGCCCCGATTGAACAAAGGCCATGGAATTATTGGTCAAGCTACCAATGCAATCATATGTCGAAATCTAATTGACATGTATTCTACAAGACATGAACCATTCATTCTCAATTACAATCCTAGCCGAGGATTTCAATATAATGTCATGATTAAATCGTAAAGGATATCAATCTTGTATGTCTATACATAACCAAAAAAAAAAAAAAAAACAGATTCTATATTGCATAAGCATCTGCCTTCGTATGTGAACAAACTATGACCATCATGTATAGAGACGGTTCAACGAAGCATCAATATGCACACTTGTGAACCATAGCCATCCAACATACAAGTCAGCATCATGTCTTAGGCTTATGGATCTTAAACCAGACCAAAGCATGAATGATAAGACATTGACCCCGCCAAAAGCTTCAATGTTACCAATCATTCTGTGCATCTCATGTTCAATGAACTTGTTCAAGATAAACACCTGTATTTTAGCTTGGATTCACAATATCTAATCACTTGTGACTCGTCATCCACTCAAGTATTCAATAATGATGGTGAAGCTTGAGAACACACTAGTGTTAACAAGATCATTGATATCCTCTAAATAATTCATCGACCAAGAATTGTTTAAAGATTTAGCATAACTATAAACCCATCATACATATTCTTAACATATTAAGAATAGAGTCAGTTGTAACTAATTTTATGGATTCATTCATATAATTAGGACAATGAATGAATATTTATTTGCCATTAAATAATCCCTAACATATAACTCCTACATGGTTACTTTAGGGCATATAGCTAACATGAGGAGCGTGAGTACTTACTGAGTGTTGCGTTATAAAGTTAAATTGGATGTTCCGTTGTGGAGTTGATTCGGGTTGGTGAGATCCCTGCAGCATGAACATGCACTCTCTTTTCCTTCTCTTTTTCTTCTTCTTTCCCTTTTTCTTCCCTCCTTTCTGTTTTTCGGGCTGCTCCTGATTAAAAGAAGAGCCGAACATCTTCTAAGAAGGGCCGAGCGCCCTCTTTTCTTTTCCTTTTGTTGATCGGGTCAACCATCTTTTGTTTTTCTTTGTTTGTAGACGCCAGCTTCATTTGACTTGATCAAAATAGAAGACAATGTTACAGCTGCTGTGAAAAAAATTATAAAGAAAAAACACCGACAGTGCGCATTTATAAAAGTCATCCTCGTCAATCTATGTCGATCTTATATGATCGAGTTGGCATATAGAAATGAAGGACGAAATATATTTTTATCGTCCAGAAGATATTTGGATATATATTATTGTTGCCAGTAATGAAAACTTATACCACCTTTTCTTTGTTTTGTGATTTTTGGTAGGTGTGGATATGGAGTGCGTGGCTGGTTCTTTTTGGTGGTGTGCGTGGCTGGTTCTTTTTGGTGGTGTACGCGGCGCTAAAGGGTCGGGTTTCGGGCAGCGGTCGAGGTTCTTGACCCTTGCTATCGGGGTTGTCGCGGCTATCGGTTGTGAACGATCAATAATGGTGGTTTTGCACGTGGTGGACAACCGTACCAAAGGAAATGGTTACTGCAGCGGTGGCTGTGAATATAGAGAATCCTGCGGTGGCGTCAAATTGGTCCTATTTTGAAGTCGACGGTGACGGTGGTGGTGGGGGATACAACGACAATGGTGATGGTCATGCGACATGTGACGGATAGTGGTGCATGTTTGCTTCTTTTGCTTCTTATTTTGGCATCCACTTCAAAAACTAGAAGTTATTTGGGATAAATCCGAGCCGAACGACCTGCGAGCAGTTCGAGCTTAGCCAGGCTAGGATTTTAAGCTCAGGATACATGATTAATATAGTTCAGCTTGGAAATTTGTTTTGCAGACATTTTGGTCACTTAGATGTTGAACTTGAACGAGAGAGCGAGCCTCTTGCTTATTTTGCGAATCGCCATATCGACTTCGATAGAATGATTTCACTTCGACATGCACACCAAATATTGTCATATATATAAGTAAAGTCATCCCACTCAATTGAGCTAATTATGTTCAAGGAAATACATTATTTTTCTCAACCTTGAAGACTCCGATCTAGCCAAAATCAGAGTGTAGTCTCGGTCATAGCCCGATCACAAAGTTCAATCTCGGTGAAAACCGACAATTGATTTTTATTCCATTTCTCAAAACCGCACGAGTTGAAAAACTCATCACATCGATGGGTACATTTATATATGTCATCATAGTCCATCTTTGTTGATCTTAAAAGAAGAAGCACCTGGGTTCAGAATTTGTATCCCCGATGATTAAGATCAAGGGCGCGGGCCGGAGCGTCGGTGTGCGACGGGCTGCTGGTGCCGGTGTTCGACGGGCTGCGGGCGCCTTTCTCTGTCAGACGTTCTTTGCTCTCGTCGCGCATCGTCCTTGCTCACAGTAATTATCTCCGCAGACCCGACTTTCTTCCTAAGCAAAATGGTAAGGTTGACTGGGTCGAAGTCTCCAGTCACCTCGATCTGGTCCTTGCCATCCCCAGCGTTCACGGATTTAACTCCTGGAGGGAAACCAACAAAGAAAGCAGATCGATTTGAATCAAATGAGGTTTTTTTCCCCACCATTTTCAATGTCAAAACACATAAAACAGTTTGCAGAAGATATACCTAAATCGTCATCAACATATAAAAAATGAAAAAAATAATAAATCCAACGATCACCTCGAAAGTCACTCGCAGCTCTTAAAACTTTGGAGCGAGTGCTTCGACGCTTGAAACAACAAAATGTTAGGGCATCTTCATTCATGCACACCTGAAGCACGGCCTTCTGCTTGCAAAGAGAGAAAAGAAAAATCAAGAATGTGAATTAGCATACTGACATAAGGTGAATCAACTCATCATTTCCTCACCAATTTTATTACCTTCATGGTGGCTGCTTCCAATAGGAATTTGGGCAATTCGAAATTCTTCAATCTGCTCGAAGAATTCTGAGAAATCGTTGGAGGAGGGCTGAAGAGGAACTGATATACGGCTCTCTATTTATAGCATCTCCTTGGAAGAAGATTCAATGAATTTTAAACAAAGGCAAGGCATAGAGTAGTCAGAAGTCAAACTTTTTGAACATTAAGTCTTCGATTTTTCCCCCTTTCTTTATTATTTAATTTAAATACTTTAAGTCGACCCACCATCTGTATACCTTACATAATTGACGATATATGCTTCAGAGATTATAATTCTCAAGTATAGGACTTGATAGAAAATTTCCCTCCAAACAATGGAGTTAATCGAATAAACATCCATGCATAAAAATTCACTATTGATCCCAAAAAAATCTATTCAAATTAGATTGATTAAGAGATACGATTAGTTCATTTCATCATTTTCTTTGTCACTATTTGAAGTTCAATAGAAAGGCCAACCTTCCATACAAAGAAGGGGAACTTGTCCGATTAGTCTTAAACTTATTGTACGGATATTAATTCAGTCCAAAATTTTTTAATTTTCCTAATTAATTCCTAAACCTTTATGTAAAATTTCAATGTAGTCTTTGTGATCAATTTTTGCTACAAATTGCTGATGTGTCAGTGTGCTACATAGAACGACCAGTGATGATTAAATTATTGTATCGGGGATTTCCAACGAAATTTATTGAAAGGACTACATTGAAATTTTACGTAAATATTTAAGATTAAATTGGTAAAATTAAAATATTTAGAATTGAATTAACATCTATGTATCAGGATTGATTGGATAAAAACTTTCCTCAAACTGACTCTCAACAGCCAAAGTCTCTAGTGATCATCGTCTATCATTCCCATCATCACCCGCCCTTCTCTCTCTTCTCTCTTCTCTCTCTCTCTCTGTGGGACTTGAGAATGAGAAGTCCATGGGGCGAGCAGCCGGACCTACTACGAAGGACTAACAGACAAGGAAAGGACAGTTGACGGAAAATCAAGGGAAAGTTCACGATCAATCAAAAAGTAACCTCAAATTAGACCCCGTTCGATCGCTGGTTTGTCAACTAAGCGAGAGAGAAAGGAGCATTTCCCATTTTACTGGTACAATTTCGAGGATGGACCGTGGATGATGCCTTTTGGCCAGACGCGCCTGCGAAGTCAACATCGAAAACGCCAACGAAACTATCCCATTTAAGAATGAAATTATTATATCACAAGCACACGGTTACACATATACATCCATATGTATAGTCACGCGTCATTAATTTCCTACCAATTATGCGAGGGAAGCATGCCGTATCGTCCCACAAGTGAGGCCTAGGCGAGGGCCGGCCAAAATCCAGGGAGGGCTGCGACCCTCATCTATTTTGGACTAGGTCTAATTTATTCTATTAAGATATGTCGAGGGTTACACATCCACAATAAAATGTTCAGGTTGAGCCATCACTACTTCACCTCACCTGTGACCCAAAGATCTGAGGGTCAGCGTGTGCCTATCATTGCAGCCCAATTAGTAGTTTGAAAATCTCCACATAAGTTATGTGCCCGTTAAACAATGTAACTTGAGCTGTTTTGAGGTTTGCTCACAATGTGAATAGAACCCGTGACTTTGTAAAAGACGAGTAACTCAACTCCTTTACCACTGTTCAACGATCTTAACTGCAAGCCAGTATTTTTTTTATTTTTTTTCATTTGTTGTATTTTGGGTATGTTAAACTTAAAGTAACGTGTGGCTATACCGATCAAAAACTGATCGGAAGAAATGTTCCTTTCTGAGGACAGAGCTGATTTTTCAATAGTTTAGGAAATGAGACTTATCTAGATGGGTAGGCTCTTGGTTGAAGTTGAAGTCTCTTTAGTCATTCATGAACACGATTCTGTCACGTACCATATGGGATCCGTTTCCTACCAAGCAAAAAAGCATAAAATATGCGACTATGACCGTCTAATAGCTCCTTGCATTGACTACTAAACTCGTGATTTGAACAATCCAGCCAATCCAGCCAATGCATCATGGCCAGTGAAATTTCTGTGCTCCCTCTTGGAAAGGTCGTGGGCTCCAATTTATCGACGTCAGTCGCGAGTAGACCCCGTTTGAAAATGGAAGATTGACGAGCTCTTGTCCACATGTTTTCGTTGGGTCTGTCGTCGTCGATGGTGTTGTAGCCCGCCCGTTACGACTAGGCATAACGAGACAAGGCAGGGGGTGGTCCATAGAAATTCGTATGACGGAGGTGTTCGTACATGCGTGTCCCTCGCGGTGCATAGACTTTTTTTTTTTTTTGGTCAACGTTGTGCATAGACTTGAAAAACATTTCTTTTGGTGAAGAAATTACATCAGTGAAATCAGAGAAGACTTGCTTAGCTGTTCCGTTGTTGACTTGATATATCTACACACACACACACTAAAGTAGATAGAGAAACGTATTAATACAAGATTATCTGGACCCAACTTTCCAAAACTCTCTCAACACAAACGCACCAAAATTGGAATAGTGTCTGAACGAACGCATATATTCATATAAGAACTAGGAAGCAATGTGTCTCGTAGATGAACGCAACCATTGGATTGGACAAAAGAGTCAATTTTCAACAGTCGTGTTTGTCTGAAAAGTTAACATTTGTTAAGTAATTTCGATTGTTTGATCACAGTTTTTCATAATTTCCGAATTATCAAAAAAATAGAAAATGCATTTAGAGACTAGTCATGCCCATACATCCATGTGCCCAGTCAAGATCAAATTTGATTAGGTTTGTCTAATGCATAATGTTGAGATAAGAACAATGCAAGAGCCATAACTTATGTGTAGTACTCACTTGAGTCTCATAACTTTTTTTCGCTGTCAAAAGAAAATCAATCATTTAAGGCCCTGTTTGGTAACCATCCAAACAGTAGCCAAATTCCGATTTTGTTCCCTAATCGCCCTTGGGCCTAATCGCGTTTGGTAAAATTTTTGTTCCCGAACAGATTGGGAATAGAATCAAGAACCAAAAAAAGTTGATTCTTGTTCCGGGGACGAGTTTGAGAATCAAAATCAAGAATTTTGTTTCTTCCTTCGGCCATCTCGCGACCGCCATCTACCACCGCCCGCCACCGTCCGCGCCCGTCACCGCCGTCCCGCCGCGCCGGCCGCCGTCCGCCGCCGCCGGCCGCCGTCCACCGCCGCCGCCGCCGGTCCGGCGAGCTCGCTGGAGGCTCGCCAGACCAGGGCGAGGTCCGGCGAGCTCGCCGGAGGCTTGCCCAGCCACCGGCGAGGCTCGGCCTCCCCGGATCCGGGCGAGGCCGAGCCTCGCCGGGCCGGGCGGGCCTCGCCGGGCCGGGCGAGGCCTCGCCGAGGCCGGGCAAGGCCTTGCGGGCCGAGCGAGGCCCGCGGCCACCGGCGAGGCTCGGCCTCGCCCGATCCGGCGAGGTCGAGCCTCGCCGGACGGGTAGGGCCGGGCGAGCCTCGCGCCGCCCGGCCCCACCGGTGGCTTGGCAGGCCTCGCCCAACCCCGACGAGGTCGGCCTGGCCACCGGCGGGGCTCGGCCGAGCCAGATCTGGCTCGGCCGAGCCTCGGCGGGCTAGGCGAGCTCGCCCGGATGCCGGCGAGGCCGGCCGAGCCTCGCCGAGGGCCGGCGACGCTCCGGTGAGGTCGCCGGCCCTCGTCGGCCGCCCGGTCCGGCGACCGGCAAAGAAGAAGAAGAAGATGAGAAAAAGAAAAGAAAAAAGGAAAAAAAAAAAAAAAAAAAAAAAAAAAAAAAGGAAAATGAAAAGGAAAATGAAAAGAAAAAAATGAAAAAATGAAAAAAGAAAAAGAAAACAAAGGAAAAAAGTAAAAAAATTATTTAAAAATTAAAAGAAATTGATTTGGAACAGAATTAATGAACACGGTACCAAACGCAATTCTATTCCGTAATCAAAAATTTTGGACAGATTACCAAACGGCTTAAAATACTTAGAATCGCCCCTAGAACAGAATCAAAAGAATTAGTTCGATCGTAATCGCCTCCTGGAACAGTAATCGTTACCAAACGCACCCTAACTGTCATTTCCAATAAATCACCCGACATTGATTTTTTTATTAATTTTCCATCGAAATGTAGAGAGTCCAGCGGTCACGTCAGATTGATCTAATTTTGCAGTCGATGGTGGTGGTGGAGCAATACATTTAAAATGGTAGTGATGGTCGTGCGACATGGGACAGATGGTGGTGCATGTTTGCAGAGCTAAGAAGAGTGGTGGTGGTGCATGTTTGATTCCTTTCATCTTTCTTATTTTGGTAGGCAAACTCTTCAAAGACTACAAGCTAACCTAGGATAAGACCGAGCCAAACGACTTGGGACAAGCAAAAGAGATTAAATTGTTAATATATATAAATAAATTCATCCAACTAAATAGCGTGCAAATTATGTTTAAACAAATGTGGCCGTTAAACGGCGTAACATGAGCCGTTTTGACGTTTGCTCACAACGTGAATAGAACCCGTGACTTTGTAAAAGACAAGTAACTCAACTCCTTTATCACTGTTCAACGATCTTAACGGCAAGCCCATATTTTTTTTTTTCCATTTGTTGTATTTTGGGTATGTTAAACTTAAAGTACGTGTGGCTATACCGATCAAAAACTGATCGGAAGAAATGTTCCCCGGTCGAGGACAGAGCCGATTTTTCAATAGAGGAAATGAGACTTATCTAGATGGGTAGGCTCTTGGTTGAAGTTGAAGTCTCTTTAGTCATTCATGAACACGATTCTGTCACGTACCATATGGGATCCGTTTCCCACCAAGCAAAACAGCATAAAATATGCAACTATGACCGTCTAATAGCTCCTTGCATTCACTACTAAACTCGTGATTTGAACAATCCAGCCAATCCAGCCAATGCATCATGGTCAGTGAAATTTCTATGCTCCCTCTTGGAAAGGTCGTGGGCTCCAATTTATCGACGTCTGTCGCGAGTAGACCCCGTTTGAAAATGGAGAAGATCGACGAGCTCTGGTTCACATGTTTTCGCTGGGTCTGTCGTCGTCGATGGTGTTGTAGCCCGCCGGTTACGACAAGGCATAACGAGACGAAGGAGGGGGTGGTCCATAGAAATTCGTGCGACGGAGCTGTTCGTAAATGCGTGTCCCTCGTGGTGCATAGACTTGAAAAACATTTCTTTGGTGAAGAAATTGCATCAGTGAAATCAGAGAAGACTTGCTTAGCTGTTCCGTTGTTGACTTGATATATCTACACACACACACACTAAAGTAGATAGAGAAGCGTATTAATATAAGATTATCTGGACCCAACTTTCCAAAACTCTCTCAACACAAACGCACCCAAATTGGAATAGTGTCTGAACGAAGGCATATATTCATATAAGAACTAGGAAGCAATGTTTCTCATAGATGAACGCAACCATTGGATTGGACAAAAGAGTTGATTTTCAACAGTCGTGTTTGTCTGAAAAGTTAACATTTATTAAGTAATTTCGATTGTTTGATCACTGTTTTTCATAATTTCCAAATAATTGCAAAAAGAGAAAAGGCATTTAGAGACAAGTCATGCCCATACATCCAAGTGCCCAGTCAAGATCAAATTTGATTAGGTTTGTCTAATGCATAATGTCAAGATAAGAACAATGCAAGCACCATAACTTATGTACAATACTCACTTGAGTCTCGTAACTTTTCTTCACTCACTTAAATTCCACATCGAAGTAAAATCAATCATTTAAGTGTCATTTCTAATAAATCATCCAACATTGATTTTTTAATTAATTTTCCATCGAAATGTAGAGAGTCCAGCAGTCGCATCGAATTGGTCCTATTTTGCAGTCGATGGTGGTGGTGGTGGTGGAGCAACACATTGAAAATGGTAGTGATGGTCGTGCGACGTGGGATAGATAGTGGTGCATGTTTGCAAAGCTAAGAAGAGCAGTGGTGGTGCATGTTTGATTCCTTTCATCTTTCTTATTTTGGCAGGGATAAAACCGAGCCAAACGACCCAGGACACGCAAAAGAGATTGAATTGTTAATATATATAAATTCACCCCACTAAATATCGCGCAAATTATGTTTTAATAAATAGTGTTTGGTCACGGCACGATCACGCGATTCAATTTCGATCAAGATTTTATTCCATTTTTCAAAACTTCTCGTGTAAGAAAAACTCATCGCATCAATATCGTACTTTCATACAAGTCATCACCGTCGATCCTATAGGGGCCAGCGCCAGTATTCAGGGTCTGGATCGTCGAGGTAGTAGAATCTTTCGACGTGCGGACATGAACATATGATGGGCGGTGGGTCCTTTGTTTTGCCGGGATTATCTTCAATCTTGTCTACTATCTTGTCCTCGCTTGTAGACACTAACTCCGCAAACTCGAATTTCTTCCTAAACAAAGAGAGGAGGTTGATCGCATCGACATCTCCGGTCACTTGGAGCCGGTCCTGGTCATCATCCCATGCCACGGATTGAACTCTTGCAGTGAAACCAACAAAGGAAATGGATTGATTTTGATCGAAAGAGGTTCTTGATCTTTCCCCGCTTTTCTAAATTTCGCAACACCTAAAACAATTTACAAAGAATACACCTAAATGGTCGTCGAGATATAGAAGAAATATCAAGCAATCACCTGGAAATCCAGCGACAACTTTCAAAGTTTTAGAGTGAGGGCTTTGGGGGCCAAAACAACAAAATCTTGAGGTGTGAATGTTCATAAATAACTCTTTTTTTTTTCTTTTTTTTTGGTATCCAGGATCCGGCCTGGCACAACTTTACGGGTGCTCACGGTCGTCGCCGGGCCAGGCAAGCCCCAATGTCAACAACCGACTATACCTGGAGGGGAGCTAGCCCAGGATCCCACTACTAGGTTCCCCACTTAAGACGTGTATGACAACGCGAAGATTCGAACTTTTGACCTTGCAGGAAATCTATTCGCATGCCTCTAATAATGCAACTGCCCACCGGTGGATGTTCATAAACAACTTGATCATGAGCTTCTATTGAAAAAAGAAAACAGATTAAAAATAAGAATAGATCAAGATGGTGAATTAGCATGCGACAAAAGATGAATTAAATTCATGATTTTCTCATCATATTACCTTCATGGTGCTTGCTTCGTTAGGAATTTGGAGAAATTTAAATTCTTCAATTTGTTCAAAGAATTTTGAAAATATATCGGAGGAGGGCTGAAAAAGAACTGAGATCCCACCCTCTATTTATATAGCATCTCAGTGACTTGAACAAAGGCTGGGCCCATAGCAGTCAGATAGGTCTTCGAATTTTTGGCTTTATTATCGTTATTTTATTTAAATATATTATGTCCCCAATCCGCCCGACCATTTACGCCTTACCACTAGATGACATATGCTTTGGGAATTATTATTATCGTAAGTATACATTATGGTACACAAAATTATATTCAAACATGGAGTTGACCAAATAAAGGACTAAATATAAAAATTCTTGAAAAAATTCAATATCGAACCCAGCCAAAATTTGACCAATTTCAAATACTTGAATTTTTTTTCTTCTCTAATTGAAGCCCTATAGAATGGCCTTCTCTCCTAGAAAAGATAACCCAGATTGACTCTTAACAACCAAAGTCTTTAATCATCGTCGAGATCTTAATTTTTACACGTCATTGACTGGCAAGTAATAGAGTTCTGGGGAAGAAGAAGCCTCGAGTGAAACTTCTGTGATCAATCCTGGAATTAAGGGTTAATCACGGAGAATTAAATATTGTCGCAAATTACCCCCGACGTTTCAATTTTTGCAATTTGTCTCATGAAATTTAGAAATTAGTGGCGAAAGCGGTGGAAGAAAAATTCAACAATTAATTACATGTGAGAGCTTGTTACGGAAGTTGCGAAGAGAATTTGATCAAAATCATTTCCAAATGCATAGATCGCTTATAGTTTTGAAATACATTTTTTAATAGAGCCTATACTCTGGTGGCAAAATGAACTTCTCCCGGGTGATCACGACCATCATCATTCCTCTGTCCCTCTCTTTGAGACTTGAGAATAAAATGATGCTTCCCATTTTAAAATGAAATCGTATCATCATATGTATACGGATATACCTATGTATATCAATGAATTTTATCCTCTAACTTGTTTTATTTTCAAGCTTTCTATTTGTGCAATCAAGCGTGGTTAAATAAAATGGTGATTTACGGCTGCTCATTCTTTTTTATGCACGGCACATATAATACCTACTTGCCTCACCGTCCTACGAAGAGGATGAGCGGCCTTTGCCAAGGTAATAGTGAAGGTAGACCTATCAATATAAGCCAAAGACTCATTCTTAACCCATAATTGATGCGCTGAAGCTATATATAAGTTAGTGTTAGTTAATAGGTTGTGAATTGGTTTAAAATGATAAAACACAAAAACAAGATATTAAATGGATTCATAGTTTACCCAAACCCAACTCGCATTTGTAACTATCTCTTCGCTCTCTATGATAAAATAATGGACTTTCGGGACCATTCTAATCTTAAGGAAGTCTTGGTGGGCCTACGAGATGGGTTGACACCCTTATCAAAAATATCAAGAGGGTTTCTTTTTTTTCCTATTATTTTTTTCATTTTTATTAATCTTGTAAGTCTCGTCCATTAGTTATTGGAATATATCTTTCCTTGGTTACATTTGGCATTGTTATTTTTACATAATATTCTAATCTTAGTTCTTGCCATTGCAATCCATTGTTAGCATAAATCATCTTCTCAAATATTTTACATTCCATTTAATTAAAATTTCAATTTCCCCATGTTAGTTGTTGCTGTGATTTTATAAATTCACTAGTAATAACTTTCTCTTAATCTTCATTGTGATTCAATACAAAAATTGAAAATTCTATGAAATATTGAAAGCCAATTTTTTAGCATCTTATAATTGAAAGAGCGAATTTATCCAAATGACATATATTGATGGAGAGCTTAAATTGTTTAAATAAGTGGATACAGGTTTTAATAAATGGGTTGGGTAGGGTAAAGGTTGGTTATGGGTTATTAACAAAATAAATAGATCAATTTGGGTTGGATCATTTTTACCCAACCTGAACTTGACTTAACCCAGCCCACCCATTTGATAGCCCTACATGAGATCTCCCATGCACATTTTGTTGGAGTTGGATGTAACTGCACAAGTCAAATTAACTAGCTTCATTCTGTTAAAAGAGCTAGATGATGAGATACGAATGAAAAAAAGAAAAGAAAAGTAGGAGGACCAAATCCCATCTCGTGTGGTGTGCATATGTTACTATGTTAGCAACATTATGCGCCATTGTTTTACAGGAAATTTGACATTTTTTGAAAATGTCTTTCAAAGAGTTATTTTCCATGATAATAACAGTATTCTCCGGTGTTTGGAAGTGAACTCAAGAGTATCCCCTACTCATTTTTTCACTTATCATGAGCTTTGAACCTGGTTTGAGCCCAACTATTCACTCATTTTTTCCGCTCCTAGCTCACTCACTTCTTGTTCTTCACTTTTTCATCTACTATTTCCCGCAACTTCGTCGTTCACAGTAAAAATCATCGCTTAATCACGCAAACTCAGATGACGCTAGAAATCTCAGAAAGCCCCACTTCTCTACAGTTCTAGATGACCAACCAACCTTGATTGGGGAAACTTTTCGCCGCCTTTTCTCTGTTTTGTAGTTGTTGATGGGTATGGTTGTGGAAAGCAGGGCCAGTTGTTTCAGGTGGTGTCCATGGAAGAGGTAAAGGGTAGGGTTTCGGGTGGTGATGGAGGTTCGCGACCTTTGTTCACGTGGTTGGTGGCGGCTACGGGTTGTGAACGGTGGTTGGTGATGGTGGTTTTGCGGGTGGCGGACTATAGCACAGACAATGCTGGCGGCTAACAGCGGCGACAGCTTGTGTATATAAAGAACCTGGCGGTGGCGTGAAATCGGTCCTATTTTGCAGTCCTCCAAATGGGATGATGCGGAAAGAATTTTTATTCCGTCATGTATTAGCAGACGATATTTATATGGGCTCACGATGCATTGCCATTTAAAATCAAGATATTGGAATAATTGGACTTGTCAATCGATTCATAATCTTTCAAACACAACAAATATCTATTTGAACTCCCTTTACTTGTAGGAGTACATCTCGGATCTGTTGATTGTGCTATGGTAGGAGTCTTGCTCATGGTGACTTGGTCAAATTGGGAGAAACTATAGGTATTATTGCGGGTCAATCTATTGGAGAACCAGGAACTCGATTAACATTAAGAGCTTTTCATACCAGCAAAGTATCCATAAGTGATACTGCTGAAGACGTGGGGTGGGGATACAACGAAGATGGTGGTGATGGTCGTGCGACGGGCGACGGATGGTGGCGCATGTTTGATTCTTTAATCTTTCTTATTTCGGCATGCAACCACTTCGAAAACTACGAAAGTTATCCAGAATAAAACTGAGCAAAAACGACCTGCGAGCAGTTCGGGCTTAGCCTGGCTAGGATTTCAAGCTCAGGATACGCGATTATCTTATAAACCTTTTTGAAGTTGACGGCAGTGGTGGGGGATATGACGACGATGGTGGTGATTGTTGCGCGACGTGTGACGGATGGTGGTGCATGTTTGATTCTTTTGTCTCTTATTTTGGCACCCACTTCAAAAACCATACGTCATTTGGGATAAATCCGAGCAAAGCGACCTACGAGCACTTCGAGCTTAGCCTGGCTAGGATTTCAAGCTTAAAATACACGATTATCTTGTATAGTTCAGCTTGGAAAATATGTTTTGCAGACATTTTGATCACGTAGATGTTGTACTTGAATCAGAGAGCGAGCCTGTGGCTTGTTTTTCGAATCGCCATATTGACTTCGATAGAGGGATTTCACTTCAACGCGTGCATAAGAGATTATCGTATATATAAGTAAAGTCTTCCCACTCGATCGAGCTAATTATATTTCAGGAAATACATTATTTTTCTCAACCTTGAAGAATCCAAGCTACTCAAAATCAAAGTGTAGTCTACATCATCGTCTGATCACAAGTTCAATCTCGGTCAAAACCGGCAATTGATTTTTATTCCATGTCTCAAAACCGCTCGTGTTGAAAAACTCGTCACATCGACGGGGTACATTTATATAGTCATCATCGTCCATCTTTGTTGATCTTAAAAGAACAAGCACCTGGGCTCAGGGCATGGATCCCCGATGACGAGGATTTCGGGGCGCGGGGGGTACGGGTGCTGGCATTGGCACGGATTTACGACAGGTTGTGGTTCCTTTTTTTCTTTAGGCTTGTCTTCGCCATTGCTTGGTTTCGCGTCGGCCTCACTCACGGCTATTATCTCTGCGAACCCGACTTTCTTCCTAAGCAAATTGGTGAGGGCAACCGAGTCGAAATTTCCAGTCATCTCGATCTGGTCCTTGCCATCCCCAGTTTTCACGGATTCAACTCCTGGAGGGAAACCAACAAAGAAAACGGAACGATTTTGAATCAAATGAGTTTCTTTTCTTTTTCCGCCATTCTCAGTCTCGAAACACGTAAAATAGTTTACAGAAGATACACACATAAATGGTCATCAACATATAAACAATGAAAAAAGAATAAATCCAACAATCACCACGAAAGCCACCCGCAACTCTTAAAGCTTTGGCTCGAGAGCTTCGAAGGTTGAAACAACAAAATCTCGGGGTATTGTCATTCATGGACACCTTAATCACGACCTTCTGCTTGCAAAAAAAGAAAAAAATAATAATAAAAAGAAAGAAAAGAAAAATCAAGAATGTGAATTAGCAAGCTGACATAAGGTGAATCAACTCAATATTTCCTCATCAATTTATTACCTTCATGGTGCCTGCTTCGATTTGGAATTGGGGCAATTTGAAATTCTTCAATCTGCTCGAAGAATTCTGAGAAATTGTTGGAGGAGGGCTGAAGAGGAACTGAGAGACCGCTCTCTATTTATAGCATCTCCTCGGAAGAAGATTCAATGACTTTTGAACAAAGGCAGGACACATGGTAGTCAGAAGTCTTTGATTTTTCGCTCTTATTATTTAATTTAAATACTTTTTGTCGCCCAACCATCTATATGCCTTACATAATTGACGACACATGCTTCAGAGATTATAATTCTCAAGTATAGGACTTGGTAGAAAATTTCCATCCATACAATCAAACAAACGTCCATGCATAAAAATTCGCCCTTGAACCCGAAAACATCTATTGAAATTTGGTCAATTAAGAGATATGATCAGTCCAATCTATCATAACTTTATTTTTATTTTTTTCATCATTTGAAGTTCAATAGAATGGTTGGAGGGGAACCTGTTCAATTAGTCATCAACTTATTGTACGAATGTTAATTCAAACCTAAATTTTCTAATTTTCCTAATTTATCCCTAAACCTCTGCGTAAAATTTCAATATAGTCTTTATGATCAATTTTTGCCATAATTGATGACTGAAGTGTTGTATCGAGATTTCTAGCGAAATTTACTAAAAGGATTGTATTAAAATTTCATATAAATATTTAAGATCAAATTTGTAAAATTAAAAAGTTTAAAACTGAATTAACATCCACATGTCATGTGGATTGATTGGGTAGAAACTTTCCTCAAATTGACTCTTAACAGCCAAAGTCTTTCATGATCATTGTCATCACTCCCATCGTCACCCGCCCCCAAACAAAACCAACATCCTTCTTCCTCCTCCTCATTCTCTCTCTCTCTCTCTCTCTCTCTCTCTCTCGGACTTGAGAATGAGAAGTGAATGGGGTGAGCAGCCGGACCTACTAGAAAGGACTAACAGACGAGGAAAGGGCAGTTGAGAGAAAATCAAGGGAAATTTCATGATCAATCAAAAATGGATCTTAAATTAGACCAAGTTCGATCACTGGCTTGTCAACCAAGCCATATAAAAAGGAGCGTTTCACATCTTACTGGTACAACTTCGAGGATGGACCGTGGATGATGTCTTTCGGCCAAACGCTCTTGCGAGGTCAATATCGAAAATGCCAACGAAACTAGAATAATGTTTCCCGTTTTAAAACGAAATTATAATATCACAAGCACACAGCTACATATGTACATCCGAATGTATAGTCACATGTTATTAATTTCTTACCAATTGTGCGAGGGAAGCATGCCGTGTCGTCTTATAGTTGAGGCCTGGGCAAGGGCATTCCCAATGCCCTCACCAAAATCTAGGAGAGAGCCTCAACCCTCGTATAGTTTGGACGAAATTTGATATGGTCTATTAAGGTATGCTTACACATCCGCAACAAAATGTTCACTTTAAGCCAGCACTACTTTGCGTCAATCGTGACCCAAAGATCGGAGAATCGGTGTGTGTCTATCACCGCAGCCCAATTAGTTATATGAAAGTCTCTCCACATAAGACATGTAGCCATTAAATAACATAACACAAGCCATTCAAAGGTTCATTCACAATATGAATTGAATCCGCGACTTTGTAAAAGATGAGTAACTCGACTCCTTTATCACCACTGTTCAACGATCTTAACGGCAAGCCCTTTTTTTTTTTTAATTCTATTTTTGGTATGTTAAACTTAAAGTAACGTGTGGCTATACCAATCAAAAACTGATTGGAAGAAATGTTCTCCAGATGAGGACAAAGCCGATTTTTAAGTTGTTTAGGAAATGAGAGTTACCTAGATGGGTTGGCTTTTGGTTGAAATTGAAGTCTCTTTAGTCATAAGCATGAAATTCTGTCACGTACCAAGCAAAAAGGCATAAAATATGCGAACTAGCACCATCTAATAGCTCCTTTAATTGACAACTGAATTCGTGATTTGAACAAACCAGCCAATCCAGCCAATGCATTTTGGAAATGGAGAAGATCGACGAGCTCCGGTCCACATGTTTTCGTCGTCGTGGTAGTTGGGTCTCTCTCGTCGTCGATGGGGTTGTTTTCCAGGAATGTCCAAAAGGCATGACGGGACAAGAGAGGGGGGTTTGTCCGTGGAAATTCACACGACGTAGCGAGAACGGCCGCGATTTCGCATGGGAAATCATTAAATTCTGCATGAAAGACGTGTTCGCGCATGCGTGTCCCCCGCGGTGCATAGACTTGAAAAACATTGCTTTCGGAGAAGAAATTTCACTAGTGGAATCAAAGAAGACTTGCTTAGCCGTTCCGTTGTGGACTTGATCTATATGTGTGTGTGTGTGTGTGTGTGTGTGTGTGTGTGTTTTGTGTGTGTGTGTGTGAAAGTAGATAGAGAAGCATATTAGAATATAAGATTTTCGGGACCTAACTTTCCAAAACTCTCTCAACAGAAACGCATGGAAATTGGAATAGCGTTTGAACGAAGGCATACGCTTATACAAGAACCATTAAGTAACGATCGGACAAAAGAGTTAATTTCCATCGATCTTGTTTGTCTGAAAAGTTAGCATTTATTAAGACATTTCGATTGTTTTGATCTCAGCTTTTCATCATTTCCGAATTTTCACAAAAATAGAAAAGGCATTTAGAGACAAGTCATGCCCACTCAAGATCAAATATGATAAGGTCTCTCTAATGCATAATGTCGGAATAAGAACAGCATAAGTGTTATAATTTTTTTTTTTTTACTCATTCAAATGTCACATCGGAGTAAAATTGATCCTATAAATGTCATTTCCGACGAATCATCCTACATTTAATTTTTTAGTTAATTTTCCATCCAATATGGATTTTTTTAAAGTTTTAAAAAATTAATTAATTCTCCATTTGAGGGTGAGGCGACCCTCACCCAATCTAGCGAGGCCTTTGCAGCAGGTGGATAACCCCTGTCGACCCTAAAAAAAGGAAAGTTAAAAATGAAAATAAACATGAAAATAAAAAAATTGTTTTATAAAATTATTTTTCCCCTTTTTTTCTTTTCTTCCTTTTTATTTTTTCCTCTTCTTCCTCTTTATTTTTTCCTCTTCCTTCCTTTGACCGTCAAAGCAAAAAAATAATTTAAAAATTAGAAAAAATTAAAAATATTATTAAAAATCATTCACGTCAACATTGGCCAGATAAATTGAATTGATACAAAAAATTTAGAACTCAATTGTCTAAACAAATAAGTTTAAGACTACATTAGTACAATTACAATATGCTTATCACTTTTTTTTATAATTTTTCCAGGTAAGAATCATTGTTTAATTTTAGGTAACAACTCAACTATGCCAAGACACACAAACTCAGTTGACGCTAGAAATCTTAGAAAGCCCCACTTCTCTACAATTCTAAATGATTAAACAACCCTGACTGGGTAAATTTGTCGCCGCCTGTTACTTTGTTGAGTGATTGTCAACAGGGTGTGGAGTGCGTGGCTGGTTGTTCCGGACCCTTGTTAAGGTGGTTGGTAGCGGCTATGGGTTGCGAACGGTGGCCAGCGGCGGCCGTTTTGTGGGTGGTGGACTGTAGCAAAGAAAATGGTCGAGGCAAACGGCGGCAGTGGTGGCGGCACCTGTGAATATAAAGAGTCCGGCGGTCACGTTGAATTGATCCTATTCGGCAGTTGATGGTGGTGATAGAGGAGGAATACAGCAAAAATGGTGGTGATGACCGTTCGACGTGAAAGGGATGGCGGTGCATGTTTGCAGAGCTAAGAAGAGGGGTGGTAGTGCACATTCCATTCCTTTCGTCTTTCTTATATTGGCATGCAACCACTTCAAAAGCTATGAACAAATCCGGGATAAAATCGAGTCAAACGACCCAAGACACGCACAGGAGATCAAACTGTATATATAAATAAATTCATCCGTCCAAACACACTTTAGATTATATTTGGTACCTCGTCATTAAGCTGGGAATAAAAAAGTATTGGTCGTGATTTAGGTAATCTTTTATCTCGGATACTCCAGCAAGTCAAAATCAGAGAGTGCTAGTCTTGGTCATGGCACGATCACCCAATTCAATTTCCATCAAGATTTTATTCCCTCTTTCAAAAGTGCTTGTTGGAATATAATACGCAAAAATCATAGGATACTATAATTTATGTCAACGTAATATCACCAAAAAAATAAACGATAAATAATAAATATACTAGAAATTTATATAATTTGGTCCGAATATTAATACATATATTCACGAGAAGAGCTAGAAATAAATAATTCGCTATAATTGAAGAATTAAAGTTTACAATCTTTTATACGCTCGAGTGTTATCCACATTTAAATTTAATCAAAAACCCAAAGTATTATAAATAATGTAAACTCACAGCATAAAATTAATGCACATTCAAGCTTAAGTAAAACGTTCTATATACTCCACAAATAATAATAAAATGTCTGCTTGTTCTTCTTCATACGGCTCCGTTGTTCTTCTTTTTCTCGTGTGTGGCGCTCCTCAATTTTTTTGCCGCACACCTCAAAGAAAAGAACCAACGTTAGGGTTTTGCATGTGTACCGGCAAAGTCAACATATTTGACCTGAGCCCACCACATTTTACTTCAACGTGGACTAGGCTTTTGCAATGAGGAAAGAAATCCTTCCTTTCCTTTACACTTTACACGATTCTATCAAAGAATGATAACTTTTACTCTTGAATAAAAATAAATAAAGATAATAAAATATGCGAGCCCATTTTTATCTTGCAGCTATACATAATAACATTATTACTTATTTCACACGTCTCAAAGAAAAGTCTAAAAAGGAAATTATTTATTCATCCAATTTCTAATTTTTGAAAAAAAGTCTTTATCAATAAATATAATTTAATAAATTATTATTCGAATTCAAATTTAAAATGTTAATTTAATACTTGTGGAAGAAAAACTCGGTTGCGGTGATGCTGTACTTCTATACAAGTCATCACAGTCAATCCCACATAGGTCCGCACTAGGGTTCAGGGTACGGATCCTCGAGATAGTAGAATCTTCGACGCGTGGACACGAACAATAATGGGCGGTGGGTCCTTCGATTTACCGGGATTATCGTTAGTCTTGTCTACTATTTTGCCCTCGCCTTACGGACACCAACTCCGCGGGCCCGACTTTCTCCCTAAGTAAAGAGGTGAGGTTGATCGCATCGACATCTCCCGGTCACCTTGATCCGGTCTTGGTCTTTATCTCATTCCACAAATTGAATTCCTGGAGAGAAACCAACAAAGGAAATAGATCGATTTTAAATCAAAAGTGATTCTTGACTTTTCCCCGCTATTCTAAATCTCGCAACACTTAAAACAATTTTAAAAAAATACACCTAAATGGTCGTTGAGAACTAAAAGGAATATCTAATGATCATTTGGAAATCCAGCCACAATTTCCAAAGCTTTAGATCGAGGGCTTTGGGAGCCGAAACAACAAATTCTCGAGGTGTGATCATTCAGAGACAACTTGATCACTAATTTTTACTGAAATAAGAAAACAAATTAAAAATGAGAACAGATCAAGACAGTGAATTAGCATGCCACATAAGATGAATTAAATTCCTGATTTTCTCATCATATTACCTTTAGGGTGCTTGCTTCACTAGGAATTTGGAGAAATTTAAATTCTTCAATTAGTTTGAAGAATTTTGAGAATATATTGGAGGAGGACTGAAGAAGAACTAAGGTAACCCCCCCCTATTTATATAGCATCTCAGTGACTTGAAAAAAGGCTGGGCACATAGCAATTTTTGGGTTCGATACTAAATATGTATGCATGAATTTTTATATTTAGTCATATATTTGGTTAACCTGGAGAGTGAATATAATTTTATCTATCATGATGTATGATTATAATAATAATTCCTAAAGCAAGTGTCATCGAGTGGCAAGGCGTAAACAGTGGGGCAAAGAGGGGACATGATATATTTAAATAAAATAACGATAATAGAGCTAAAAATTTGAAGACCTAATGTTAAAAAAAATGTGTGACTTCTAACTGGAGAAAGGTACCAAAATAATCACCTCTTGTATTGGTACCAATTCAATCCTAAATTTTTCAATTAGACCAATTTAGTCCTAAACATTTTTACATTGATACCAATTCAATCAATCCGACTAATTTAAGCCGGAAATTGTTAATGTGGCTGCCGACAGTCTTATGTGACGCCACGTGAACAAATTTTATAATTTTTTATTTTTTACAAATTTTTTTAATTTTTTTTTTCTTTTTTTTTTTTTTTCTCTTTTCTTTTTTTTTTTTTTGTCCTTACCCCTTGGCCGTGAGATTGCCACTGATTGACCATCACCGGCCATAGGCTGGTCGGGGTGAGGGCCGCCGCGCCCTCGCCGGCCACAATCGAGGGCGTCGGCCCGCCCAGATCTAGGTGAGGGCCTTTGCACCCTCGTCGACCACGGGCGAGGGCGCGGTGACCCTCCCTCGTGACAAGTGAGGGTGCAAAGTGGCCCTCGCCCCGCATGCAAGGAGAGCACAACGCCCTCACCCACCACGAGCAAGGGCCACGGCGGCCTCACCTGGATCTGGGGCAAGGGCTGCCGCACCCTTACCCGCCACGAGCGAGGGCAGCCACACCTTGCTTGTGGCTAACGAGGCGCAAAGGCCCTCGTTGGCCAACAGCGAGGGCCAACGCTCTCACTTGTAGCCAACAAGGGCGCGGCGGCCCTCGCTAGTGGCGGGCGAGGCGCAGGGGCCCTCGCCCGACCAACCTATGGCCGGCGATGGTCGCCTAGTCGGCGACCTCGCCGACCAAGGGATAAGGAGAAAAGAAAAAAAAAAGAAAAAAATAATTTAAAAATCTAAAAATATATATAATTATAAAATTTGTTCACGTGGCGCCACATAAGACCGCCGGCACCCATGTCAATAATTTCCAGCTTAAATTAGCCAGATGGACTGAATTGGTACCAATGTAAAAAGGTTTAATACTAAAATGGTCAAATTAAAAAGTTTAAGACTAAATTAGTACCAATGTAAAAGGTTTATGACTATTTTAGTACTTTTTCCCTAGTTAGAAGTCACATGTTTTTTTAACATTAGGTCTTCGAATTTTTGGCTCTATTATCGTTATTTTATATAAATTTATCACACCCCCTCTCTGCCCCACCGTTTACGCCTTGCCACTCGATGACACTTGCTTTAGGGATTATTATTATAATCATATATCATGGTAGATAAAATTATATTCACTCTCCAAGTTAACCAAATATATGACTAAATATAAAAATTCATGCATACATATTCAGTATCGAACCCAAAAAAATTTTGTCGAAATTTGAACAATTTAAATCCTTGGAATTTTCATTTTTCTCACCAATTGAAGCCCAATATCAGACCCAAAAAAAGAAGCCCAATAGAATGGCCTTCTCTCCTAAAAAAGGTACCCTAGATTGACTCTTAACAACCATAGTCATTAATAATTGTCGTGATCTTAATTTCTACACGTCATTGACTGGAAAGTAATAGGGTTTTGTGGAAGAAGAAGCCTCGAGTGAAACTTCTGTGATCAATCCTAGAATCAAGGGTTTATCGGGGAGAAGTACTTGTTGTCCCCATAGTGTCGGGATCATCGCAGATTGCCCAACCCAAGTTTCAAGTTTGCAATTTGTCCCCTGAAATTTAGAAATCGGTGTCTAAAGCGGTGGAAGAAAAATTCAACAATATATTACATGTGAGAGCTTGCTACGAAGGTTCCAAAAAAAAATTTGATCAAAGTCAGCTCTAAATACATAGATCGCTATATAGTTTTGAAATGCATTTTTTTGTAGTCCCTATATTTTCTTTCTTCACTTATGTAGATGGCTATATGACTATTTTATTTTTTTTTCATAACTAATCATGTGCAGTCACTTGATAAAAATGAAAAATTAGGGGGCAAGTTGTAAAACCGAAACGTCAAGGGGGCAATTTGCCACAGTCCCAAAGACTTTGGTCGCAAAATGAAATTCTCCCCGTCGGTCGCCAACATAATCATCCCTCTGTCCCGCTCTCTGAGACTTGAGAATATAATGATGCTTCCCATTTTCAAATAAAATCGTATCATCATAAATATACGGCTATACGTATGTGTATTAATGAATTGTATCCTCTAACTTGTTCTATTTGTGCAATTTTATCCCAAAGCTTTCTATTGTATTTGTGCAAACAAGCGTGGTTAAATGAAATTGGCGATGTACGGCTGCTCATTCTTTTTACAAACGGCTCGTGTAATACCTCCTCACCTCGCTGTCCTTTGGAGAGAATGAGCGGCCTTTGCCAAGGTAGCCATGAAGGTATACATGTGAAAATAGATCAAAAACTCATTTCTTAACCATAATTGATAAGCTAAGTTAATATATAATTTATTATTGTTAGTAAATGGGTTATAAATTAGTTTAGAATGGTAAATTTAAAAAAATAATATATATATATATATATATATATATATATATATATATATATATGTGAGTGTTAAATGAGTTCATAATTTATTCAAGCTCAACCCACATTTGTAACTCTCTCTTCACCCTCTATAAGAAAACAACGGACTCCATGGACTGTTCCAATCTCAATGAAGTCTTGGTGAGCCCACAAGATGGGCTAACTTCACCCTTATCAAATATATCATCACGGTTTCATTTTTTTTCCTATTACTTTTTTTTTTTATATTTATTAATCTTGTAAGATTCGTATATTAGTTAGTGGAGTATATTTTTCCTTGGTTACGTTTGGCACTATTTTTTTTTTTCATATTATTCTAATCTTAGTTTTATCATTGCAATCTATGGACCATGGTAGCATAAATCTTCTTCAATATCTTACATTCCACTTAATTAAAAATTTCAATTCTCCCATGTTAATTGTTGCTGTGATTTTATTCACCATTAACTACTAACTTTCTCTTAATCTTTATTGTGAATCAATACAAAAAATTGAAAATTGTACACAATATTGAAAACCAATTCTTTAGCAATTTATAGTAGCGATAAGCTTAAATTATATAACTAAGTGGATATGGATTTTTGCACGTTGGATAAGATATTAAAGTATTTTAATAAATGGGTTGAATGGATACGAATTGGTTACGAGTCACTCATTTTGTATTACATATAAATGGATCAATTTGGATTGGTCCTTTTTCATCTCAATCTACACCCAACCTGGTTTGACTAACTGTTGACACCTAAATTTTAACTATTTTTATTTTTATTAAGGTAACAATAATATTTAACTTATCTTTTTAAAGTTGTTTAAAAAAAACATTTTGTTGAGGAAGGAGATTTTGAAAGATTTTGGATAATGAAGCCTTATCAAAAGATAATCTTCAATGGTTGAATGAGTTAGCTTGGAGAATTTTAGCGGATGATTTCAGATTTTGGAGCCACTTTTTGGTTGAGCCACTTTCTGGTTGGACACCTAAATTTTAACTATTTTTATTTTTATTAAGGTAACAATAATATTTAACATATCTTTTTAAAGTTGTTAAAAAAATATTTTGTTGAGGAATGAGATTTTGAAAGATTTTGGATAATGAAGCCTTATCAAAAGATAATCTTCAACCACCGCCCGCGGTGGCTCGGTTGGATAAGACTCATGACCGCTTTGCGTAGGGGGATGAGTTCGAATCCCGCCGCCGCACGGGATCTTAAGCGTGACGTCGGGGTGGTGGGTCATCCGCTAGCGTCACACCGGGTTTGCCGCCGCCGCCGGCCGTACGGGGTTCCCCGCGTCACACCGGGTTGGCCCCGCCGGCTTGCCGGCTGTACGGAGGTTCCCGGTCACCAAAAAAAAAAAAAAAAGATAATCTTCAATGGTTGAGTGAGTCAACTTGAAAAATTTTAATAGATGATTTTAGATTTTGGAGCCACTTTCTGATTGAGCACATCTTGTCTTTTCGAAGGATAATCTTCAGCGATCGGGTGATTATACAAATCTTGAGGGGACAGAACAAACTGGGTCTTTTTTCTATAAATAAAGAATGAAGGCTTCAGAACCGGGGGGCTTTTCAAGGGTTCTTTTCTCGGAGGAAAGAAAAAAAAATCAAAAGAAAGGAAAGAGAGCTTCAGTCGAGGGCTTCTCTCCGTTCGAAAAGTAAAAAAATAAACAAAACAAAAAAGCCAGCAGAAAGTACAGAGGAAAGCTGCAGCAAGTGACGTGAGAGAGAGAGAGAAAGGGGCACGCATCGTCTTCTTCGCGGAGACCCCGACACACGCCGGCTGTGCGTTGCATCGGCACCGCGACGCCAGCCTCCACCGCGCCTCCGCCACCGTTGCGCCGGCCACCAATCGCCCCCGCTCGTCACTAGTCGTCACCCGCGCCATCACACAGACTCGCGACTAGAACCGAGCTCGAGCCGGTCGCCGCACCTCCGAAGCCCGCGACCTGCAAATCTCTCGCTCGCCATCACCGAGCACCGCCGCAGCCGCACCATCGCGCCACCGCCGTTCCGCCAGTCGCCATTGTCCCTCTCGCCGGGCCTACACCGCCCAGCGTTCACCACCGCCACTAACGCCAGCCGTCCACGACCAGCAGATCCCGCATCCTGCAGCAAAGTCCGAGTCGCCCCGTTGCACCTCCAGCTTGTGCCGACCCGCGACACCATCGTTGTCCCAATCTCGCCGATCTGCAGCACCAGAAGTCCCAGCGCCCCTGCTCGCCTTCCCCCCGACGCTCAGCCGCCGCCGTGCCGCTATTCTTGCCGTGACCCGACGCCGCCAGAGCCCACATCGCTGTTGCTTGCGTCTCCTCGGTGCCCGACAGCAAGCCCCACGCCCTGCAACGCCCCCTCACTGGTCCCCTGCTTCGCCGAAGTCCCTTGCCGGCGTCAATCCTCGCTGCCCTGTGCCAGACGCCCACCTGCCTTGCCTCGCCGGAGCCCCCCTCGCCGGCGATTCCCCTGCTGGACCTCTGACCGGCTGTCTCTCGGTGACCCACTAAAAAAAAACAAAAGGAAATTAGGTAATTTTTATTTTTATTTTATTTTCTTTTCTGTTAACTTTATTTTATGTATTTCTTTTAAGTTTAGTTATTATTGTGTAAATTTGAAGTGATCTTCATTTCATGAATTTTGTAGGCATTATCCGCAGGGTCTTCCCCAGAATTATTGTAATTACTAATTTGATCCGTAAGATGTCGGATCATTTTTTTTAATTATATTAATTTTTGGGGTTTGTCAATAACATATTAATTGTTAAATCAATATAATTATTAATTTGATCTGTAAGAATTCGGATAAGATTTTTAGTTATTTTGATCTCTTTGTCGTGATAATTAGGGTTAGGATAATCGTTAATTTGACCTGTGAGAAAACATGTTATTTTTTCGATTATTTTAATCCTTTATTTGATTGAATGTCCTGGTTAGTTTAAATACAATGTTTATTTGATAATTGCTTGTTTTGGAAAACCACTAAAGAATATCAAAAAAAAAAAAAAAAATATTCGAATTAGGGTTAAGTTTGTTTTAGAATATTCCTAGTCTTAGGGTTAAAATCGCAATCTTATTTGGAGTTTTTTTAAAATAAGGAAATCAAAAAAATTTGAATAAGGATTATGTTTGTTTTTATTATTTTGCATATTTAGGATTGCAATTTTATTACGAATTTTTAAATAAAAAATCCAAAAAAAGAAAGTGCATTCATTTAGGTTGTTAGTTTTTATTTGAATTGCATGTTTAATTATGTGAAGTTTTAATTTCGAATTTCTTAAAGAAAAACACAAGAAAAATCATTGTGCATTTTAGATTAGAATTGCATGTTTCATTTTAAATTTAGATAATCTTTTTAGATAAATTGCATCTTAGATTTAGATAATGTCTTAGTTTAAATTAGGATTTAATATGACTTAATTCATGGTTTAAATTAGATAGAATCTTAATCTAGCTAGATCATTTCTGCATTTTTAAATTTCGAATTTCATAAAATTTGTCTTAGGATAAATTAGTTGCAATTTCTAGGATAGATTGCATTTTTAGAATAGAAAAATCATGTCCACGTTATATAGAATTAAGTTTATGAAATGCACGTCATTTTAGTGATTATTGTTAGGTTCATTTCTAATTAGAAATTGCCCGTCATTAGATTATGTCATTTAATAAATGCCGCGTGACATATAGCTCGCATATTAAATTGTATGTCGCATGTCATTTTAGTTTAAATAATTTTGTAAATTATTGCATTGCATTGCATGACGTTAGAATTAGGTCATTTAGATTGCATTTAATTATTGCATTTCTTCATGTCATATAGTTTAGGTCATGTTGCCATGTCATATTAGATTATTAGCGTGCATCGCATGACTTTCATTAAATAAAGTGAAAACAAAAATTGAATAATGGCGTGTTAATTAGAAATCGTATTTAGGATTGCTAATGTGAATTCTGATTTAACAACGCAGATATTTTCGTTGCTTTATGGTAGGTTTTGCATTATTTAATTGCGCTTTCCTGAATGTTAAATTGGTGGTATGTACACCTGTATGATCACCTCACATGTTAGGAAGTTAAATTAAAATCAATTCAATTGCCAAACATTTTTTTTGAAAATGAAATAAAAGGTTCCGAAATGGCACTAGGATAGATGCGGTGTAACCAAATCCCGAACTCATAAATCTCGGATCGTAGGTAAAGTAAATCTCCCGTTACTTTACTTGGGTTTCTAATCGACCCACCAAAAATAGATTAGTGGAGACTCCTGATTGAAAATCATTTGCATGTTAAAAAAAATTCAAACCTAAATCGCGAATTGATATGGGTTTGCGAGCTAAGCTTAAAGACTTAGTATCCATTAACCTAGTTTTAGGTGGTGAACCCGAAAAATTGGGTCGCGACAACCAGATTGAATCGCCAGCGGAGTTCGTTCCCTAGCGGAGTCGCCAAGCTGTCAGGGCCTAATTTTTTCGGGTTCACCACCTAAAACTAGGTTAATGGATTACTAAGTCTTTAAGCTTAGCTCTGGCCTCCCATACCAATTCGCGACTTAGGTTTGAATCTTTTTTAACATGTAAATGATTTTCAATCAGGAGTCGCCACTAATCTATTTTTGGTGGGTCGATTAAAAACCCAAGTAAAGTAACGGGAGATTTACTTTACTCCTACGAACCAGAGATTTATGAGTTTGGGGACTTGGTTACACTAGACTATCCTAGTGCCCTTTCGGTACCTTTTATTTCATTTTCAAAAAAAATGTTTGGCAATTGAATTGATTTTAATTTAACTTCCTAACATGTGAGTTGATCATACAGGTGCACATACCACCAATTTAACACTCAGGAAAACAATTAAATAATGCAAAACCTACCTCAAAGCAACGAAAATATATGTGTTGTTAAATCAGAATTCCCATTATCAATCCTAAATACGATTCCTAATTAACACGCCATTATTCAATTTTTGTTTTCACTTTATTTAATGAAAGTCATGCGATGCACGCTAATAATCTAATATGACATGGCAACATGACCTAAACTATATGACATGAAGAAATGCAATAATTAAATGCAATCTAAATGACCTAATTCTAATGTCATGCAATGCAATGCAATAATATACAAAATTATTTAAACTAAAATGACATGCGACATACAATTTAATATGCGAGCTATATGTCACGCGACATTTATTAAATGACATAATCTAATGACGGGCAATTTCTAATTAGAAATGAACCTAACAATAATCACTAAAATGACGTGCATTTCATAGACTTAATTCTATATAACGTGGACATGATTTTTTCTATTCTAAAAATGCAATCTATCCTAGAAATTGCAACTAATTTATCCTAAGACAAATTTTATGAAATTCGAAATTTAAAAATGCAAAAATGATCTAGCTAGATTAAGATTCTATCTAATTTAAACCAGGAATTAAGTCATATTAAATCCTAATTTAAACTAAGACATTATCTAAATCTAAGATGCAATTTATCTAAAAAGATTATCTAAATTTAAAATGAAACATGCAATTCTAATCTAAAATGCACAATGATTTTTCTTGTGTTTTTCTTTAAGAAATTCGAAATTAAAACTTCACATAATTAAACATGCAATTCAAATAAAAACTAACAACCTAAATGAATGCACTTTCTTTTTTGGATTTTTTATTTAAAAATTCGTAATAAAATTGCAATCCTAAATATGCAAAATAATACAAACAAACCTAATCCTTATTCAGATTTTTTTGATTTCCTTATTTTAAAAAAAACTCCAAATAAGATTGCGATTTTAACCCTAAGACTAGGAATATTCTAAAACAAACTTAACCCTAATTCGAATATTTTTTTTTTTTATATTTTTTAGTAGTTTTCCAAAACAAGCAATTATCAAATAAACATTGTATTTAAACTAACCAGACATTCAATCAAATAAAGGATTAAAATAATCGAAAAAATAACATGTTTTCTCACAGTCAAATTAACGATTATCATAATCCTAATTATCACGACAAAGATATCAAAATAATTAAAAATATGATCTGAATTCTTACGGATCAAATTAATAGTTATATTGATTCAACAATTAATATGCTATGGACAAACCCCAAAAATTAATATAATTAAAAAAATGATCGACATCTTACGGATCAAATTAATAATTACAATAATTTTGGGAAGACCTCGCGGATAATGCCTACAAAATTCATGAAATGAAGATCACTTCAAATTTACACAATAACAACTAAACTTAAAAGAAATAGATAAAATAAAGTTAACAGAAAAGAAAATAAAAATAAAAACTACCTAATTTCCTTTTTTTTTCTTTACCACGTGTAACAGCTGGGTCACCGAGAGACAGCCGGTCGAGGTCCAAGGGGAATCGCCGGCGAGGGGGCTCCGGCGAGGCAAGGCAGGGGGCGTCGGCACAGGGGCGAGGATTGACGCCGCAAGGGACTTCGGCGAAGCAAGGCACCGCCGAGGGGGCGTCGCGGGCGCAGGGCTTGCCGTCGGGCACCGAGGAGACGCGAGCAGCAGCGATGTGGGCTCTAGCGGCGTCGGGTCACGGCAGGAACAGCGCACGGCGGCGGCCGAGCGTCGGGGAGGCGAGCAGGGGCGCGGGACTTCGGGTGCCGCAGATCGGTGAGATTGGGACGATGATGGTGTCGCGGGTTGGCACGGGCTGGAGGTGCAGTGGGGCGACTCGGACTTTGCTGCAGGATGCGGGATATGCTGGTCGCGGACGGCTGGCGTTAGTGGCGGTGGTGGACGCTGGGCGGTGTAGGCGCGGCGAGAGGGACAATGGCGACTAGCGGAACGGCGGTGGCGCGATGATGCGGTTGCGGCGGTGCGGGTACAGCAGCCCGATCGGCGACGAGCAATCGTGAACGGAATGACGGTGTGGCGTCCGGCAAGTAGGGGAATTGAGTCGCAGCGCGGCTCCCGTGGGTCGTCGCTCGGGCGGCGCAAATCGTGGTCGATCGGGGCGGCAACGGCGTCGCGGCGTGGCCGCGGCCGGACACGGCGGCGCGGGGGCGGCGGTGCACGACGACTCGGCCAGGAGTAGCGTCGGGCACCGGGTCGAACGGGCCGAAGGCACAACCCGGAGAAGATTTGCTGATTGTACTTTGCTTCAGCTTTTGATTTTTTTTTTTTCTCTCTTCTTCCCTCCGAAAGCAAGAACCCCCCCCCCCCTCACTTTTCGACCTCCGTACACACTCTTTTATAGGCCAAAACCAAATATAATATTTTTATCAATATTTCATCTAACAAAAAGAGTGTCGATAACCTCTTGATCACAAAAAATATTGTTATTCTCCTTATCTCCCGAATATCTCTAATGATTTTATCGCCTATTGATAAAGATGAGATTGCAATGCAGTTTTCTCAATTTTCAAAAATCATTAGAATATCACATCAAATCTCAATTTTTCACAAAATAATTGATTAAAAAACAATGGGCTTTGACTAATTTGCTTCTTTCGTGGGCTTAGTCCGACTTGTCAATTTTAGCACAGAAACATTAATTCGAACCCGTCCACCATCGGTTCAATAAATAAAATGCAAAATATGCAAACTAAATGTACCTAAATTTATATGCTATGCAATTAATATTTTTTTTCGGGGATAAAATTAACCCCTAATTTTTATGCAATAAATGACTAAATGAATCGCCAAAATTTAGGTGTCAACACTAACCCATTTAATAACCCTTGTTCACGGACATTAAATCTGCAAACCTGAATTTCTTCATAAGCGAAGTGCTGAGGATGATCGCGTCGAAAGCTCCGGTCACCCCGATCTGATCTTTGTCACCCATTAGTGCCATAAATTGAACTCCGAGAGTGAAACCAACAAAGGAAATGGATCGATTTTGAATTAAAAGAGGTTCTTCCTTTCCTTGTTATTTTCAACCTCGCGACACCTAAAATAATTTACAAAAAAATGCGCCTAAAAGTTTGTCAAGACATAAAAGGAATATCTAGTAATCACCTGGAAAGCCACCCACAACTCTAATAGCTTGGGAACGAGTGTTATGGGGGCGGATAAATCTCAAGGCATGGTTGTTCATCGACACATTGATGACGACTTTTTGCTGCCCAAAAAAAAAAAAATCAAATTAAAATTAGAAAACAGATCAAGATGGTGATTCAGCATGCAACATAAAGTGAATTGATTTTTGATTCTCTCATCCTACCTTCATGGTGCTGGCTTCGTTAGGAATTTGGGGAAATTAAAATTCTTCAATTTGATCGGATTGAGGAAATATTGGAGGAGGGCTGAACAAGAACTGAGGTACCACTCTATTTTATATAGCCTCTCTTTCCAGGAAGGCTCGCGTTGACTTGAGCAATGACTGGACATGTAGTAGTCAGAAGTAAAACTTTTTTAAACATTAGGTTTTCGATTTTTGGCTTTATTATTATTTTTTATTTAAATACATTATGTCCCCTCTTTGCCCTTCGATCTATATGCCTTACATAATTGATGACATATGCTTTAGAGATTGTTATGGTTAAGTATAAGGCTTGGTAGAAAAATCTCATTCTTACAATGGAGTTAATCAAATAAATGATTATGTACATAAGTTCATTATTAAATTCGAAAAAATCTATTGAAATTCGACGATCAAGAGATATGATTAGTCTAATCCATCATTTTTGTCATTATTTGAAGTTCAATAGAAAGGTGATCCATATGAAAAAAGGGAAAATTTGTCCAACTAGTCCTAAATTTATTGTGTGGATTTTAATTTAGTCATGGACTTTTTGATTTTGATAATTTATTTATGAACCTTTGTTCAAAATTTCAATCTAGCCTTTTCTATCGATTTTTGGTAGAAATTGCTGACAATTTTTGATGAATTTTACCGAAAGGGCCACTAGGTTCTAAATTGATCGGAAACTTTTCCCCAATAGAAAATTTTCCCCAAATTGCCAAAAAAATGAAGGACGAGAAAATCCCAACGACAGCTCTCGAGAACCTCACCCGCTGCCCAGCAGTTCGGTTCACTTCATCTGCCGAAATTCCTGTCCTGTGTCTCCTACACGGCTCCCCCGTCTCTAACGCACGAAATCGAGATCAAACGTGTGCAAGAGTTTTCCTAACGTGGACTACTTTAATTGATATTATAATTTACCATTTATGGATTGGTTTAAGATGAAATAGAAGGCTTTTTAATTACTCTAATATGAGGCTGGTTAGTGTGGATCGAGTTGAGTCCGATCCATTATAGTATTCAAGTCTCTCTTATAACCATAATTCTCACAATTATCCTCACAAAAAGCGCTCACTTAATGCTAAAAGTGATGGTTGTCTCATTGAGGCAGTGATACATAAAACAATAGAGGTGAATGACTTGCATGTGGATCGTCTTTTTTTGCCTCCGCATTAAGAATAATGAATTCCAAAATATATGTGTTAATCTTTCTACTTGATTATATGTGTTCTTGTTCTAACTATGTAGATTGCGAGATTGCACATTGTAGCATCCAAGAACGTGAATTTTCCGAAGAGAATTGACGATCTTAAGCAAAGCCCGGGACGATGATTAGGTTTCTAGCAACCAGACTATGCAAATGGCGACTGAGAGAAAACATACCTGGACCAATCCCGGAGTTACAATTCGTCGAATCTACTTGTGACACAACCGATGCAACTACAAGCTCAAGGAGAAGCCACCGGCGTGAAGGACAGTGACCGAGCTGTTGGCTCTCTTCGTCGGGGAAACAGTTGCGATTCAATTTGTTCGAAGAATTGGTGATGGCGGACCGAGATGCCACTCTCTATTTATAGGGGAAATAGTCCATAATGTTATAAACTTATTATATATTTGTTAATTTAATAATAAATCTTTCAATTTTGTTAATTAAGTCTTAAACCTTTCCACTTTTTGTCGATTGAGTCATAAACCTTTTCGTTATTTGCCAATTGAATCCATCCAATTAATTTTGATCGGAATTCATTGGCATAGATGCCAGTTGCCTACATGGCACGGCGAGGGTTGGTCTCACCCAAGCCAGGCCAGGCCAGGCCAACCCTCGCCCAAGCTAGGACAATCTCGCTAGATCTAGTGACGAACTAATAGTCACACATAAAATAGCTTTTGCACCATCAGTCCAACCAACAGGACACTCGAGTGTATGACTTCTCCCGGATTCAGCTGAACTCTTACCTCCAATTTTAGCTAAATCTAGGAGCTCTTCTCTTCTATTTTGAAAATAAAAGCAAAAATAAAAAATTAGAGTCATTGTGAACACCATTGCTATAAAAATTTTGAGAAAAAAAGGTTCCTTTGATTATTATATATTTAGAGTAGCCAATTATAAATCAGATTTCAATATATTAAATGATCACATTGTGGATGGGATAAAATTACAGCCAAATGTTAAGTGGAGCGCTAATGTAAAATATGAACTAATAGGGAGAATCGTCCATAAAATCCTAAATCTATTGTATTTTGATCAATTGAATCCTAAACATTTTCTGTATCTTTCCAAATTGAATTTATCTGATTAATTTTAAGTAGAAATCCCTAACTTGGATGCTGAACGTCTAGCATGGCATGAATATCATTGATGTGGACAATCTTAATAAAATTTTAATATTTTTTATATTATTTATTCATTTAATTTCTCTTTTCTTTTTTCTTTTTCTTTTTTTCTTTTCCTCTTTTTTTCTTTTACTTGTTCTAATTATGAAATTTGATCCTCAAGCTTTCTATTTGTGCAATTAAATTGTGGGAAACGAAACAATGATGCGGGACAGCTGAAGATGCCTTACAATAAATTCATCACCGCCTTCACCCAAGTAAGCGACGGTTGCCATCCCCGAACGGCGTTTGCCGAGGTAACCATGAGGGTGAGTGTAGTAGATTCTTCTTTCGCGTGTATAATTTGATGGAGTTTGATCAAACTGCACAAACCAATCTAAATAGCTTCGTTGTAATAAAAGTGGCCAACGATGAGATATGGAAATAAATAAATAAAAAAGAGTGCCTTTATTTTATGAAAAATGAATGATTCGAAAATAAAAATATTTTTCTTTTCTGAAAATGATCCTTTTTCTTGCTTACAATAATGAATGAATGAAAAACATTTTCATCTTCTACACAAATATTTAGACCTAAATTATTGTCGATAATGAAAATATTTTATATTGACTAATTATTTCAAGTGATATGATCAATTATGTTTAGAAAAATATTTTTCAAATTATTTATTTTTCCACAAAACAAACAACACATAAGTTGGAGGACCAATATGTTACTATATTTACTATGTTAGTTTTATTAATTGGACATATTGGGGGGGGTGTTTCTTGAGCAGAACATGGCCTTTCTCCCCAAAGTTTTCAAAAAGAACTTATGGTATATAAACAATTATGCTATAAAGTATCCGGTATCAAAAGGAGCTAGATATTATTTACAAGAAGAAAAGAAAAATCATGTCAAAAGCAAAATCATTCCAAACGCTTGCTAATTGCCATAAAACTTTTGGGAAGAAAATTTTGATTCTTTTTATCTTTCCTATTTTTGGCAACTTTTAACCCTTGAAAATGGGATAAGTACACTTAAAGTACTAAAAGTTGTGTACGGTGTTCACTTGTGTCAAAAGATTTTTCAGATCACTTAAGTGCTAATTTTATAAATAAATAAAAAGTCACTTAAATACTAACTCCAATCTAAGTTGTTAGAAATCCAACGTTGCTATATTTCATTAATTTCTCAGTACTACGTGGCTCACCGGCTTGCCTAGGCAGCATATAAACCCTAAATGGCGTCGTCTAAAAGTTGTAAATAGTGATTATTTAAATGTTAAATTTTATTAAAAGTGATCATTTTAGTGTCAATCGTTATTAAAAAGCGATCACTTTAGTGTGAAGAACGCCGCGTGGAAATGCCACGTGGACTGAAGTTTTTAAAATATTTGCGAAGTCATTATAAATAAAATTAGTAATGCCAAGTAATCAATTTGGTTGGAATTTCTCGCCGTTGATACTTAAGTGATTGTTTTTACTCTAATTTGGCACTTAAGTGTGACGAAAACTTTTAACACTAAAATAAGCGCCGTACACAACTTTTGACATTTCTAGTGTATTTAGTCCCTTGAAAATTATCCTAATTTACCCTTTCTTAAAGTAGTGAGTGAGGTGAGGTGGCAACCTACATGAAGGAACATAGAAGGACATGGAAACAACCACTACGCAAGAAATTGAAAAGAAGATTCGGGCATCGATGATGGCTAACGACAAGCTAGAGGCGAGGGCCAGCAAGCCTCACCTACAACTAGGGGTGAGCGGTTCCCGATTCTTTACAGGTTCCAATAGGTTCTCTTTTTTTTCTTTTTTTTTTCATTTTCAAATTTGAACTATAACAAAGAAGGAAAAGAGACAAACCAAAGCTCTATGTCCATAAAAGAACATTAGACTATTAATTCAAAACCCAACAACACTTTGTTGAGATTCAAAGGTAACATAGCTTTCAAAGAACGCATTGGTGTGATGAATGTGTAGTGACACGTACTAGACTCATCCAAACTAACTAATAAGTAAACAGGTCGCGTATATGCACATAATCACATATAATGGCCATTGGCCTGTTCACCTATAGCAATTTGTAGCGTTGTCCATCTTGACCAATGAGATGCACATAATAGAAACCAAAGACAAAAAAAGAAAAAAGAACCTCAATAAATTACCACGTAACAAGCAAATCCAAAGTTTAGGCCTCAAAAGCAACCATGGAAGACGAGTGAAATTACAAACAAACAGACAAATTGGACAGCCATGAAAAAAATTCTTACCATCTCTTTTGTGAAAATCACCACCTTGCAAAAAGCAAAGAAAAAGAAAAATAACAAAAAATCAATGAAAAATCCAATGGTGAGAAAGATAATATTCAAAGAAATGTATGTGAAATGTTAACCAAAGAAAAGATCAAAGGGTGGACAACATGGTAAGTACAACCTTAAAACTATATCACAAGAAAAGCAGTCGTGAGCATCAGCCCTGTATCCTACAACATAAAGAAAGGTAACTGACCAAAAGAACCTATTTAGCCGTATACAACCATAAAGGTCAAACTTTCTCTAGAACAAAGCTCTTACATGAACAAACAAACATACCTGAGCCATAGAGCCTCTAATGATCCGATGGAAAAATGACCCCTTCAAGTGCAGTGGCCTCCTTGTCTTCTGGCCAATTCCCTTCTCTCCAGTATAGAGTGCTCGGAAATTTTATGCCGTCTTTGGAGCAACTTCAGGAAAAAGTTGTTGAACCGGATTCACAAGAAAGCCAATCAACAGATAAGGATTGTGAAGAATCTGCAGCAAATTTCAAAAGAAATGTAATAACTAAGGGCATACAGATGTTTAAAAAATTTAAGATTCACATTCACAAATGAGTACCTCAAAAACCATTCTTTCAGCAGGGTCCCCATCAATGGAGACATCCATAAAAACCAAAAGATCCTTCTTCTTCATCATCTACTCCAACTCTAAAATAGCTCACAATCAAGGACCTGATGGAATAGTAAAAAGCAAGAGTGACATTTCATAAGAGAAAAGAGAACAGAAGACATGCCATTATCCTCTCAAGGGTTCAATACATTTACTGTACCAAAATCTTTTAGGTAAATAATGCAACTCAAACGCTTCCATGTAACCAAACTGCATGCTAGATATCAATCAAACATATTGTGAGAAGGACAAAAAATAACAACATAAAAATCAAAAGAGATGTGGACAAATTGTTAATCAAGTCAGCTACCAATTCTTAAGTAGTTATGGCTCAATTACAAGATGTAACATCAGCAACAAGGGCCCATTCCCTAAATAATGAAAATTCAGTACAAGACGAGCAAATATGCTTGCTCATGACTTAAAAACACATCCCATCCTTTGATTTGAGGAAGGGGCGGTGGATCAATAGCTCACCTCGTAGATGCGCTTCATCAAAATACAAGTATAATCAAATCACATAAGTATTAAAAGTCCCATCAGATCTACTTGACACGAACTAGACAAGTTATGCCTCATCACAAAACAAAAATCACAAAGCAAAAGGCAAATGGCGACTGCCAACCTGAAGAACCCAACTCAAGTGCCCATGAATCATAATCTCTAGGTTAAACCATCCAAATTAGCTTATCCTTACAAGCATATCGAGACAAAGACTTGGGACGAGTGTTGTCGACTGGTGAGCGGCGTCAAGGGCCGACTGGGCCAGCGGTGTTGGGGGTGGCTAGCCGAGCGGCGTCGGGGGGGAGCAACGTCAAGGGCAACCAAGCGAGTAGCGTTGGGGGTGGTTGCGCGAGTGGCGAGCGGCCTCCACCGAGGGATGAGTGACGTCCATTGGCGCGTCGATGGCAAGCCGAGTAGCGAGGCAAGAGAGGGATGACGGCATCGAGGGAGCGGGAGGCAAGGGCAAGACAAGCACAAGGCGACTAGCATCCAGCAACATCCGGCGGTGGCATCGAGGGTTTGCGGCATCGGCGATGGGCGAGGCGAGAACGGGAGGGTCCAGTTTGATTCTCCGGTTCCCGGTTCTACCCGGAATCGTGCTCACCCCTTGCAAGAGGAAGGAAGAAGAAGAATCGGGAATCGTGCTCATTCCTTGCAAGAGGAAGAAGAAGAAGAGAAGAGGGGTTTAGGCCGAAAGAGAAAGAAGAAAAGAAAAAGTAGGGGGAGGGGGCGGGAAGTGACGTGAGGAGAAAAAATGGGAGAAAAGAAAGAGAGAGAGAGAGAGAGAGAGAGAGAGAGAGAGAGAGAGAGAAAGAAAGGGAAGGGCGAAAATCGACGAAAGGGGGAAATCACGAGGGGGAGGGGGTTTAGGGTTTCTCTTTTTGAACTCGACCGGTTCCGGTTCCCATAGGAACGGGAATCGAATCGGGAACTACCGGTTCCCAAAAAAAGAGAACCGGGAACCAGAACTAGTCTCTTTAGAACCGGGAACCAGAACTGGTCTCTTTAGAATCGGGAACTAAGACGGACTCTCTGGTTCGGTTCTCCGGTTCCCGGTTCTACCCGGGAACCATGCTCACCCCAACCTACAACTGGTGAGGCTTGATCTCACCGTTGCTTGGCAAGGTCGGCTTTGCCATAGTTGGGCAAGGCTCAAATTGCGCCAAAATGATTTCATGCTTTGTGACTCATAACAAGGATCAAATGACATGCTATTTGAATCTAGAGCCAGTTGCCTCTGTTAGGGAAATCCTTTATGATGTTTTGAAGATGACAAAATAAATCAAAGGCTACTAACATGTTTGATGGTTGAGTAATAGACCATGCAGATGAAAGAACATGTAAAGGATATTGTCAAAGTGCGAAGACGACCCCGAAGACCGAACGCAACATATGTTCAAAGCATATTATGAAGATTTCCGGACTTCCGTGTCAAAGTCCAAGACAACTCAAGACTCAAAGTCTCGAAGACCGCGGACTTTAGTGTCAAAGTCTGTTCTACATCGAAGTCTGTCAACTCGACTAATTCCCGCATCGAACGTGAATGCTGAATCGAAGACGATTCTATGCTGAAACTAAACTAGAAGACAGACTCTATCTTTGAAGCCGAACCGGGTACAGACCTTAAAGCTAAATCTGTTCGAAGCGAGATATGTTCGACTCAAATTGTAAAGTCTGAGACTCGGATTGTAAAGTCTACGACTCGGACTTTACATCCGTTCGATGAATCGTAACTCAAGCCCAATCATACAACGGCTAGTGATCTGGTTTGGATTCCACATCAAGATTGATTTGATTGATTCAATCTAATTGATTGACGATTGGATCTTGAAGACAAGAACTTTTATACGAAGAAGCTTTACTTATGGAAACCAAGATTTCGTTTGTATGGGCGATCGGAATCAATTTGGGATTCTACCTTTGTCACTCAACGGCTACCAAATCTTCTAGATACAGAGCTGTCCAATGGGTATATTGGAAGACGATTCTCCGGGATGCTGTCCAATGGCTAGTTTGGAAGTGGAGGAGTATTTAAGGAGATCATGGACCGATGAGCAAGAAAGAGACGGAGCGTAGAATTTATAATTCCAAAGTCTGAGCGACTTTCGATCATATACTTGTCTCTTGAGAGCTTAAACGTTTGTAATCGTGAGAGAAATACCAAGAGAGTGACTTAGTGAGATAGTGTGATCTACTAAGTGTTTGCACTCGAAGTTGTAATCTCTTGTTGATTGCATATTGGAATCCAGCCAAGAAGGCTGTCATCGTGGGAGAGTGGACGTAGGCTTGGATTAAGCCGAACCACTATAAATCTTGTGTTCTTATTCTCTTCCCTAACTCCTTTATTTTATTCATACTAGCACTATCAATTGGTATCAGAGCCAAGTGCTCGGTTTATAAAAGTGTTTTTACTTTTGAGCTAAAGATTCTTTATGGCTAGTATGTTGGCACCAGACTTATGGAAGGGCAAAGCAACACAAGGCCACCATATTTTGATGGAAATGAATACGACGTATGGAAGAACAAAATGAAAGCATTCCTAAGATCCAGAGATCTCTTACAATGGGATGTTGTGGAAAGAGGAATCAATCCCATTGCTGCGTCCACATCAAATAAGAATGGCAAAGACAAAGAAACCAAACCCCCGCTCCTATGTCTCGGATGGAGATGTCCAAAAGAGAAGCGCTTGATGCAAAAGCCATTTATTCTTTATATTGCGCTTTATCTCTTGCTGAATATAACAGAATCTCTTCATGTGAAACAGCAAAAGAAGTTTGGGATAAACTTCATGTTACATATGAAGGGACCGATCGTGTAAAAGAGACAAAAGTAAACTTCTTGCTTGGCCAATATGAATCCTTCAAGATGAAGCAAGGAGAATCAATTGGAGATATGTTTAGCCGTTTTACAGAAATTGTAAATGGTTTAGCATATCAAGGTCAGCAAATTTCTACCCCGATGAAGGTCAACAAACTCTTGCGAGGTCTCTCAAAATATTGGAATCATGTCAAGACCTCAATCCGGGAGACTCAGAGGATTATGCCACTCTCCATTTATGAATTGATTGGCACTCTTCAATCCTATGAAGTGGAACAACTTAATGACGAAGATCCCGAAGGTAAGAAGTCCATTGCTTTAATATCTAATGTTGTTTTTGATAAAACAGACTCAGAAAATGACATGGACGATGAAGAACTTGCCTTTATGGTCGAGAAATTTAAAAAGCTGAGTAGAAAAGGAAGGAAATTCGATGGAAGAAGTCAATACAAGCATAATGGCCATAAAAGAATCATGAAAGAAGATGATGATCAAGAAAATATATGCTTGATGGCACATTCAAAATCTGGTCGATTCGGACACGGACTCGGGAATCAAAGTCGATTCGGACACGGACTCGAATCAAAGTCCGACTCGGACACGGACTCGAGAATCCGATCAGAAATCGAGGTAAGCAATTCAAAATTCCTCTCAAAGTTTCAAAGTATATAAATGAGCTTTGTTCAAATCTCAAATCTTCTCTTAAAAGGATTTTCGAACTAAAAAAGGAGAATTCTCGACTTAGGCAACAAGATCTTTCTCAAGTCTGGAGACCTATTAAGGAAAATTGGATAAAAGCAACATATTCTGCTAACTCTCATGGACCCAAGAAAAATGGGTACCAAACAAAAGATAAGTTATTTTTGCAGGATATAAAGAAGAAAGAAGAAAGAGGATTTGGTAAGGAATTTTTTATTCTCAATTTGATTTGGGCAATAATTCTCATTATGCTTGATATTCGATATATCCTTGGTTGATTGAGATTTTATAATGATCATATTTTGTTTTGTGGAAGAAAGAATCGTATGATTTATTTTTGTGATTTGTGAGTTAAGATTTGATTTAGTACGTGTGATTATTTGAGATAATTCAGATTATTTTGTCTAATTTTATACTCTCAGATATAATCATATTTTGCAAAGTGAAAATCTGTTTTACGTGATGATGCAAGATATTTTTAGATATTCAAATATTTCATTCTCCCTGATTTTATCGTACTATGACTAAGTGAGAATTTATTTTTATTGTGCATAATATTCTTTCTTTGAGTACTCTGTTATGATGAATTAAGAAAGAATATTATTTATCTGTGGAGATTTTATATTTTGCTCTAACGTCAAGGAAGGATCCAAATTGATGGATACCAAAAAGGAAATGAGTTGATTGCAGGAAATTCTTTAAGGGAATGATGATTGTGAATCTACGCAAATTTTGGTGCAATCAGAAAATATCTCCTGCGACAATTAGGGGAGAAATCAAATCCAAAAGAAAAGGAAAAGAATCGTGATCATCTCAAAAGGCAACAAATTGAGGGGGAGCTTTGATCAATTATGGAAAAATCTTTTTGGATTGATCGTGATCTTATTATAAATGAAAGGAAAGGTAAATGTGTCAGAATTTATCTAAAAAATCTGGTTAGTGCATCTTTTATTACCTTTTGTCATTAATAAATCTTGTATTGATATTATCATTTTATTATGACAAAAATGGTACGTGCAAGTTATGATGCATCCGTGATTTTCATTGGATATTTCCTGATATATATGATCGAAGTGAGCTATATTGCATATCTTTAATATTCAACTTGTTTTATAAAAAGGCTGATTTTTGGAGATTGTGATTCATGCAAGATATTGATTATCATTCTCTACGTGAATCTATTGTTATCGCTTTTGATTATGACAAAAAGGGGGAGAAGATATGAATATGCATATATGCTGATTGGTTTGATATTATTGCATAATATTGAGCTACGATTATTTTTCTATATATTCTTATGCTCAATCTATTTGTTATCTTCTGATATCCTTTGATTTAAAAGTATGTTTACAAATCTGCATATTCAGAGATTGTTTTGTCATCATCAAAAAGGGGGAGATTGTTAGGAAATCCCTTATGATGTTTTGAAGATGACAAAATAAATCAAAGGCTACTAACATGTTTGATGGTTGAGTAATAGACCATGCAGATGAAAGAACATGTAAAGGATATTGTCAAAGTACGAAGACGACCAGAAGACTGAACGCAACATATGTTCAAAGCATATTATGAAGATTTCCAGACTTCTGTGTCAAAGTCTGAAGACTGCCAGACTCAAGACTCAAAGTCTGAAGACTGCCAGACTTTAGTGTCAAAGTCTGTTCTACATCAGAAGTCTGTCAACTCTGACTAATTCCAGACTGAACGTGAATGCTGAATCAGAAGACAGATTCTATGCTGAAACTAAACCAGAAGACAGACTCTATGCTGAAGCTGAACTGGGTACAGACCTTAAAGCTAAATCTGTTCAGAAGCAGATATGTTCAGACTCAAATTGTAAAGTCTACAGACTCAGATTGTAAAGTCTACAGACTCAAACTTTACATCCAGATTCGATGAATCGTAACTCAAGCCCAATCATACAACGGCTAGTGATCTGGTTTGGATTCCACATCAAGATTGATTTGATTGATTCAATCTAATTGATTGACGATTGGATCTTGAAGACAATAACTTTCTATACGAAGAAGCTTTACTTATGGAAACCAAGATTTCGTTTGTATGGGCGATCGGAATCAATTTGGGATTCTACCTTTGTCACTCAACGGCTACCAAATCTTCTAGATACGAGCTGTCCAATGGGTATATTGGAAGACGATTCTCCGGGATGCTGTCCAACGGCTAGTTTGGAAGTGGAGGAGTATTTAAGGAGATCATGGACCGATGAGCAAGAAAGAGACGGAGCGTAAAATTTATAATTCCAAAGTCTGAGCGACTTTCGATCATATACTTGTCTCTTGAGAGCTTAAACGTTTGTAATCGTGAGAGAAATACCAAGAGAGTGACTTAGTGAGATAGTGTGATCTACTAAGTGTTTGCACTCGAAGTTGTAATCTCTTGTTGATTGCATATTGGAATCCAGCCAAGAAGGCTGTCATCGTGGGAGAGTGGACGTAGGCTTGGATTAAGCCGAACCACTATAAATCTTGTGTTCTTATTCTCTTCCCTAACTCCTTTATTTTATTCATACTAGCACTATCAGCCTCAACATACAAGGACGCTCAAGCCATTGCAAGGAATGAAGGCAATTACAATTGAAGATCATCAAACAAGAAGTCCTCCTTTATCCGTGTGGGAAAAGCTATCCTCAGTCAATGGTTGCTATTAGGAAAACTTGAGAGAATGTCAATCACAGCGCTCTTGGGAAAGCTTCGAGTTAGCCAAGATCAACGAGCAGTCGTCTTGGTCATAGCAAGATTGCAAAGTTCATACTCAATGAAATCCAACAATTGATTTTATTTATTTTTTCAAAACTGCTACTATCACGCCCTAAAAACTACCATCATTGACCAATCATATAAGAGTCATTTCTTATCATCAAAGTTTTCTACTAACATATTAAAAAAAAATAATAATAAACCACAATCACAATTCAAGTATCAATAGTCAAGCCCATTAGATAATCTCTATAAAAAACCACACATTAATGGTCTATTCATTGACCAATCTACTGCTCAATATCTTACCATGGTCACAACACAACACATGGTGACAAGGCAACCAACATTCCTCCGATAGCAAGGTCTTCACCCACAAAAGTAGTGGCTCAGTTCAGAAGAATATCCTTAATCTGCTATACATAACCCTTAACCCTTCATCGGGTTCACAATCCTATTGAGCATAAACAACCATCTTCCATACTAGAAATCCAATCCAGAAATCAATATCATAAATCAAGCAAATAACTTTTTGCAATATCCATCTACCATTTCTCATCCATTTTCAAATCATCCTAAATCTTTCCATAAACCAGTTGCATGTAAATTGTCACGGCACAATTCATAATATGTTTTCTCAAACCATTCTCAAATAACCAAAGGGCAATGAATGTTCGATCTCGCTTTACGCAATAAAAATGTTCTTCTCAATTCAACACACACACACACACACACACACACTTACTTCAAGGCATGGGTTTTATACAACCAAAGAAGATATAATACTACTCACCTCATCGCCTACGATTAAATAATAAATAGTACTCGTATTATTAAACTCTCGGCCCTATCAAATAATCAAGAAATAATGTTGGAATCAAATAAAACTCTATCTCAATTACGAAATTACTAAACTACACCTAAACGCTAACAAAATCACTCTTACGCACTAACAAATCGTTCACTTGAAGCAATTACTCAAATCTAAACGCAATGCAAAACTCATCCATAAAACCCTAAAATTTCGCTTAGACAAAACCGTTGTTCTAAAACAACACCTGCCAAACCCATGACTGCACAATGCTATAATCCACCATTCCAACAAAAGCCCAAAGTTTCACTACCCAAAAATTAGACTTCACAATTCAATTTCCACATAATTTCGAATTTAAGCCCTATTTCCGAAAACTACCTTGATTGGATGAACGAAGGGTGTGAGTAATTATCGAGTGTTGCGTATGGAGTTAAATTGAATGTTGCATTCTAGAGCTAAATTGACTTGGCGAGACCCCCACGGCATGAACGTGCGCTCTCTTTTCCTTCTTCTTTCCTTTATTTTTTTCTTTCCCTTCTTTTTGTTCATCGGGCATCTTCTAGTCAAAAGAAAAGCCGAGCGTCCTCTAAGGGCGCATTTGGTAACTTTTTTGTTTCCGAGAACAATTTCTAATTAGAAATGATTCTTTTTTATTATGTTCTCGCAAATAATTTCTAAGCATTTTAAGTCATTTGGTAACTATCCAAAATTTCAATTCCTAGAATAGAATTGCGTTTAGTATCGTCCTTAAAATTTCTACTTCAAATCATTTTCGTTTAAGTTTTAGATAATTGTATTACTTTTTTCCTTTTTTTTTTTTTTTTTTTTTCCATTCTTTCTCTTCTTCTTCTTCTTCTTCTTCTTCAAGGTTGCCGGTCGCCGGCCTTGGGATGACTGGTGACCTCATCGGAGCATCACCAACCCTCGGCAAGGCCGTGCCTCGTCAGTCGAACCTCGCCGATGGCTGGGCGAGCTTGGCCTCGCCCAACCATGGCTGGGCCGAGCCTCACCCGCCAGGCAAGGCTCACTGGTGGCAGAGGGAGGCTCGGGCAAGGCCCACTTGGCCATTGGCAAGGCTCGGCCTCACTAGTGGCTGGGCAAGCCTCCATCGAGCTTGTCGAACCTTGCCACAACCGGCGGCGGCAAGCGATAGACGGCGGCAAGCGACGGACGGCGACGAGCGGGCGGTGGACGGCAACGATGGTGGCAGCAGCAATTGAAGAAGAAGAAAGAGAGAAGAAGAACAGGAAAAGGAAAAGGAAAAGGAAAAGAAAAGAGAGAAAATAAGTTGGTTGATTCTAGAATTGTTCCCGGAAACAAAGAATCAATTTTTTTTACTTCTCGATTCTATTACAAATCTATTTTCGAAAATAAAAAAATAGAAATTGGTTCTCGGAAACAAAAATTTTACCAAACGAATTTCTATTCCAAATCTACTCTCGAAAACAAAAGAACAGAAATTATCATTATTTGATAAATTGCCAAATATACCCTAAGAAGAACTAAGCCTCCTCTTTTTTTTTTTCCTTTTGTTGACCAAGTCAACCCATTTTTTTTTCCTTTTGCTTTTCATTGCTTGTGGACCCCACCTTGGTCAAAATAGAAGATAGTATTCCAGCTATCGTTAAAAAAAAATATACAAAGAAAACCACCGACGGGCGCATTTACAGAAGTCATCCTCATCAATCTATGTCGGTCCTACACGATAGACTTTGCATATAAAAATGAATGACAAAAATATTTTTATTGTCCACGAAAATATTTGGACATATATTATTATTGTTGGTAATGAAAACTTACGCCACATTTTCTTTGTTTTGTGATTGTTGATAGGTGTGGGTATGGAGTGCATGGCTAGTTCTTTCAGGTGGTGTCTATGGAGCTAAGGGTCAGGTTTCAGATGGCGGTAGAGGTTCCCAAACTTTGCTATCGTGGTTGGTCGCGGCTATGGGTTGTGAAAGATGGTCAATAATGGTGGTTTTGCTGGTGGCGAACAACCATACCAAAGAAAATGGTTGCGGCAAACAACAGCAGCGGCTGTGGTTATAGAGAATCTGGCGGTTCAAATTGGTCCTTTTTTTAAGTCGACGGTGGTGGTGGTGGGGATATGGCAACGATGGTGGTGATGGTTGCGCGATGTGTGACGGATGGTGGTGCATGTTTGATTCTTTTGTCTCTTATTTTGGCACCCACTTCAAAAACCATACGTCATTTGGGATAAATCCGAGCAAAACGATCTACGAGCAGTTTGAGCTTAGCCTGGCTAGGATTTCAAGCTTAAAATACACAATTATCTTATATAGTTCAGCTTGTAAATTTTGTTTTGCAGACTGTTGGGATTGTCGGATTCCCAAAAACCGGATTCGACACTAAATCGAACCCTTAAAACGAATGCGGAAGACAAGCCCGGGAATATCACGTATCACCGATCCTAAAGCACACCACGGAATCGAGCGTATCTTGTTAGCCACGGATTAAACATCGACGTCGATATGAGGAAGAGAAAACCGATCCTTTTCGATCCAATAACGTCGATTGGCTTTGAAGGGAAGACGGCGTCGCCTTAAGCGCTTGTTTTTCTTTTTGGAGGGAGAGAGGGAGAGGAACGTACGTACCAAATGCCAACATGTGCGTTCTCCCTCTCTTTCCTCCCTTATATACATCCCTCAAAAATGGAAACGTACCCCTTCATCCATGGGCCCTAATATTGTGGGCCGGGCTTTCAGGCCCAACATGGGCGGACGAGCCTTAAGCCCATCACATAAAACCATCATCTCCCACTCGTACATGGTGGGCTGAACATGACTCTCTTTACCTCTCTTCAACATTCATACCGGTGAATAATTCATGCGACCAGCATACTTTGAGAGCTCGTTGCTATACATCTGTTAGGAATATATAGCAGATCATAATGGGCATCACGTCCTGAGTAGATTTAGTATGCAGTATCCTAGATCGATCGACCATATTTATATCTCTCTTGATCTCTTTTAAACAATGATATATATATATATATATATATATATATATATATATATATATATATATATATATTGTTTATATTGTATTCACAATTATGATTATCCCAAATACAGTCATAATTGGTTAACCGGTGAATACAAAAACTACAATGTGATTCTCCAAAATCGATCTTCCTCTTTCCTTCAAACTCTCAATTTCAGTTCAGCTTACTTTTCTAGAAATGCCCCAGTAGATCGAATCAACTCATGACCATTGGCAACATCCTAAGATAGCAAACACTAAATAAAAATCTTGAGAATAAGTAAGAGTCATAAGGGGACAAAAAAATTAAGGAACTCTTTTCCTCAAGAATCTCACACGACATAAAAGTTGAGATCAAACTTTTGCCACTCTTATTGGTCGTCTCATGCATACGTAGTATGAAATACGTATTACGATATTAACTCATTTCCCATGGAGCGTATGTCACACCTTCAATACCGTATATATGACAATTCAGACATACCCAATGTCTAACTTGAGTTCACGTATCTACTCATTCACAAAATTCATCAGAACTCACATCTGGCATCATAGACAGATAAAGTAAAATATGTGGGTTATTTTACTTTCGGACATAGTAAATATTATATCATCATCTTAACACTTAGTTTAAGTGATATACGTATTTTAAGCTCGAGCTCTCGATTATCACTTGGATAATAAACTTAAAAACAGTCTCATCTCTATTTATTACAAAGTAAATAGAGGCGATTACCCGTGTGAGTGGGCTAATCTTGTATCTGTCCGACATACTTTCTCAACTTAAAGTAATGCACTCAGCATTAAGATGCATAAATATCAAACAAAGATTCATAGGCATTAATGATGAAACAACACTAATTCATCAAATGTGACCACTTAGAGAAATTACTATATTCAGTACATCAGCCTCTACGCAATCCTAGAGATTTCATATGACCACAAAACACATCTCTAGGTATTGGCTTTGTCATAGGATCTGCTACCATTCTATGCGTAGTATGTACTCTAAGTTCACATATTTTTGTGCAACCATATCCTTGACAAAAGTTATACTTGGTACCTATAGGTTTGGTCTTGCCATGATATTTTGGATCTTTGGTGTACACTTTTGCCGCTTGGCTATCACTAGGGGTGTCAAAAAAACCCTACCCTACCCGACCCGACCCGACCCGACTCGAACACGAAACAAGCATGATACGTGTTTCGGGTCTTGATACTGTTCGGGTAACACATATAAAACAAGTGAAGAAACGTGTTTCGGGTCGGGTTAGGGTTGGAACATTGTTTGACCCGAAACACGTTAGCTCCTACTTCCGAACAAGCGAACAAACACAAACACAAACACAAACAGTAAACACGTCCTCATCGTTCTTTACCGTCAAACACAGACATTTCCCTCTCGGTTCCGCCTTCTTCTCCGACGACTGTGCCTTCGCTCACGACTGCCTCTCCTCCGATCGATGCGCCTCCGCCTCGCCGTCACCGTCGCCACCCCTCGTCTCAACGCCGGAACCCTAGTCGTCGCCGAATCAGTCGATCGTTGCCGTCTGTGGCCGAAAACCCCTCAGGTCTGTGCTTCCATCGATTTCTTGATCCGCGAGGAGCTTCGGCGTCCTTCTTCTTCGTTGAATTTTCCCATTGATTTTTTTCCGAATTCGATTGGCTATGGTGGTGGTGAAAGAGGAGGCGGGTGCTCTTTTAGGGCTCTGTTTGAGGTTGCTCTCTTCGTTCGAGCTTGCTTTTTTTTTAGCTGCGCGGGGCTCGAATTGTTTTCCTTGGGAGCGATTTGGTCTCTCTCTTCCTGTGGAAATCTTGGGACTCTATGCTGAGCTGAGGTAGTGATGTAGGCATTCGAGAGTTAATGCGGTCTAGCTGTGTTTCCGTGTTGTTCTTAGCATGTCGGCTAGCCTTTGCTGGTGATGGGGGTAGTAGTAGTTAACCCCATATGATCTTAGAGATGTTTGCAAGACTTGCTAAATTGGGTGGTGGATGAATTCTGTGATGTAGATATTTTAGTGCACAAGTTGCAAACAGGGTTCAGGACAATTTGAATTTACTCTGTGCGGGAGAGCTGTTGGTGTTGATACTTTAAGAATCTGTTTAATATTGAATTTTATAGGACAGAGATGAGGGCATCAATCCTTTATGGCATGGAATGTTGACTACTCCATCACTTTCAAACTAAGCTTGAATGAAGTGATGATAATCTGATGGACACGTGAGTACTTTAAAAAGATAAAAAAAAAAATTTGTAATTTAGAAAGGTTTTAGCGTGGAAAAATTCAGAATTACTCCTATGGCTCCTTTACTTCAATTGAAATTGATATTTAGAAATGGTGTTATTGTTGAGGGAATGTAATTTATATTCAGGAGGAGCTTGTAAATTAGACAGACCGATGGACAAAAGTTGGAATTGTCTCCGATGTAGTAATGTGCCCTTTGTGAAAGAACAGAATGAATGTGCACTATTTTCAGCATATCATGCTGCAACAGTTATGGACTAGTAACTGAGGAAAGTTGAAGTTAAAATGTGGCACCCTTTTTACTATTAGCGTAACTTGCAACCTATTATCTGTGTTTAAACTTCTTTTCGAATGTTTCCTACAGCTCCTTTCAGTATCATCATTCCTTGGGGCAATATTTTGCTTTTCTGCCTTTTGTTTCAAGAGCATGTACCCTTTTCTGGCTTTTTTTGCTGTTGGTGAGCTGCTGGTGTTTGCTACGCAGGTGCTATATCTTCTCACCAGTCAACATACTATTTCATCAGAACCTAGTATTTCTTAGGGCTGCCTCAATTGCCTTTTGGACTTCTTGTCCATTCCTTGCAATTCTTGCTCATCAGAAATAAAGAGACATGGAGAGAGAGGGCAAAGAAGAAGATGGGCTCTCAACATGCTCTCTGCTTCTCAAAGAAGAAGTCTCTAATTGCAATCATGGCGCCTCCACATCTTCCAGCGATTCTTCTGTCATTGCTCTTCTCGTTTTTAGCACACTGGTCGCTGTTTGCGGGGCTCTTGCAACTAGCTGTGCTGTGAGTATTGGTGCTGCACCAACCACGCTATGCATTCCAAAGCAATTTATGAGCCATCTACTTTGTCTTTTATGGAGTCTTTGTTTTCTCTGTGATATTTCTTCTGTTCATCGTCAGCAAGAAGCTTTCTGTTGGACTACAGTTTAAGGACAAGTCTTACTCACCAGTTCTTTCCAATTCATGAATATCTAGTAGCCTCAAAAGATATAATTAACTTGGTTAGCAAGTTCTGCATCATATGGCTTGTCCCTGAAAAATAGCATCCGCAGGAATTATTAATAGGTATTTTGTGTTCTTGTAATAACCTGTTCGCAAAAGATTGGGACTGTTACAACTATCCAGAAAAAAAAAAAAAAAAGAGATACCCAGCAACCCGACCCAACCCGATCCGAACCGACCCGAAACACATTAGACCATCTAATGTGTTTCGGGTCGGTTCGGGTCGGGTAATAGTGTGTGACCATTTGTGTTTCGGGTCGGGTCGGGTAACAACAAGACCCGACCCGACCCGACCCATTGACACCCCTAGCTATTACAATTAACCAACAATGAATCTGCAGCATTCTCAATAACACCTAAATGATCCAAAAAATCTCTTAAGCCAAACACCTTATTATACTGCTGCTGATAATGCCACGAACACAACTTACATCGTGGAGAAGGCTATACGTGTTTGTTTCTTACTGCTCCAACATATGGTGCCATTATTCGGTAAGAAAACAAAGCCAGAGGTAGATTTCCTTTCATCTAAATCTCCTCCATAATCAACATCATAATAGCTTTAGAGTGGCAGATCCTTTCCATAATAACTCAGCGTATAATCAGCAGTTCCCTTTAGATACCTCAGTATTCTCTTAATGGCTTTCCAATGTGCTGGACCTGGATTGGATTGGTATCTACTCACCATTCCAACTGCAAAACATATGCCAGGTCTTGTACACATCATAGCGTACACCAAGCTCCCAACAGTACTAGCATAAGGAACATGTTTCATTTGTTCCTTCTCTTGTGGAGTCCTTGGACACAGTCTATGGCTCAATCCTTCACCTTTTGCAATAGAAGTGTCTATTGGTTTACAATCTTGCATACGAACTCGTTCAAAAACCTTATTTGTATATGTTTCTTGCGAAACAGATAACGATCTCTTCGAACGATCTCTTGAAATCTTAACTCCAAGAATGTATGCAGCCTCACCCATATCCTTCATTTCAAAGTTGGAAGACAACCAACTCTTGACAATATTAATAAACTCCATATTGCTTCCGGCAATTAGTATATCATCAACATATAATGATATGATCACAAATTGATCTTTGGATCTTTTGATATATACACAATGATCCTCATCTATTATTGTAAAATCATATGCCATTATGGCATTATGAAAACGTATATACCATTGTCTCGATGACTGCTTAATGCCATATATCGACCTCAAAAGTTGACCATATATCGACCTCAAAAGTCGACATACATTTTCTTCTTGGTATTTCACTATGAAACCAGCAGGTTGTTCCATATATATTTCTTCCTCTAATTCTCCATTGAGGAAAGCAGTCTTTACATCCATTTGATGTAACTCAAGATCCATACTTGCCACTATTGCCAGAATAATGCGAATTGAGGTAAATCACACTAGAGGAGAAAATGTTTCTTCATAATCAATTCCTTCCTATTGATTATACTCCTTCGCCTCAAGGCAAGCCTTATGCCTTTCTATCAAGCCATCAGCTTTTCGCTTTATTTTAAGAACCCACTTGTTCTCAATAGCTTTGCGTCCTTTTGAAAGATCAACCAGTTCCCAAACATGGTTTGACTTTATTGACTCCATTTCCTCTTCCATTGCATGAATCCATTTTTCCTTACTAGGGCAATTTAGAGCTTCATTAATATTTCTTGGCTCATCCTCATCTTGCGGAGCAATCATAAAAGTTTCCCCTTCAATGTCAAAACGTCGACGAGGAATACTTTGGCGACTTGTTTGCCGTATGGGAGATTGTACACTTATCACATCATTCCCCATTATGCTACCACTTGGATTAGATAATGATGGCGTCGTCTCATCATGTGGTTGCAATTGAGAATGAGTTGAATTTAATTCATCACTTCTCATATTACTCCAACTTGGATGAACTCCACTAATATCATTGTCTTGATCAATTACAAATATGGAGTAATCTTCCCCTATTTCGCCCTTTTTAGGAAATTCATCCTCTAAGAATGTGACATCTCGTGATTCAAATTCAATTATACTCTCACTTTCCTGCTCACCTATGAACACATACACATTCGAGTGTTCGGAGTATCTCATTAAAATACTCTTCTTTCCTTTGGGATCATATTTCCCAAATTTGTGAGAGGCCTCATGAGTATAGGTAGCACAACCCCATGGCTTAAGAAAACTTAAGTCCGATTTTCTACATGTCCACAACTTATATGGAGTGGAAGCAACTGATTTGGAAGGCACCTAGTTAAGTATATAGGCAGCAGTTAACAACGCATCACTCCAAAAAGTGATAGGTAAGTTAGCATGCGCCATCATTGACCTAACCATTTCCAGTAGGGTTCTGTTTCTTCTTTCCGCAACACCATTTTGTTGAGGAGTATATGGAATAGACAACTGTCTTTCTATTCCTTTTTCATCACATAACTTTCTGAACTCATCAGATAAATATTTTCGACCTCGATCGGATCTCAATACTTTTACTTTCTTGTCTAATTAATTTTCTACCAAGTTCATAAACCTTTTGAAACAAATTATTGCTTCAGATTTATGAGAAATCAAATAGACATTTCCGAATCGAGTATAATCATCTATAAAAGTGATGAAATAAACAACCACATGCCTTCCTCTCACATTCATTGAACCATAGACATCAGAATGGATTAAATGCAGAGGAAATTCAGCTCTTTTACCTTTTCCAAATGGTTTCCTTGTCGTTTTCCTTTCTAGGCAATGCTTACATATGGGCAAATCAACTTTTTCAATGTTGCCCAACAAGCCCTATTTGACTAGTCTATTCATACGTTGTTGGCCAATATGACCAAGTCTAGCATGCCACATAATCACATCATTATCATATGGAGTAAAAGACGTGAAACAAGGGAATAACAAATATTGACATCACCACAATCAACATTTAGTACAATAAAACCATCCAGAAAGTGACCACAATCATAGTAGTTTGTATCTAAATACAAATCTACACCTCTATTATGGAAGTTCACACTAAAACCAAGCTTAACCAACACCAAAACAGACACTTAAATTTCGACGAATCTCCGGAGCATATAGAACATCATGTAGGAACAAGGTGCGTCCACCACGCATGTTCAATTGGCAGATGCCAATCCCTTTAACTTCATCTCTGGAGTTATTTCCTACATAGATCCACTTAGTTCCAGTTGGTATCGTCGGAATTCCACGAAGGATCCTCTATCCTTCGCTACATGGTCTGTCGCTCTTGAATCTACAGTCCACAAAGGATTGGATTCAGCCAATAATACAGAACTTGACACATAAGCAAAGTTCTTAAATGTACAAGAGGTGTTTGCCTTTTCGGCTCACAACAGTTGCGAGCATAGTGACCTTTCTTGTCACAATTGTAACACCTCACCCTTGACATTTTCTTCACTTGAGGACGTTTTCCTCTCTTGTGTTGGTTAACTCTTGATATCTTGCAATAAGGACTTGATCCTTTGCATTCACACATATTGAACGAATCAATACGCTTGCGTTTAGAGCTCAAAGCCCTTTCTGAGCTAGAACCAGCATTGCAAATGTCTAATTTCGACTCAAATGCCGTTAGGCGGTCCTCTACTAGCTCAAGGTGGCGCACAGCATCCTCAAGATCTTCCATAACGTGGTCAAGAGCTTCTAATGCTTCTTACTTTTCTAGTATATATTGAATCTTCATATTCAATATTTCACAATTGTTGCCGTTCATATCAGCAATTACGTTCTTAGTTGCTGAAACCATTGATCTGAACACATCAGACATATATGCACGAATAATTAATGCCTATCATTTATGCATCCATTTTTTCACAGACCCATTATATTAATGAACAATTTCAAGTATGGTTTCAGAATCAAAAGGTCACTATGTTTCCAATCATCCTCCAAAAATCCTAACTCAAAATTATTATTAATATAATTGTCTTATGCAAAATAAATTCTATGAAGTTACAAAAAAAACTTCTATGAACTACCCACAGCAGTTAAGAATAATAGAAAGCAAATAATATCTAACATCCAATAGAATAACAATGATTTCATATAATACAACTATCCATTACACTAAGCAATATATGCAAAGGGAAAATATCAACATAGAAAGAGATATTCAAACCCAAAAACATCCCAAACTAATCTAAGAAATAAATAGAGAATGTCCCTTCTAATCTATCAGTCAAAATATCTGAGAAATTTGAAGGCACATTTGCCAACCATTGAAAAACTTTTGGAGAGCTTTCATGTCGCCTCCAAGGCGCATTTACTCTGCGCCATGTGGCGCTCATTCTAAGGGTTGAAGTTTTTGTTAACTCAATCATATAGTACTCTCTAACAAAAGCTACCACTAGTCTCCTATAATCCGGGACCACGTTGACCTCCCATAGCCGATCTAACACTGCTTGCCATTTAGGTGGAAGAGTGTTCATCAAAGCCGGCACCTTCTCAAAATTCGGCATAAGATAACCATTCCAGATGATTTCCTGTATCATCTGATTGACCCTGACCACATGTGATACTAAATCACCGTTATGCCACCGATAATTAGCTAAATCTGACATCAGTCTTTTATGTCTTGCACTTCCCTCGTCCGTTCTCGGGATTGCAGGTATCCGCGCATAACACATCATAGTTCCTGCAGTAAATGCGGAACTAAAAATAGTTCACTTATAATCCATAATGAACATAAGGAAAAATACATAATTTTCCATGATTCATACAACAAATGCAGAATAAATAATGGATTACTTATAATCCACATAGACATAATTGAAAAAGAAACAAATTCTTTTTTTTTCTTTTTTTCTTTTTTCCGGGTCAACGGTCAACGGTCGCCGGTCAACGGTCAACGGGTCGGGTCGACGGGCGCGCGGGTCAGACCGGCCGGGCCGAGTCGGACGAACCAACCGGCACGTGTCGCGCGCGTGCGCGGGCTGACGTCACGCGAGCGTCGGCCGGCACATGCGCAAAGCATGCGCCCGAAAGCTTCCATGCGGGTCGGGTCAGGTCAAGTCGCCGGCCGACCAACGATCGTCGGCGATGACGTCATCGATGACGTCATCCCGGCGGTCACCATGACGTCACGGTGACGTCAGCATGCGTCGGTTCGCCGATCGGCGCGTGCCGGTTCGCCGGTCGCCAGCGCGCACATGCCGGTTCACCGACCGACACGTGTTGCACACACGCTGGCCGAGCCAGCACGTCGCGCTCACGCGCAGCGGCTTCTGGCCGCGCGTGTGGGCACGTCAGGCGTCACCCGGCGGCGCACAACATATCATCGGACTCGTCTCGACGAGATCTTTCACTCTATGTTTTCAAAAATTGATTTCAACTTACAGAAACTCAAAAAAACGGATGAACAATGCTCGGGTGTCGGGATTTTTCGCCCTAATCCGTGCCGACCGATTATTTTCGCGAAAAATCAATCAAAAAACATGAAGGGGTCGGGAAAACATGAACTGGGGCTCTGATACCAATGTTGGGATTGTCGGATTCTCAAAAACCGGATTCGACACTAAATCGAACCTCTAAAACGAATGCGGAAGACAAGCCTAGGAATATCACGTATCACCGATCCTAAAGCACACCACGGAATCGAGCGTACCTTGTTAGGCACGGATTAAACACCGATGCCGATATGAGGAAGAGAAAACCGATCCTTTTCGATCCGATGACGTTGATTGGCCTTGAAGGGAAGACGGCATTGCCTTAAGCGCTTGTTTTTCTTTTTGGAGGGAGAGAGGGAGAGGAACGTACGTACCAAATGCCAACAGGTGCATTCTCCCTCTCTTTCCTCCCTTATATACGTCCCTCAAAAATAGAAACGTACCCCTTCATCCATGAGCCCTAATATTGTGGGCCAGGCTTTCAGGCCCAACATGGGCGGACGGGCCTTAAGCCCATTACATAAAACCATCACAGACATTTTGATCACTTAGATGTTGAACTTACCTGTTGCTTATTTTTCGAATCACCATATTGACTTCGATAGAGGGATTTCACTTCAACACACGCATCGGAGATTATCATATATATAAGTAAAGTCATCCCACTTGATCGAGCTAATTATGTTTCAGGAAATACATTATTTTTCTCAACCTTGAAGAATCCAAGCTACTCAAAATCAGAGTGTAGTCCCCGTCATCGCCCGATCACAAGTTCAATCTCGGTAAAAACCGGCAATTAATTTTTATTCCATGCCTCAAAACCGCTCGTGTTGAATAAACTCGCCACATCGATGGGGTACATTTATAGAGTCATCATCGTCCATCTTGGTTGATCTTGCATGAACCAGCACCTGGATTCATAGTATGCCGCACCAGGAATAAGGGTATGGATCCCCCAAGATGACGATTTCGAGGCGCGGGTGCGGCGGGTTCGGGCATACGACAAGTGGCGGCCCTGGCGGGTCCTTTTTTTCTTGAGGCTTGCTTTCGCCCTTGCTTTCTTTCGCGTTGGCCTCGCTCACGGTTATTATCTCTGCAAACCCGACTTTCTTCCTAAGCAAAGAGGTGAGAGCAACCGAGTCGAAATCCCCAGTCATCTCGATCTGGTTCTTGTCACCCCCAATTTTCACGGATTCAACTCCTGGAGGGAAATCAACAAAGAAAACGGAACGATTTTGAATCAAATGAGTTTCTTTTCTTCTTCCGCCATTCTCAGTCTCGAAACACATAAAATAGTTTACAGAAGATACACACATAAATGGTCGTCGACATATAAACAATGAAAAGGGAATAAATCCAACAATCACTACCCACATTAATGGTCATCGACACATAAATAATGAAAAAAGAATAAATCCACAAATCACCTGGAAAGCCACCCGCAACTCTTAAAGCTTTGGAGCGAGAGCTTAGAAGGTTGAAACAACAAAATCTCGGGGTTTCGTCATTCATGCGCACCTTAATCACGACCTTCTGCTTGCAAAAAAAAAAAGAAAATTCAAGAATGTAAATTAGCATGCTGACATAAGGTGAATCAACTCATTATTTCCTCATCAATTTATTACCTTCATGATGCCTGCTTCGATTTGGAATTTGGGCAATTCGAAATTCTTCAATCTGCTCGAAGAATTCTGAGAAATTGTTGGAGGAAGGCTGAGGAGGAACTGAGAGACCGCACTCTATTTATAACATCTCCTCGGAGGAAGATTCAATGACATTTAAACAAAGGAACTTTCTAAACATTAAGTCTTTGATTTTTTGCTCTATTCTTTATTATTTAATTTAAATACTTTTTGTCGCCCCACCATCTATATGCCTTACATAATTGACGACATATGCTTCAGAGATTATAATTCCCAACTACAGGACTTGGTAGAAAATTTCCATCCATACAATGGAGTTAATCAAACAAACATCCATGCATAAAAATTCACTATCGGACCCGAAAAAATCTATTGAAATTCGACCGATTGAGAGATATGATTAGTCCAATCCATCATTTTTTTTTGTCACCTTTTAAAGTTCAATAGAAAGGCTGGCCTAGGGCCTCTTGTCCAATTAGTTATCAACTTATTGTACAAATCTGAATCAAGCCCTAAATTTTCTAATTTTCCTAATTTATCTCTAAATATTTGCGTAAAATTTTAATATAGTCCCTGTGATCAATTTTTGTCACAATTGATGACTGAACTATTGTATCAAGATTTCCAGCAAACTAAAAGGACTATATTGAAATTTCATGTAAATATTTAAGATTAATTGATAAAATTGAATTAACATCCACATGTCAGGATTAATTGGGTATGTAACTCTTAACAGCCAAAGTCTTTAGTGATCATCATCATCACTCCCGTCATCACTCCCATCATCACCCACTCCAAAACAAAAGGACACCTCCCCCCCCTGGGGCGAAAAAGCAGACCTACTAGGAAGGACTAACAGACGAGTAAAGGACAATGGGAGAAAATCAAGGGAAAGTTCATAATCAATCAAACAGTAATCTTAAATTGGACCACGTTCGATCACTGGTTTGTCAACTAAGCCAGAGAAAAAGGAGCATTTCACATTTTACCGGTACAACTTCGAGGATGGACCATGGATGATATCAACACTCTTTACGAAGTCAGTATCGAAAACGCCAACGAAACCAGAATGATATTTCCCGTTTTAAAATGAAATTATAATATCACAATCACACTGCAACGCCAACCAAACTAGAATGATGTTTCCTGTTTTAAAATGAAATTATAATATCACAAGCACATTGCTACATATGTACATCCAAATGTATAGTCACGTGTTATTAATTTCCTACCAATGGTGCAAAGGAAGCATGCCATATCATCCCATAGGTGAGGTCTAGGCAAGGGCATTCCCTTGCCAAAATCTAGGAGAGCGCCTTGACCCTCATTTAGTCTATTAAGGTATATCAAGGGTTACACATCTATAACAAAATGTTCACTTTAAGCCATCGTTACTTCGCGTCACTCGCAACCCAAAGATCCAAGAATTGATATGTATATGTCATCGAAACCTAAATAGTATTATGAAAGTCTCTCCACATAAGATACATGGCCATTAAATAACGTAACACAAGCCATTCAAAGATTCATTCACAATGTGAATTGAATCTGTGACTTTATAAAAGATGAGTAACTCAACTCATTTACCATTGTTCAATGATCTTAATGGCAAGCCCCTTTTTTTTTTTTTTTCATATATTGTATTTTGGGTATGTTAAACTTAAAGTAACGTGTGGCCACACTAATCAAAAACTGATTGGAAGAAATGTTCTCCAGTTGAGGACAAAGCCGATTTTCCAATTGTTTAGGAAACGAGAGTTATCTAGACGGGTTGGCTCTTGGTTGAAGTTGAAGTCTCTTTAGTCATTCATGAACATGAAATTCTGTCACGTACCTTACGGGATACGTTTCCTACCAACCAAGAAAGCACAATATGCGAACTATTACCATCTAATAATGGCTCCTTGATTTAAAAACTGAACGCGTGATTTGAACAATCCAGCAAATCCAGCCAGTGCATCATGGCCAGTGAAATTTCTGTGCTCCCTCTTGGAAAGGTCGTGGCCTCCCATTTATCGAGGACAGTCGCGGTAAGATCCCTCTTGAAAATGGAGAAGATCGACAAGCTCCGGTCCACATATGTTTTAGTCGTGGTCGTCGTAGTTGGGTCTCTCTCGTCGTCGATGGGGTTGCTGCCCAGGAATTTCCAATAGGCATGACGGAACAAGAGAGGGGGGATGGTCCGTAGTTCACACGACGAAGCGAGAACGGCCGCGATTTCGCATCGGAAATCATTATTCTATGCATGAAAGGCGTGTTCGCACATGCGGGTCCCTCGTGTTGCATAGGCTTGAAGAACATTTGAAAATTTCACTAGTGAAATGAAAGAAGACTTGCTTAGCTGTTCCGTTGTTGACTTGATCTATATGTGTGTGTGTCTATATATATATATATGTGTGTGTGTGTGTGTGTGTGTGTATTATTAGGGTTAATACCCTGAAAAACCCCAAACTGATACATTTATTACAAGTTTACCTTAAATTATTTTTTTGACCACCAAAAACTCCAAACTGGTATACCTTTGACAAATTTACCCCAAACTGGTACACTTGAGACAAATTTACCCTCTGTTAGCTTTCGTTAAATTTTATTATCAAATTATTAAGTTAAATGACACGTGACAATTGACTAGTATACTAATTTGAGATTTTACAATCTGTTTGTCAGAGTTTACAATTTTTATGATTTTTTTGTGGTATTAATCCTATTTAGCGAAGGTTATATTTGTTACAAATTTATCAGTTTTGGGTTTTTTGCAGTCGAATAAATTAGTTTTTGGTAAACTTGTCATAAATGTACCAATTTATGGTTTTCTATAGTCAGTCGGGGTAAATTTGTCACAAATGTATCAGTTTGGAGTTTTTCATGGTAAAAAAAAATAGTTTGGGGTAAATTTGTCACAAGTATAATAATTTAGGGTTTTTCAGGGTATTAACCCTATATATTAAAGTAGATAGAGAAGCAGATTAAAATACAAGATTTTTGGGACCCAACTTTCCGAAACTCTCTCAACAGAAACGCACGGAGATTGGAATAGCGTTTTATACAAGAACCATGATTTAACGTGTCTCGTAAATAAACACAACCGTTGGACCGGACAAAATAGTTAATTTCCAACGATCTTCTTTGTCTGAAAAGTTAGCATTTGTTAAGAAATTTCATTGTTTGACCACAGCTTTTCATCATTTCCGAATTTTCGCAAAAATAGAAAAGGCATTTAGAGACAAGTCATGCCCACTCAAGGTCAAGTATGATAAGGTCTCTCTAATGCATAATGTCGGAATAAGAACAGTGTAAGTGTTAGAACTTTTTTTTTACTCATTCAAATGTCACATGGGAGTAAAATTGATCCTATAAATGTCATTTCCGACAAATCATCCTACATTGAATTTTTAGTTAATTTTTCATCCAACATGGATTTTTTTAAATTAAAAAAAAATAATTAGTTTTCCATCCCTCACCCAGTCTAGCGAGGCCTTTGCAGTCGATGGGTGACCCTTGTTGACCCTAAAAAAAAAAAAAAAAAAAAACGAGAAAAAAAAAAATAAAAAAATAAAAATGAAAATTCAATATATATATGTTTTATAAAAGTACTTTTTTCCCTTTTTCCTTTTCTTCCTTTTTGTTTGTTTTCCTCCCCCTCCTTCCTTTGGCCATCAGAGAAAAAAAAAATTTAAAATTTTGAAAAAATTATTAAAATATTATTAAAAATCATTTTGATTAGTGTCAACCAACCAAATTTGGCTAGATGGATTGAATTAATGCAAAATATTTATGACTCAATTGACCAAACTAATATGTTTAAGATTACATTGACACAATTATAATATGTTTATGACTTTTTTGGTAATTTTTCCCGGTAAGAATCATTGCTTAATTTTAGGTAACAACTCACAAACTCAGTTGACGCTAGAAATCTTAGAAAACCCCACTTCTCTACAATTCTAAATGATTAAACAACCCTGACTGGGTAAATTTGTCGCCGCCTGTTACTTTATTGAGTGATTTTCAACAGGTGTGGGTGGGGAGTGCGTGGCTGGTTGTTCAGGACCCTCGTTAAGGTGGTTGGTAGCGGCTATGGGTTTCGAACGGTGGCCAGCGGTGGCTGTTTCGTGGGTGGTGGACTGTAGGAAGGATGATGGTCGAGGCAAACGGCGGTGGCGGCACCTATGAATATAAAGAGTCCGGCGGTCACGTTGAATTGATCCTATTCTGCAGTTAATGGTGGTGACAGAGGAGGAATACAGCAAAAATGGTGGCGATGACCGTGCGACGTGAGGGATTGCGGTGCATGTTTGCAGAGCTAAGAAGACGGGCGGTAGTGCACATTGGATTCCTTTAGTCTTTCTTATATTGGCATGCAACTAGTTCAAAAGCTATAAACAAATCTGGGATAAAACCGAGTCAAACGACCCAAGACACTCACAAGAGATCAAAATTGTACATATAAATAAATTCATCCGTCAAAACACAATTTAGATTACATTTGGTACCTCGTCATTAATCTACGAATAAAAAAGTATTGATCGAGATTTCGGTAATCTTTTAACTTGGAGACTCCAGCTAGTCAAAATGAGAGAGGACTAGTCTTGGTCATGGCACGATCATGCAGTTCAATTTCGATCAAGACTTTATTCCATCTTTCAAAAGTGCTCGTGTAAGAAAAACTCATCGCGTTGATGTTGTACTTCTATACAAGTCATCGCAGTCAATCCCACAGAGGCCAGCACCAGGATCCAGGGTACGGATCCTCGAGATAGTAGATTCTTTCGACGCGTGGACACGAACATATGATGGGTGGTGGCCCTGGTGGGTCCTTCGGTTTACCGGGATTATCTTTGGTCTTGTCTACTACCTTGTCCTCGCTTACGGACACTAACTCCGCGAACCCGACTTTCTTCCTAAGTAAAGAGGTGAGGTTGATCGCATCGACAACTCCGGTCACCTTGATCTGGTCTTGGTCCTTATCCCATTCCACAGATTGAATTCCTGGAGAGAAACCAACGAAGGAAATAGATCGATTTTGAATCAAAAGTGGTTCTTGATTTTTCCCCGCTATTCTAAATCTCACAACACTTAAAATAATTTACAAAAAAGTACACATAAATGGTCATTGAGAACTCACCTGGAAATCCAGCCACAATTTTCATAGCTTTAGAGCGAGGGTTTTGGGAGCCGAAACAACAAACTCTCGAGGTGTGATCATTCAAAGACAACTTGATCACTAGCTTTTGCTGAAATAAGAAAACAAATTAAAAATGAGAATAGATCAAGATGGTGAGTTAGCATGCCAGATAAGATGAATTAAATTCCTGAATTTCTCATCATATTACCTTCATGGTGCTTGCTTCACTAGGAATTTGGAGAAATTTAAATTCTTCAATTTGTTTGAAGAATTTTGAGAATATATTGGAGGACTGAAGAAGAACTGAGATAACCCACCCCCCCCCCCCCCGGGTTATTTATATAGCATCTCAGTGGGTTGAACAAAAGCTGGGCACATAGCAGTCAGAAGTCACGCGTTTTTCTAGCATTAGGTCTTCGAATTAAATATCATGTCCCCTCTCTGCCCCACCGTTTACGTCTTGCCACTCGATGACACTTGCTTTAGGGATTATTATTATTATTATAAGCATACATCATGGTATATAAAATTATATTCACTCTCCAGGTTAACCAAATAAATGACTAAATATAAAAATTCATCATACATATTCAATATCGAACCCGAAAAATTTTTGTCAAAATTTGACCAATTTAAATCCTTTAAAAAAAATCCTTTGAATTTCTATTTTTCTCACCAATTGAAGCCCAAAAGAATGGCCTTCTCTCCTAAGAAAGGTACCTAGATTGAATCTTAACAACCATAGTCATTAATCATTGTCGTGATCTTAATTTGTACACGTCATTGACTGGAAAATAATAGAGTTCTGTGGAAGAAGAAGCCTTGAGTGAAACTTCTGTGATCAATCCTAGAATCAAGGGTTTATCGGGGAGAAGTACTTGTTGTCCCCATAGTCTCAGGATTATTGCAGATTGCCCTACCCAAGTTTCAAGTTTGCAATTTGTCCCCTGAAATTTAGAAATCAGTGTCTAAAGCGGTGGAAGAAAAATTCAACAATATATTACTTGTGAGAGCTTGCTACGAAGGTTCCAAAGAAAATTTGATCAAAATCAGCTCCAAATACATAGATTGCCGTATAGTTTTGAAATGCATTTTTTTGTAGTCCCTATATTTTCTTTCTTCACATATGTAGATGGCTATATGACTAATTGTGAAAGACGATAAGAAAGCAGAGACGAAAACGAAGATAACAGAGATGAAGAAGCAGAGAAGAAAGAACAGAGATGAGAGAAAACTATGGAGTCTCTGTATTCATTCAAGATCAAAGAAAAATATATCTGAGAGCCTTCTCTTTCTGTTCTTCTTTCAACTCTCTATTTATATTACAAAGTGTAAAAGGCTCGACTAAAAAACAAACTATCAAAATAGACTTAACAGAAATACTAACAGAAAGAATGTTGGTTACAACTCAAAACGAAATATTGATTCTTCAATGAGCACTTGCTGACTTTATTTTGCTTGTCTTTGTTCATATCAGCAGAACTAAACTTATTGTCTTAAACTCTGATTGAATCAGTAGCATTTGTTGCTGCCTTTGTTGACTCAGCATACTTCCTGACTTCATGTCCTTTAACATCCCCCGCAAATTGGGAAGGGGTAAAGAACCCATACCAAATTTGATTCCGATACCAAAATGTGCCAGTCGCGACAAAGATTTTGTAAAAATATCAGCAAGCTGGCAATTGCTTGGAACATAGCGCACACTAAGAGATCCTAAGGAAACCTTCTCGCGTACAAAATGAAAATCAACTTCAATGTGTTTAGTACGAGCATGTAAGATGGGATTGGCAGTAAGTGAGATGGCAAACTGATTATCACAAAATAAAAGAGTTGGAGAAGAAAGAGAGAGACCAATGTCACGAAGGACAAAGCTGATCCATGTAAGATTAGCAGTAGTAGATGCAAGAGCACGATATTCTGCTTCTGTAGAAGAGCAACTAACTGTAGGTTGCTTCTTTGCTGCCCAAGAAATGAGATTAGAAACAAGATATGTGCAGAAACCAGTAGTGGATTGTCTGGTTTCAGTGTAGCTAGCCCAGTCAGCATTTGAGAAGCCATAAAGATTCATAGAACTTCAAGAATGAAGGAACACCCCAAGATGAACAGTTCCTTTCACATAGCACAAAACCCTTTTTAGCTTATGAAAATCTGCAACAGTGGGTTTCTGCATTTTCTGACATAACAAGTTTGTGGCATATGCAATGTCAAGACGAGTTAATGTCAGGCATTGAAGACCACCAACTAGACTTCTATATTCAAGAGAATTGGATAGTGGAATGGCATCAGTTTTCAGGATAGCTGGTCTCTGTGACAGAGGAGTGGAAATTGGTTTACAATCAACCATGTGAGCTCGAGTAAGAAGATCAAGAGTATATTTGGTTTGACAAAGAAACAAATCAGTAGAAGTTCGCTTAGCTTCAATGCCAAGAAAATAGTGAAGGCGGCCAAGATCTTTCATATGAAATTGAAGGCTAAGAGGATGAATCAGTTTAGAAAGTAACTGGTCTAAGCTACCAATTAAGCCAATATCATCAACATAGAGTAACGGAAGTATTGTGTTCGATCCAGCATGAAGTATAAACAGTGATGGATTAGTCATACTACAAAAAAAATCCAATTTCAAGTAGGAAATTACTGAATCTATCAAACCAGGCATAGGGGGGCATAGAGAGATTTCTTGAGAAGGCACACATGGTGAGGTTTCTATGGCTATATGAAGCTAGGAGGCTTCTCCATATAGCCTATTTCATTCAATGTGCCATGTAAAAATGCATTTTTAACATCAAGTTGATGAATTGGCCATTGTTTCATCATTGCTACAGAAAGCACTATCCAAATTGTAGCATGTTTGACAACAGGGCTGAAGGTTTCTGTAAAATCAATGCCTTCCTCTTGATGAAACCCTTTAACCACTAACTGAGCCTTCAACCTATCAAGACTTCCATTAGGTGCAAGTTTTGTTTTAAAAACCCATTTGTACCCTATCACATTCATTTGATTAGTTTGAGGAACTAATATCCAAGTCTGATTTTGATACAGAGCATCCATTTCTTCCTTCATAGCTATATACCACCCTTTATCTGCTAAAGCTACTTTAACTAATTTTCGTTCAGGAGGTACTTTATATTCAGCAAGACATGCATATCTGGGATTTATCTTTATAATGCCAAATTTTGATCGAGTCTAGCATGGGATGAGTTGAAGCTGTACCTTGTGAGTCAAAGTGATAGTTTGAATGAGCTTGGTCAACACTTATTTCATTGGATGTTGCAGCTTCAGAAGCAGTACTGCCTGATCTTGTGAAGATGAATGAGCGTGATTAGTAGAGGTTTCATCTTGTGTTGTTGCTATGGAAGCAAGATTGTCTTGTGCCACATTTTATAGATGTGATGGAAAGGAACTACATGGCATTGTGGCTAACTGAAGAGAATGGCAATTATCCATGGTCATGATTCCATTATCCTGCAAATGTCATGCATATATCTGTGAAGAAGGAGACATTAGACCTTCACTCATTGAGTCCAGAAGTTTAACCTCCTCTGTCCATAGCCGATACAGTGTTGTAAATGGTGTGTACTCTGTTACACATGTCTTAGTAAATGGGAAGAATTTTTTGTCGAACATGACATGTCGACTAATGTATATACGACCAGTGGTAGGAATAAGACATCTATATCCCTTATGACATTCACTGTATCCAATAAACACACATGTGAGTGATCGTGGATCAAGTTTGTGTTGTGCATATGGTCTGAGACAAGGATAATTGTTGAAGAAATCTTCTTGAAGTGTTTTGAAGTTGACAAAATGTTTCTGTCAGTCTAGTCTGAAGGTTTTGCAGACTCTTCTATTTAAAGTCTGAAGACCTCCGAACAGCCAGACTCAAGACTCAAAGTCTATCCTCATTGACAGCCTCTAATCCGTTGAAGAATGGTTATCCAGATCTCGGATGATTCGTTAAGAGGATGACCTTATCAACGGAGAAGACCTCGTGGCTGGAGAAGACATAACGGAATCCTTGATTGATCGAGATTGACTTGATGATTGAAGATCCGATGATTGTCTGGAAATTCTTGGAAGGTTTTACTTATGGAAACCGAGATCCTGATTGTATGGGCGAGCAGGATTGATGGGCTATCGACACGTTCCTTTAATAGCTTAATTAATCTTCTTGATTGATTCCGTCCAACGGGTAGATTGGAGGAATTCCTTTGGTAAGTGCCAACGGGTATGATGGCATGAAGGAGTATATAAAGAAGACATATTCGTTGTTGAAGATGTGCTCGATAGAAAAATTCCAAAGTCTAAAAAAAGCTTCCTATTGTTTAGACAAACTCTTTGAGCGAATCATTGTTTTCAAAAGAGAGTCTATATTCGTAAGAGACCTTGAGGAAGTGTAGTAGATCATCTACGCCGTGGAATCAAGGAAGAGCTGTGGTGTAACTCCTCTTTTTGTTCATAGTGGAATCCAGCCAATTGGCCGGTGCGGAAGAGTGGACGTAGGCTTAGAATAAGCCGAACCACTATAAACCTTGTGTTTAATCTTCTCTTCCCTTATCTCGCCTTACTTTGATCGCTGCATGTCTCAATTCTATTAACTGTCCAATATTGTGTAATTGACGAGAAAAATAATTATATACCTATATCAATAACATGCACAGCCAAAGACTCTGAGATGATCATCGCTTGGTTCTTGCTGATACAATTTACTATAGGGTGATTGCATTTGTAACTTTGGTGTAGGAAGTATATTGATAATATAGTTAGCTGTCATGAATGCATCAACCCAGTATTTCAAAGGGATTCTAGCATGATAGAGCATGGCAAGACCCAGTTCAACAACATGGTGATGTTTTCTTTCAGAGACACCATTTTGTTATGGTGTATAAGGACAGGATACATATTGTTTAATGCCACAACTTTGTAAATGAGTCTGAAACTTGTGGCTAATGAATTCTCCTCCACCATCACATTGAAAAATCTTGATTTTGCAATCAAATTGATTTTCTACTTGTTTTTGGAACATAACAAAGATGTCATAGAAATCTGATTTCAATCTCATTGGATAGATCCAACTAAACCGAGAGAAATTGTCTACAAAGATGACATAATACTTGAAGTTTTGAAATGAACTAACCGGTGAAGGACCCTAGATATCACAGTGAACCTTTTCTAAAGGTACAGATGCTACAGACTCTGATAATGGAAAGGGCAAAGCAGTATTCTTAGCAACTTGACAGCTTCTACACATAGCCTGTACTCTGGTATTGGAGTGAATCAGTTGTTGATTCTGCAGGTACTTCAGCGTTTTCAGGTTGGTATGTGCTAAACACTGATGCCATATATCCTCTCCTACTACTTTGTGTCTCTAAGTTAAGAATACCTATGTGGTTTGAGGATCTACTCAATACAATCCTTTAACTTTCCTCCTGAGCAATAGAGTTGTATTGGTGTAATTGTCCTTTACATATACACCGATTTTATCAAAAACAAATGAACATGGATAGTCATCTGTTAGTTTTGATACTGATAGAAGATTCTTTTTTATATCAAGAACAATTAATACATCATTCAGAGGTAATGAATGCACTTCAGTATATAACAATGCATTACCAGTATAGGTAATAGGTAGACATGAACCATTCCCAATCATAATCGTATCAGTGCCATTGTGTCTAGAAGGGTTATGAAGAATACCAGAGTTTGCAGTGATGTGAGCAGTCGCACCAATGTCTGGATACCATTCATTTCCTTTTGAGTCTTCGAGGTGCATTGCTGCTAATGCTATTGGAATTTCCTCAGCTTGATATGAATTGTCAAAGCAATACCAGCAATGAAGTGCATCATGTCCTGGGCGTTTACAAATTTGACACTCCAATCTAATATTGTCAGTTGATTTCTCAGCCTATAGATCTTTGGAAAATGTTAGATTTGAACAGGGATATGATCTGGTTTCTTGATATCTTTGTGAAGAGCCAGCATAAGGACGAAATCCTTGATTGAAACCAAAGCCAGAGATATTATTGAACTGCTTAAATCTCTGACCCCCCTGTGCATAGTTGAAGTAATTTGATCTGTAGCTCAAATCTCTTCCAGGATATCTATAATCACGATCTCTATTATTGAAAAATCGTCCTCTTCCATAGCTGCGTCCATAGCTGCGTCCTCCACAACTATTAACCCTTGAACCTCCAAAGCCAAAGTTTTGTTGAATAGTTTCTCTATCAAGTTCTTCATTTTGCTGAACTTCAGCTTTTCTTTGACCATAATATGCTAGATTAGGGTTGTATTGACTTGATGAGTAATTTTGTAGTCTTGCTTCAAACCTTTTTAGCTGTGATATTACTTCGTCATACTTCGGTTGAGGTTTCAAGCGGTATATAGTGGTTTTAAAGTTCTCATATTTAGATCCTAATCCCTCTAGAACCCCAAACAGCTTTGTTATCTCATCTATGGGCTTTCTTATTGCATTGAGTTGATCACAGATTGATTTATACTCCCTAAGATAAACTGACAGTACTCGATCTCGCTTTTGACACGCTTGCAACTTTCCTCTCAACTCGAACTCTCTAGCTACAGATTTTTGCATGAATCAATTGAGTAAAGTTTGCCATACCTCATATGCAGTATCCAGGCCAATTATCAGACTCAGTATATTTTCTGAAATGGCTCCACTGATCCAAGATGATACAAGCTAATCTGTTTTGACCTAGTCATTGTAATCAAGATTCACAGCTTCTGTAACATTCCCTTCGACTTCAACCTGTAACAATTGTGCAGGTGATGGGATTTCTCCATTGACGAATCCAAATAGCTCCTGGCTGCACAAGAATCTATGGAATTGTGCTTGCCAGAGAAGAAAGTTATCTTCACTAGCTTGATAGTAACGAAGTTAGAGATGTTAACATGGATTGGGAAAGGATATTTTTGAGTTCTTGCTGCCATCTTGCACTTTCAACTCTGGATGGTGTGCAGAGAACAAATTTATGTTGTATTTGCACGACAGACTCTTGATCTTACTATCAGCTTGAATGAATCTTCAATTTGTTGTGACTTTCAACATTTGAGATGATATATGCTCTCAGGAATTGCTCTGATACCATGTGAAAGACAAGAAGAAAGCAGAGACGAAAATGAAGATAACAGAGATGAAGAAGCAGAGAAGAAAGAACAAAGATGAGAGAAAACTATGGAGTCTCTGTATTCATTCAAGATCGAAGAAAAATATATCTAAGAGCCTTCTCTTTCTGTTCTTCTTTCAACTCTCTATTTATCTTATAAAGTGTAAAAGGCTCGACTAAAAAACAAACTATCAAAATAGACTTAACAGAAATACTAACAGAAAGAATGTTGGTTACAAAACAGAATATTGATTCTTCAATGAGCACGTGCTGACTTTATTTTGCTTGTCTTTGTTCATATCAGCAGAACTAAACTTATTGTCTTTAACTCTGATTGAATCAGTAGCATTCATTGCTACCTTTGTTGACTCAGCATACTTCCTGACTTCGTGTCCTTTAACACTAATTTCTTTTTTTCATAACTAATCATGTGCAATCACTTGATAAAAAAGAAAAATTGGGGGACAAGTTGTAAAACCGAAACGTCAAGGGGGCAATTTGCCACAGTCCCAAAGACTTTGGTCGCAAAATGAAATTCTCCCGGTCGGTCGCCAACATCATCATCCCTCTGTCCCGCTCTCTGAGACTTGAGAATAAAATGATGCTTCCCATTTTAAAATAAAATCGTATCATCATAAATATACGGCTATACGTATGTGTATTAATGAATTGTATCCTCTAACTTGTTCTATTTGTGCAATTTTATCCCAAAGCTTTCTATTTGTGCAAACAAGCGTGGTTAAATGAAATCGGTGATGTATGGCTGCTCATTCTTTTTACAAACGGCTCGTGTAATACCTCCTCACCTAGCTGTCCTTTGAAGAGGATGAGCGGCCTTAAACATGAAGGTATACATGTGAAAATACATCAAAAACTCATTTCTTAACCATAATTGATAAGCTAAGTTAATATATAATCTATTATTGTTAGTAAATGGGTTATAAATTAGTTTAGAATGGTAAAACTAAAAAAAATATGAGTGTTAAATGGGTTCATAGTTTATCAAACTCAACCCACGTTTGTAACTCTCTCTTCATCCTCTATAAGTAAACAATGGACTCCATGGACTGTTCCAATTTCAATGAAGTCTTGGTGAGCCCACGAGATGGGCTAACTTCACTCTTATCAAATATATCAAGACAGTTTCATTTTTTTTTCCTATTACTTTTATTTTTATATTTATTAATCTTGTAAGATTCGTATATTAGTTAGTGGAGTATATTTTTCATTGGTTACGTTTGGCATTGTTATTTTTTTTCATAATATTCTAATCTTAGTTCTTATCATTGCAATCTATGGATCATAGTAGCATAAATCTTCTTCAATATCTTACATTCCACTTAATTAAAAATTAAATTCTCCCATGTTAATTGTTGCTGTGATTTTATTCACCATTAAGTACTAACTTTCTCTTAGTCTTTATTGTGAATCAATACAAAAATTGAAAATTGTATACTATATTGAAAACCAATTCTTTAGCAATTTATAGTAGCGATAAGCTTAAATTGTATAATTAAGTGGATATGGATTTTTGCACGTTGGATTAGATATTAAAGTATTTTAGTGAATGGGTACGAATTGGTTATGAGTCACTCATTTTGTATTGCATATAAATGGATCAATTTGGATTGGTCCATTTTCATCCCAATCTACACCCAACCTCGTCCGACTAACCCATTTAATAGCCCTACATGAGGTCTCCCATCACATTTTGTTGGAGTGCGATATAATTGTGCAAACCAATTTAATTAGTTTCATTCTACAAAAGAGGTAAACGATGAGATACGAACCAAAAAAAAAAAAAAAATGTAGAAGGCCAAATCCCACTTCGTGTGTTGTGTATATGTTACCATGTTAGCAAAATAATGCGCGGATATTTACGGATAATTTGACTTTTTCGAAAATGTCTTTCAAAAAGTTATTTTTCAGGATAAATAACAGTATTCTCCAGCGTTTTTGGAAGTAAACGCAAGAATATCCCTTACTCATTTGGACACTTACCATGGGCTTTGAACCTGGTTTGAGCCCAACCATTTACTCAATTTTTTTCGCTCCTAGCTCACTCCTCCTTGTTCTTTATTTTTCATCGACTATTTCCCCCCTACTTCGTCGATCATAGTAAGAATCATCACTTAATTTTATCTTGTGCTCACCCTTCGATATCGCATGCTCGAAAGTCTTTCATCTCTCATGATGGGAGAACTTGCACCAAAGCAGCTCGCGCTCTGGAGTTTTTCATATCTCAACTGTCGATGGAAAATTATAGACGGAGGTTTAACAAGGGCAGATTAAGGACTCAAGTAAAAGTTGATGGCTTTTTATAAGACAAAAAAATTATTATTATAGAATTGAGACTGAATCTAAAATTGAGTGTTTTTTTTGTGTATTAGGCTGATTTCTTAGCTCGGCCTTGGAAAGTCGTGGTCTCCAATTTCTTAAGGTCGGTAGAGACGTGGATTTGTCAATTGGTTGTAGCCCACAAGTTTCGAGAAGGCATAACAAGACAAGGAGAAGATGGTTGCTTGAAATTCAGAAGAAACGAAAAGCCCTAAGATTACACATCGTAAATATTTATTTATGTTATGTATCAATTGCGTGTTTGTACATGCGTGTCTCCCGTGGCGCATAGAGTTCAAACACACCCCACAGGACTTTTGGAGGAGAAATTACCTTAGTCGAATTAAAAGGACAAGCATATTAAAAGTTCTAAAATTTATCGTGAAAATGTAATTGAATCATAAGATCTATCAAATCAATGTGTAATTGAGTAATTGGGTAATTTTATACAATTTAAAATTAAATTTGTCAAATTAAAAAAATTAGAACCAATGAATTAATCAAAAAACCAGACTTTTTGAACAATAATCCTCTTACTAACTCCAGGCCAAAGCAAACTCTAGATTATATTTGGTACCTTGTCACTAATCTACCATCACAGATGTTAAAAAAAGTAGAGGACATGATTTTGGCAATCTCTATCATAGAGACACCAGCTAGTCAAAATTAGAGAGGACTAATCTTGGTCATACCACGGTCACAAAGTTCAACTTCGATCAAAACTGGCAATTGATTTTTATTCAATTTTTGAAAGGCCTTGAGTTAAAAACTCGTCCCACCGATGTTGTACATTTTTGTGGGTCATCATCCTCAATCTTCGTTGATCCTACAGGGGCCAACACCAGGATTCAGAGTACGGATCCCTGAGACAGATTACTTCGCGCGGGTACGGCGACATGTACATGATGGGCTTTATTTCACCAGGATTGTCATCGGCTTCATTCTTGTCCTCGCTCACAGACACTATCTCGGCAAACCCCACTTTCTTCCTGAGCAAGGTGGTGATGTTGACCGCATCGAGATCTCCGGTCACCTCGATCCGATCTTGGTCGCCCGTCAATGCCACGGATTGAACTCCTGGAGTGAAACCAGCAAAGGAAACGGATCGGTTTTGAATCAAAAGAGATTCTTTTAGCACCTAAAATAATTTACAAAAATTATACCTAAATAGTCATCGACATATATAAAGAAAATCTAACAATTACCTGGAAAGCCACCTGCAACTTCCAATGCTTTAGAGTGAGGGTTTCGGGGGCCAAAACAACAAAATCTTGAGGCATGGCCGTTCATAGACACTTTGATCACAAGCTTTCGCTGAAAAGGAAAACAAATTAAAGACAGAAACGGATCAAGAAGGTACGTTAGCATGCCACATAAGATGAATTAAATTCCTGATTTTCTCATCGTATTACCTTCATGGTGCTTGCTTCGTTAGGAATTTGGAGAAATTTAAATTCTTCAGTTTGCTCGAAGACTTTTAAGAATATATTGGAGGAGGGCTGAAGAAGAACTGAGGTACCAATCTCTATTTATATAGCATCTCAGTGACCTGAACAAAGGCTGGGCACATAGCAGTCAGAAGTCAAACGTTTTTTAACATTAGGTCTTCGAATTTTTGGCTTGCTTATTGTTATTTTATTTAAATATATTATGTCCCCTATCTGCCCCACTATTTATACGCCTTACTACTCGATGACATATGCTTTAGGGATTATTTTTATTGTAAGTATACATCATGATAGATAAAATTATATTTAAACATGGAGTTGACCATATAAATGACTAAATTTAAAAATTCATGCATACATATGCAATATTGAACCCGCAAAAATTTATTGAAATTCGACCAATTGAAGAGAATGATTGGTCCAATGCATGAATTATTTTTTCGCGCCAACTGAAGCCCAATAGAATGGCTTTCTCTTTCTGAAAAGGCACCCCAAATTGACTCTTAACGACCATAGTCTTTAATTAACGTCGTGATCTTCATTCCTGCCCGTCAGACTGGAAAGCAATAGAGTTCTGTGGAAGAAGCCTGGAGTGAAACTTCTGTGATCAATCCTGGAATTAAGTATTAATCGGGGATCATTATGTATTGTCCCTATAGTTTTCGGGATTGTCACAAATTACCCCCCGACATTTCTATTTTGCAATTTGTCTTTGAAATTTAGAAATCGGTTGGGGGCTCCAATCATGTGATTGCATGTGACTACTACTGAGGGGAAATTCGTCATATAAGTATATACGTTAAAAAGTAGCGAAAGAGTAATTCAGTAATATATTATGTATCAAAGCATGTGACTAAAGTTCTGAAGAAAATTTGATCGAGACCCGCTTTAAATACATGTTGTGGTATATAGTTTTGAAATATAAATTTTTGAGGAGTCCCTATAATTCCTTTCTTCACCTATGTAGATGGGCATATGACCAGTTTTTCTTTCATGACTAATCGCGTGTAATCATCTGATTAGATAAGTGATAAAACTTTGGTTGAAGTCAACTTTAGGGGCGCACTTTGCTACCAACCCAAAAAAATTAGGGGGCAAATTGTAAAAGCTGAAATTTTGAGGGACCAATTTGCCACATTCCCAAAAACTTTGTTGGCAAATGTAAATTCTCCCGGTCGACTACCATCATTATCATTCCTCTGTCCTTTCCCCGACTTGAGAATGTGAAGTCGACGGGGTGAGGGACGACCGACGAGAAGGTATGATAGGACGAGGCAAGGACCGTTAAAGAGAAAATCAAGGGAAAGTTCATGCTCAATCAAAATTAACCTGATTATAACTAGGTTCGATCACTGGTTTACTAAATTGTTTGTTGGGAAAATATCACAAATGGTCCCTATACTATTACTTAATGTGCAATTTCGCCCCTAAACTTTCGATTAGCTCAATTTGGTCCATAAACTATTGATAAATGCCCGATTTGGTCCATGAATTTTCGATCGGTTTAATTTGATCATTGAATTATTGATAAATGTTCAATTTAGTCATTCATTACTATTTTTTCTTTTTTCTTTTTTGCTTATGGTAACGAAATTGAAAAAATAAAAAAAACGAAAAAAAATAGTAACGAAAAAAAAAATAACGAAAAAAATAGTAACGAAAAAAAAAGAAACCCTAGCGGATATGTTCATCTTCCTCGCGGAAGTAGCCTTGCCCGCATCGGCCACCTGCGCCGGCAGACCTCGACCGCGCCGGCGACCCACGAGCCCTCTCGCTCCACCGCCGCTCCACCGGTCTCACCCGCCGCCCGTCAACCTTGCAACGCCTCGGTCGCCCGCAACTTCCCGGATCCGGCAACCTCCGCGTCCCTACCGCACCTCAACGCTCTGCCCGACGACCAGCGACGACCCGACGCTTCGCTACCTCGCCGAGCCGATCCTTGCCGCCGCGACCTAGCGCTCAACGTCCCCGCTCCAGGCCCGTGCCGACCTGTGACGCCATCGTTGTCCCGATCTCGCCGCTCGAGTGTCCGACACCGCGATCGAGAGCCCCGCAACAGCCACGACCCGAACGCCCGCTCGCCTCCGCCCGACGCTCAACCGCTGCCGTGCCGCTGTCCCGGCCCGCGACCCGACACCGCCGGAGCCCACACCGCCATTGCTCGCCTCTCCCCGATGTCCGACAACAAGCCTTGCGCCCCGCGACGCCCCTCGCCGATGCCGCCACGCCGGAGTCCCTCGCCGGTGTCAACCCTCGCTTTCCCGCGCCGGACGTGCTGCTCGTCGTGCCCTCGCCGAAAACCCTCGCCGGCCAGTTCCGAACCGGCCAAGATTTCTTTTCTTTTTTCCAAAAAGAAAGAAGAAAAAAATTAAATTAGGTATTTTTATTTTATTTTATTTTATTTTATTTGAGATATTTTCCTATGCATAATTGGCTGATGTAGGCAAGGCTGCTTTCACGAGGAAGATGCACAGTACTTGCTAGGGTTTTTTTTTTTTTTTACTAGTTTTTTTTATTTTTTACTATTTTTTTTTTTTTTTTTTTCTTTATTTTTTATTTTTTTTTCAATTTCGTTACTATAAACAAAAAAAAAAAAAAAAAAAAGTAGTAACGAATGACTAAATCGGACATTTATCAATAGTTGAGGGACCAAATTGAGCCGATAAAAAATTCATGGGACCAAATCGGGCATTTATTAATAGTTGATGGATCAAATTGAGCCGATCGAAAGTTCAGGGACGAAATTACACATTAAGTAATAGTATGTGGACCATTCATGACATTTTCCCTTGTTTGTTTGTGATTTAGAGAGAAAGGGGCATTCACATTTTTGGCGTACAAATTCGGGGTCGGCCATTGATGTTGTCTTTGACTAGACTAGACATTCATGCGATGTCACTGTTGAATACGCCAACAAAGATAGAATGACGTTTCCCATTTTAAAATGATATTAAATTATCATAAATATACGGCTATATATCTAGACATATATATATATATATATATATGTGTGTGTGTGTGTGTGTGTGTGTGTGTGTGTGTGTCCGGATTTTACCCTTTGATTTCTTTTGTATGTGCAATTTGAATCAAGTGTTCTTTTTTTGTTTTTGTGCAATTAAATTTGGTTAAATGGAGCAGTGACGAGGTTACGGCTGACTTGTTATAATTTTTATGCGTGACAAATGTATCACCTAATTTCACAACATAAGCAAATTAAAGAAAATAAGAGAGTATTGCCTCGTCAAAATTGGGGAAATTTTCAAATAAGGCTAGAAGTTGAAACATTTTTTCAAAAATATGGTTTAGAGTGGATATTATTTCAAATAAGAATTTATGTAGCAAAATCAATTGATTGCAAAATTTCACTTATTGATTTATTCCTTTTCTTTTCTTTTTTTTTTTTTGTACTGGAGGAACCGTTTTGGCCGACAGTCGCCACGTAAACCCCCAGGTGACACTAGCGGGAAAACCACCACCCGGTGCCACGCGTCAATCACCTAATAGCTTGCCAGCTTCCTTGCACTTGTGTCGCAAGGGCTTCGAACTCCTAACCTTCCCTCAAAGGACTAAAGCCTACCCAGCCGAGCCACAACGGCCGGTGGTTGATTTATTCCTTTTTGTCTCCAATAGATGGAGAAAAAATATTGCAGAAATGATGGCATGAATAATCTCTCTAATTGATGTCAATCCATTCAAACAATATGAACCATTTAAAGGTTATCTCAAAACATGAATCGAACTCGTGACCTCACACAAGACAAGTGAATCTTTATCCCTAAGCCAACCATCTAGATGGTGAGCTCGTGTGTGTTTTTCCTTTTCATTTGTATTTTGGGAACATCATAGCCACATGTGGTCACACCAATCGCAAATTGATCCGAAAAAAGAATTTATTCAATGGAGACATAGTCGATGTTTAATTGTTTAAGAAATGAGTGTAGCTAGATGGCTTAGCTTTTGGTTGAAGTTTAAGTCTCCTAGTCTTGACAGTGAAATCCTCCCAAATCCTATGTGATTCGTTTCACATTAAGCAAAAAAGCATACAATATGCAAGAATCACCCACTAAAGCTCCTAGAATTGACTAATAAACTCGTGATTTGTTTACTCCAACCAAATGCACGGCCAGTGAAATTTCTTTGCTCCGTCTTGGAAAGGGTCGTTGCCATCAATTTCTTCAAGGTGAGTCAACATAGACTTCGTTTGAAGTGGAGAGATCAATGAACTTCCATTCGTATATTTTTTTTAAATAGGTTAGCCCACTAGTTTCGGAGAGGCATAACAAGTACGAGGCAAGAGAAGGATGGTTGCTTGAAAATGAAAGGACGTGCGATTTCAAATCGTTAATCATTAGTTTATGCATCGAAGGTGTGTCTGTATATGCGTGCCTTGCGGGGAATATAGACTTCGAAGCACACCCGGCCCGACACCACGACCTGTGGAGGAGAAAATTACATTAGTGAAATGAAAAAAAAAAAAAAAAAAAGACTTGCTTAGCTGTCTTGATGTCGACTTTGATATATTGTTCTTGTTTTAGTAGATAAAGAAGCAAATTAAAATACAAAAATGTCTGGACACAACTTTCCAATGTTAACTATATATTTACATATACGTATCTTACTTGACCGCTTACAGACATCACACTTTGTTTATCTTCCATGGGATGCCAAAACTAAGTGTTCATCTTACTCCTATTTGTGGTTGTCATAAGAAAAGTGGCACTATAGACGGAGTTTGTTCCGTGAAGGGATGCGGGCGCTCACTTTCCTAAGGCAATAATGCCCTCATAATACAACTTAAACGTCTCTAACCCTTTCAACACGAACGTCTGGAAATTGAAATGATATTCTGAACGAAAGCGTAAATTTATATATGAATCACGATGAAATATGTATTGACAACGGATGCTATCTTTGGATTTGATCGAGCCCATCCAAATCCAAAGATCAAGTCCAATCATATCGGTCGGATTTGTTTTGACTTACATAATCAATAGATATGATAAACTCAAGATCTAAATATAAATTCTTCTAGTAAAATGGGTCTAGTTAATACCATTTTTACTTTCGATATCTTAGCAGGAACATGTTTAGATGTATTTGTAATACAACTTTCTTGTCTCGAGACTCGGCACGAGGTTCCATCGAAGCACGACAGTGGAATTAGGGATGGGCACGAGGTGCGAAGGGTCGGGCACAAAGTTGCCCGCCCTTGCTTAGTGGGAGGGGAATTGGCAAGTCATTTTCATTAAACGACACGTCCTTTTCATTAAGACGATTAAGTCAAATTGTCCTTCTGCCAATTTTGACTGCACAAGTCAACTTCACCGAGGAGTTTAATCAATGTTAATGGCGCAATACCTCTCTAGAAAAGAAAATGAGGGCGTGTTTGTACTAATATTTTGACCTGGTAAACGATATTGCAACAAAAAAAATTCTTTCTTGAAAGGGAAATGGGTGTATCAAACATTCTCGCACGAATTGATTTCTTGAGAATAAAATATATTGAGAATCTTGAAGGAATAATCCGGTGCCAGAGGAGAACTGATCAAGTTTTTTTATTAAAAAAATAAAAAAGTCGCTCGTGCTTAGGTTCGATAGTCAATGGCTTGGTTTCGTTGGATATCAGTGAAACCCTGTCGTTGTTTCTCTTTTGTAATTGATAGTAGATCTGAAAAATCCCGAGTAATGTCATATGTGCTAAGATCGGTATACAAAAGTTCTAGACAAATGGAGTGAGTTTATGGACCCTCATTAACTATTCAAATAAATGGGACGTCTTAAATTTGGATCGGATAGCAAATTGACGAACGCATTGCAAACCGCCTCGGATATGGCTTTGATTTCCCGATTGGAGAAATTTACTCCATCCTCCATTGATAACTTGTAGATCTGTTAGTCTTGTGGCACCCAAAAAGGCTGACAAGTCGCTAAATCCTGTGATTGAGAAACAGGAATGGCTTTTTCAGATATGCAATTTGATTCTGTCCCTAGGCCTTTCGGGAAACCGCCTGTTCTCAATGCCCGGATCGAGCCTCCTCGACCAAATTGAATGCTCAATCCCGTGGAACACAGCACCATCATTGTCCCTCCGATTCTCCATTTTTGAGGACTTTAAATCGGTCAGGCACATTACCTCGCCCGCATGGGTAGACTCTCTCGCTTATGCTAGAGTTCTCTCTCGCGACTTGCTCGAGTTTTTCCCTGGATTTTCTTTTCCGGTTCTCTCTGTCAACAATCTCCTTCCTTCTTGATCTGTCATCGCTTCTTCACTCCTTCAACTGGTACTCGTCTCTGGGATAATCAGTGCTACTCTTGTTTCATTTCGCTGATCCCTACCTTTGCATGTCGCCGATCATGGACATGCAACCTCTGAAATATTGCGTTCTCGTCTGGGTATAACTCTGGATTACGTTTTCTAGCCAATCTACACCTTCATGGCTTCAGAAGATACCGACGACTCTTCTCGTATTGCTTCTCTATGCCACCGACTTGGACGACTTTGTTCAGACCAAGAACTTGAAGTCTGGGAAGATCTACAAGGAACTGAAAATATCGAGAGAGTGTCGCCTCATTTTGGTTGGTAATATCTACACAAACCCTTCTATAAATGTACCTGCTTTCCAGATTGCAATGAAGAAAGCTTGGCGTGTTGATTATCTGGACATATCTTCCAGCGATGATGGCATCTACATTATTAAATTTCGAACTGAGATAGAAAAAAGACGTGCATTAGATGGAACCCCCTGGTTATTCTCTGGTCATTTAGTTAATTTACAACCTTGGAAACCTAATACCCCTCTACATTGCTACGATTTTTCCAAATGCCCTTTCTGGGTGCATGTAATAGGGTTACCTTTGGAATGGAACACTCCAACACTTCTGAGTAGGGCAGTTCAGCAGATGGGTCGAGTGATTGAAGTAAAACAGGACACTTATGGGAGAATTCGCCTTGAAATTGATCTGCAACAACCTTTAAAATCAGGAAAACTTATTAGCATTGCTGGCAAACCTCTATGGCTTGATTTTCGGTATGAAAGACTATCCCACTATTGTTATTCTTGTGGGAAATTAGGCCATTATGCAGCATCATGCAAGGATTACCCTTATGATGAATCTCAATTCGAGGGACGTGATACAATGGTATATGGACCGTGGCTACGGGCAGAAATTAAACAACATAGTCCCTATTGGGATGCCTTTTATACTCCTTCCTCTAATTCCGAACCTATGGAAGAGACTATACCTGAAACTCCACCTCCGACACACCCCATTCTGCCAGCATTACCTCCAATCACACCTGCTCCTGAGACTTCTATCCCATCCAAGGTTATCTCTCCTATCCCTTCTAATACAGCCCCTATCACCACTGATTTGGTTCCTGCAGATGCCAAGTTAAAAAGCATTCAAAGTTCTTCCATCGTTTCTACTCCACAGAAAAAACAAAAGACTCCAAGATCCCAAATAGGAGGTGGTTCCAGCAAGAAACCTAAACGCTACTCACCTTATGAGATTCGACCGAATCCACCTTCTGAATTAGATGAATCCCACTTACTTGACACTCCTGTTTTTCAAGCGACAGATCCCTCTTCCTGGGCTTTGGTGGCTGGCCCTCAACAGCCCCCACGGTCCAAATGAAAATCCTAAGTTGGAATTGTCAGGGGTTGGGTACTCCCCTGACAATTCAATCTCTAAAGGCTATGATAGCCTCTGAAAGGCCCGACCTAGTGTTTTTAATGGAAACCAAGAATGCAGATTTAGTTTTAAAGAACTTACAGCGTCGTTGCCGTTTTGACCACTCCTTTTTGAGGGCTCCCACAGGTTTTTCTGGAGGCCTTGCACTTTTCTGGAATGACCTTTTTGACATTTCTATTCTGTCCTCTGGTCAGAATTTTATTCATATGTCAGTTATGGATAATAGACTATGTACCTCCATGCAAGTTACTGTTTGTATGCTCTGCTTCTTTCTCGCAAGACGGGAATTTTGGCAAACGCTTCGAATGATTCATGCATCTACTACCCTTCCGTGGATGTGTATCGGGGATTTCAATGACTTCCTTTATCCTTGGGAGAAGAGGGGTAAAAGACCAGCTAACTATACCAGGATGGAAGCATTTCGGAAGATTCTTGATGATTGTGCTTTAATTGAACTTGATAGTAAAGGTTGTGAGTATACCTGGTCAAACAACCGAGAAGGAAATGAGTTAGTAAAAGAGAAACTCGATCATGTTTTCTGCTCAATGGATTGGAGCATTACCTACCCATCATCCATGGTATTTGCTCTCCCATCAATTGGATCGGATCACTTTGCCCACACTTGGTGTTGGATACTCATTATCAAACTGTCAAGCCAAAAAGAATTTCATTATGAAGCTTCTTTGAGTCAACATAGTGAATATACAACGTTGTTCAATCGGTATGGGAACGGACTCACTCTTCTTTACCATCTAAAAGCGCAAGCCGTATCTCATAAGTTATCAAGCTGGAGTCGAGCTCATTTCACTAATGCTAGGCAGCAAATTCAGTGTCTTTAGCAACAGCTTCAGACCATTACAAATCGCAAAAACTATCAGTTGGGAGACAGGGAATTAGCAGCTTCAATTCGAATGGAAATTCAGCAAATGTGGAATCAGGAAGAGCAATTCTGGGCGATGCGTTCTAGGCTTAACTGGTTAACATGGGGAGACAAGAATTCTAAATTTTTCATGCTTGCACCTTTGTTCAAGGCGGCAACGAAACAGAATATCTATGTTAAGAGATGACAACCAGAACTGGCAGCGAGAGCCGGAAAGGCTTCAACAAATAACTATGGCTTATTTTACTGGACTTTATCAATCAGTGGGTTATCGGGACTTTCATCCATTCCTATTACAATGTCCACGGATTATTACTCCTCAGATTAATACTTCTCTGATAAGTCCAGTTACAGAAGCAGAGGTATATGATGCTACCTTTCAATTGGGAGCATCGAAAGCTCCTGGTCCAGATGGCCTCCCACAGTCCATTTTACGAGCACCACTTGGAACATCATCAAAGAAACAATTATCAAAACAAAGTGCAAGACTTCTTTAACACCGGTCACATGCCTCCGAATTTAAATAGAACAATTTTAACCCTGGTTCCTAAAGTTCATCATCCTGAAAGCATTGATCAATTTAGACCTATTAGTCTCTGTAATTTCGCATACAAGATTCTATCTAAAGTCATGGCTAATAGATTGAAGTGTTGGCTCCCTACCATAATTAATCCAGAACAAGCAGCTTTTGTTAGTGGCAGACAGATTCAAGATAACATCCTGGTGGTTCAGGAGGTCTTACACCAGTTTAAGATCCGATCCAAATCTACAACCAAATTCAATCTCATCCTCAAGACAGACATGCGGAAAGCTTATGATCGTGTTGAATGGGATTTTCTTGTTGCTTATTTAAAGCTGGGAGGCCCCTCCTTCTAACTGTTTTACTCCTGTTGATTTCAGAACATTATCCTTACCGATGCATTACTAGCGGGTTGTAGAATATTTTCGTATAATATATTAGTTTTCCGACCAAAAAAAAAAAAAAATCCCGTGGAAGGCCCTTCGCATGCATCCGCTGCACTGGCATCACTCCCTCAAAGCCGGAATCTCGCCTACTGCAACCCTGTTCGAGAACGCACCCCCGTCTAAGTCATGCACTGGCATCGCTGAAGGGTAGTACGTAGTGCTCGGCTATCACCGGCGGGAAGTCAAGTTTCCTCGGTCAACAACTCCAAGACATTGCCTCAAGATGAGGTAAAGGATCTCCACGAATAAGTGAAACTTGCATAGGTTCAAACTCATCGTTGAGCTCCTTAAGAAGTTGCATGACACACATACAAGTCGATATTCAACAAATTTGCAATCATGAGAATCCACATCCCATTGTGGCTCAAATAAAACTAAACTGATCCCAAATTTCATACATGAAGTATAAATCTCATTAACAAACTGGCTTGTCTCATGTCTAAAGTAGAGTATCGGATGGCAAGCATATATGAGAGTTCCTTTGTTGTATTGATGTAACCAAATCAAAGTCTCATGGATGAAATTGAAGTGTTTCGAAACCACATTAAAGTTTGATGATTCTTGCTATCCCATGCCTCAAATCATTCAACAAATTTGACCTTAATCTCACCAATAGTTTTTGTAGGCTCACGAATATTACTAGAGACATGACGCCAAAGCCTGCATTATCCAAAGAACTTGATATATCGTGAGCCCATAAAGTATAATTTATTACATTTAAAATGGTCAAATGGGTAGCGAAACTTCCATTTTAATCCATTACATACACTTTACTAGAGAAAAAACAGTAAAATGTATAATCAAAGAGAAAATAAACGACACTTTTGAGGACATATTCGGAGAAAATGAGGCCAAAAAACAGACTCGGCAAGTTCAAGAACCGATCCAAAATTTCGAAGAGCTGGTCTGAAATCAAATCGGACAGAAAAGGTGAGAACCGGTCTGGCAAAACAATGAACCGAGAGGCGTGTGGAACCCCCAATGCAGTGACATGTGATGGTGCGTTTCGGCGCGTAGTAGTGCGTAGGGCGGCGGAATACTACAAAATTTCACGATCGGACTTGTCTGAGGATGGCGAGTCTCATGGCGATGGTTGTTATTGGAAAAGATCAACGAAAAGTGTCTAAACAATACCTAAAAAGGGCGAGCTAGGTTGAAGCAGATATCCACGACTGATATTGCTACAAGCCTACAATCACCATGGAAAAAGACTTCATGTACGCTTTCTCTGTTAACTAGAACTCTGATACCAAGATAAAAATACGAGGAAGAGAATTGTCTGAATTTTATGTATTTCATAATGAAGAGTACGATTAAAGAATTTAAAAGATGACTGTTTAAGGTAACAAGATATTACAATATCAATTACAAACAATTATGATTAATCAAGTATGTGCACAAATAAGAGAGACATATGCATAATCATGAAAGATATAGAAAATTAGGAATGTATAGAATTTCTCATAATTATCTCTAACAATATCAATGATATACATCATATAAGTTATCGTCAATCTTCGTTCAACCTACATGATCGAGCAAGAGGATTCATTGTAATATGGGCATGGATCCATGACATGGGCAAACTCTCGGTGTGGCACTCGATTATTGTACGACCAGATGATGGGCTGGTTTTCTCTCTCGCTTTCTTTCTCGTCAATCTCACTCACAGTCACTATCTCCGCAAACCCCACATTCTTCCTAAGCAAAACGGTGAGCTCGACCGCGTCGAATCTGTCTCCAGTCACCTCAATCATATTGTTGTCCTCTCCCAACACTGCCATGGATTGAACTCCTGGAATGGAACAAACAAAGAAAACAAATTGCTTTTTGATCAAAAGGATTTTTCTTTTATCATTCTAAATCTCAAAACAATCACCTACCTAAAAGAATTTACAGAAGATATACCTTAGAGGTCATCAAGAGATATATAGAATAAAATAATTCTACCAATTACCAGGAAGGCTACCCACGACTCTAAAAGCTTTGGAGTGAGAGCTTTGGGGGCCGAAACAACAAATTCTTGAGTTCTGGCCGTTCATGGACATCTTAATCACGGCTTTTTGCTGCCAAAAAATAATCAAAATTGAAAGAAAATCAAGAAGATGTATTATCAAGCGACATAAGGTGAATCAATTCGTGATTCCTCAATAATATAGCTACTGCCTTTTCTTTTTCTTCGTGATATTACCTTCATGGTGCTTGCTTGTTTAGGAACTTGCGGAATTTCAGCTTCTTCAAGTTTTGGAGAATTTTGAGAAGATATTGGAGGAGGGTGAAGATGAACAGAGTTACTCCTCTCTATCTATAGCCTCTCTCCTTGGAAGATAACTCAATGACTTGAACAAAGGCTGACATAAATGCCGTCAAGTATGCATGACGTGCCCTCTCTGCCCCACCTTTGCTAAAAGCCTTACGTACTGACTCACGTCACGTATATGCTATTAAGTATGCAATATGGTGGAAAAAGTTGTCATTTAAGCACGGAGTTTGTCAAAATCAATGGCTGCGCATTATTATAAAGTGGAGTGAAGAAGCGAAATTCCTCGAGATTGGATCAATCGACGTATATCGACCACGTTTGCTCCTTGATTGGAGTTCAACGGAAAGGCAGTCTGATTCCCCAAATTGATTATTAACGACCGATGTCTTTAATGATCGTCGTGACCTTAATTTCTAGACGTCATTGACATGTGATTGTTGGAAGAAGACGCCTCAAGTGGAACTCCTTTCACTGATCCTGAAATTAGGGGCAACTTACATATTGCTCCCCGAATTTTTAGGGTTATTGCATGTTATCCCCACTGTCGCGACCTGATTTTTCGGGTTCACCACATAAAACTAGGTTAATGGATTACTAAGTCCTTAAGCTTAGCTCGAGCTCTCCCAAGCCCATACCAATTCGTGACTTAGGTTTTGAATTCTTAACATGCAAATGATTTTCAATCAGGAGTCGCCACTAATCTATTTTTGGTTGGTCGATTAGAAACCCAAGTAAAGTAATGGGAGATTTACTTTACTCCTACGAACCAGAGATTTTGACTTCGAGGACTTGGTTACACTAGACTATCCTAGTACCCTTTCGGTACCTTTTATTTCATTTTTAAAAAAAAATGTTCGGCAATTAAATTGACTTTAATTTAACTTCCTAACATGTGAGGTGATCATACAGGTGCGCATACCACCAATTCAACACTCAAGAAAGCAATTAAATAATGCTAAACATACTTCGAAGCAACGAAAGCATCTGTATTGTTAAATCAGAATTCACATCAACAATCCTTGATATGATTTCTAATTAACAAGCAATTTTAATTTTGCTTTCGCTTTTCTTAATGAAAATCATGCACTGCATGTTAATAATCTAATATGACATGATAGCAAGACCTAAACTATATGACATGAAAAAATGCAATAATTAAATGCAATCTAAATGACCTAATTTTAATGACATGCAATGCGATGCAATGACATACAAAATTATTTAAACTAAAATGACATGCAGCATATAATTTAGTATGCAAGTTATATGTGTCATACGACATTTATTAAATGACTTAGTCTAATAACGAGGAAGTTCTAATTACCTAATAAAACTAAATGACGTGCATTTCATATTTCAATTTTTAAAAATGCAAAAATGATCTAGCTAGATTAAAATTCTATCTAATTTAAATTAAGGACTAAGTCACATTAAATCCTAATTTAAACCAAGATATTATCTTTAATCTAACATGCAATCTATCTAATATGCAATGACGTGTGTCTACATGACATATGCATGATATTTTTTTATTTTTTTATTTTTTATTTTATAAAATTTGAAATTTAAACTTGCCATGTAATTAAACATGCAACAAAAACTAAAATCCTAAATGAATGCATTTTTTGTTTTTTGTTTTTATATTTTTTCGAACTGAAATCGCTATCCTATATATGCAAGATAACAAGAAATATTCTAAAACAAACTGAATCTTAATTCAAATTTTTTTGGATTTTTTTAGTGATTTTTCAAAACAATGCAATTACCAACTAAAAATTAAATCTAAACTAATCAAGGCATCCAATCAAATAAAGGATCAAAATAATCGAAAAAATAACATGTTGTTTCACAGGTCAAATTAACGATTATCCTAACCCTAATTATCACGACAAAGAGTTTAAAATAACTAAAAATCTGATCCGAATTCTTATGGATCAAATTAATAATTACATTGATTCAAAGACTCCCGATGGAGGTCCGGTTACAAAGCCCCTACGACTCCAAAACACTATCAACAAATCTCAAAAATTAATATAATTAAAAAAAATGATCCGACATCTTACGAATCAAATTAGTAATTACAATAATTTTAGGGAAGACCATGTGGATAATGCCTACAAAATCCATAAAATAAAGATCACTCCTAAACTTAAAAGAAATTAATAATAGAAAAAGAAAAATAAAACTACCTAATTTCTTTTCCTTTTTGTCTTGCTTTTTCTTTTGGGAAAATGTCACAAATGGTCCCTATACTTTTGCCTAATGTGCAATTTCGTCCCTGAACTTTCGATTGGCTCAATTTGGTCCCTAAACTATTGATAAATGTCCAATCTAGTCCGGAACTTTTAATCGGCTTAATTTGGTCCTTGAACTATTCATAAATGTCCGATCTAGTCCTCTGTTACTGTTTTTCCTTTTTTAAAATTTTTTAAAATTTTTTAAAATTTTTTAAATTTTTTTAATTTTTTTAATTTTTTTAATTTTTTTTTTTTTTAAATTTTGTTTTTTCCTCTCTTCCCTCCGCCGGCTCCGGCGGAAGCCGGCGTCCGGCGAGGGTCGCCCGACGCTAGCGAGGCTTCCTCGCGGATCTGCAGGGGATCCCTCGCGCGTCGGGCGAGGGAGCACCTGGCGAGGGTGCTCCCTCGCCCGACGCCGCGAGGGATCCCCTTACCAGATCTCGTGAGGGAGGCCTCGCCGGCGTCGGCGAGGGGCTCCCTCGCTAGGGGTGCTCCTCGCCAAATCTGCGAGGGAGCCCTCGCCCGACGTTGGCGAGGGAGCCCTCGCTCGACACCGGCGAGGGAGCACCCGTCGAGCGAGGGCTGCCCTCGCGGATCTGGCGAGGCGGCCCTCGCCGACATCGGCGAGGGCTCCCTCGCCAGATCTGCGAGGGAAACCCTCGCCCGACGCTGGCGAGACAACCCCTCGCTCGGCCGGCGAGGAGCACCCCGGTGTCGGGCGAGGGGCTCCCTTGCCGATCTGCGAGGAGCCCCTCGCCCGACACGGCGAGGGCGTCCGCCGGACGCCTTGACTTCCCTCCGCCGGCTCCGGCGGAGGGAAGAGAGGAAAAGCAAAAAAATTTAAAAAAAGTTTAAAATTTTAAAAAATTAATAAAATTAAAAAATTAAAAAAAGTTTAAAAAAATTTTAAAAAAATGAAAAACAGTAACGGAGGATTAAATTGACATTTATGAATAGTTCAAGAACCAAATTGAGCCGATTAAAAGTTCAGGGACTAGATTGGACATTTATCAATAGTTCAGGGACCAAATTGAGCCAATCGAAAGTTTAGGGACGAAATTGCACATTAGACAAAAGTATAGGGACTATTTGTAACATTTTCCTTTTTCTTTTCTTCGGAGCAAAGAAGCATGTGGTGGCCGGTCTGGTAAGGAGTCGCCGGCGTGAAGGGATGATCGTCAGAGCTCCGGCGAGAGGAAAACAGCAGCAAGCGAGTGGCAAGGAGGTGAATTGGTGGTAGCTTCGCGGACAAGGGCACCGGATCGGACCGCGATTCGGCTTGGGTCCGGCTGTTGGGCGACAGACGCCGGCGATCGCGGGCGTCGGGAGTAACGAGCGGCGTCGGGCAACGGGTGGTGGTGTCGCGGCGGTTGGCACCGGGGTCGTCGTGAGGGAGACGAGCGCTGCGACTGGAGTGGGTTCGTCAGGGGGCGGTTTGGGCGGCAGCGAGCAGGTTGCTCGCGAAGGAGGCGCGGCGAGGGGCGCTAGCGCTCGGGCGTCTGGATCTGGCGTGACAGCAGCGCTGGTATGGCGGCGACGTGAGATCGGGGCGGCGATGGCGAACGGGAACAAGCGGAGCACGGCGGTGAGCAAATCTCGGCCTCTGGACAGCAGCTGCAGCACGAGCTTGCGGGCGATGGAGCGACGGTAGCAAGGCAACAAGGGCGTCGTTGCTGCGGCAGCGGGCAATGGACGGCGGCCGCGGTGGACTTCGGTTCCGGGCGGCGTCGGTGGGGCGAAGCGGCGGCGTCCAGAGGGCAGCGAGCGCGAGCAGCAGTCGAGCCCACCGGGGAAGAAGAACAGTTCTTCTTCCCTTTTTTATTTCTTTCTCTCTCCTCCTGTCTCCTCTCACGTCACTTTCTCTCTGTACCTTCTCTTTTCTCCCCTTTTTTTTTTGACTTTTCCCTGCACTCTCTCTCTGCAGAAGCAAAACTTTTTTCACTTTTTTTCTGAATTTCTTTTGTCTCCAAAGAAGCTCTCTCCAGGTCCTCGTACACGGTTGCTTTTATACGGGGTAAGAGATAAGCTTGCTATTTCCCATTCAAATTTACATCCGCGATACATTTTCATCAACCGATCATTATTGATAAAAATTTAAGATTATGATAAATATTTTTTCTAAATCCAAATCTTTCAAAGCCAAATCGCAATATTTTTTACTCATCTGCCCTATCTAAAAAAGATTCATATCTCGGAAAAATTTTAAAATATTATATTCCCATGAGATAATTTTTAAATATTAAAAAACGTGGGCTTGGACCAACCTACTCACTTCGTGGGCCCGATCCATCTAATTCGAACTCATCCGCCACCAGTCCAAAATATGCAAAAAACAAAATAAATGCAATCTAAATCTATATGCTATGCAATTAATAAAATTAATCCATAATTTCCTATGCAATAAATAAATAAACTAAATCGTCAAAATTTAGGTGTCAACACCCACCCCCACCAATGTTTCAATTTTGCAGTCTTTCCCCGAAGGTCAGAAATCGATTATAAAGCAGCCCATAGCGTTTATTCCTATCAAATTTTTCTTGGAGTTCTGACTACGTGACAACACGTGACTGAATACTGAAGGCAAGCTCATATGTATAAGTTTATACAACAGAAAAGTAGAAGACTAATTCAGATATATATGCTGCGTTTGTTTGTATTTCTTTTTTTGTTTTTAAACACTTTTTCTGTTTTTTTGTTCTTTTGTTCCCAGGAACAAAAAAGAAACAGAAACAAGAAACACAAATCAGAAACAAAAACGGAACAAAATTGTGTTCCTTTTTTATTTCTTGGATAGTGCTCGAACAGCGACTCCTCTCCCCGCGACGAGCTTCCTCCCCGCGACTGCGACAAGCGACGAGCGACGAGCTTCTCCTCCGGCGACCTGCGACGAGCTTCTCCTCCAGCAACCTGCGACGAGCGACGAGCTTCTCCTCCTCCAACCTGCGACGAGCGTCTCCTGCGACGAGCGTCTCCTCCTGCGACGAGCGCCTCCTCCTGCGAGCAGAGAATTCCATCGTCTTCTCCGCGCCGACGGCGGCCTCTCGTCTCAACAGCCGCCTCCTTCACCAGGTAAACGTCGTCACCGCTCCTCCTTCACCGATTGTCTTCACTTCGGCGAGAGCTCGAGTGTTAGGGCTCGCTCGAGCCAGCGCTTGCCCAGATCTGCGAGCCGCTTGCTCGAGCGAGTCTCGCAGACTGGCGAGCGTTGCTCCCAGTCTTCGAGACAGCGGCTCGTCTCGCTCGCTCGAGATCTGGCGAGCGAGCAGCAGCGAGCGTCGCGCGCTGCCAGCTCGGGCTCGGCTCGAGTGAGCAGGCAGCGAGCGACGCCGCTGCTCAGCTCGGCTCGGCGAGCGAGGGCAGCGAGCGTCGCTGCTGCTCAGCTCCAGCCGAGCCGCCCGGCCGTGTGTCGGAACCGGAACCATCGGCGGCTCTTCCGCCGTGCCCAATGGTGTCGCACCGGTGATGGGGAAAGGGCACGAAACGGGGCAAATAGCCACCACCATCTTTCATCAACTTCTGCAACAGTATTTCAAATTTGATCCTCCCTCTTTGATGAATTCTTGAATTTCTTGTGGTTGTTTTGCTTCTGGGTCGTCCGGAATCAGTCCCAAAATTCATCATTTTCCTGTGTTTCGCTTGAAAAAAGAATAGATGGCCTGGTTTCAACAGAGGTAACTGAGCTGGCGAGCGAGTTCGGTTTGACTGTGAGTCAGTGTGTGGGGTTTGCAGCGGCCGTGTTGAAGGGTGGTTGGGCGGGCAAAGGTTGGACCTTTCGGTTTCTCCCCCCGAGCACTTAAGCACTTATAATTTTTCTTAATCTGGCAAGAAATAATTATTAAATCTCGCTCTCAAATCTCAATTTCGGAACTCTTCTCTCCGTCCATCAATACAATACCAAAATAGTCCACCGCCAGTTCATCACGTACCGAGAGAGCGCGAGAGATACATTCATGGAATAAATATACAAGGCAAGATCACGGAGAGCACGGAGCTGTCATTTAACCGTCACTAGTTGCTCTCTTCAAATCTCGACCAAACCCTTCTCTTGCTCTGCTTTGCCATGTATGAGCAAAGTAGCATATTCATCCCGGTTCATTCTCTTTCCGGGTCTTCCAAGAATCGACCATTGGGCTCTCAATACGAGGTAAATACTCTTTCTTTTGTGCTTGTGTTGATTGGTTTTCCTTGGTTTCTTCATTCGTCTATCAAAGGATGTTTATCAATTGATTGGTTCTGCGCATCTATGCATTTACTTGTTTTTGAAATGACAAAACTAGCAGTTCACTAAGAACAAGGAGGAATATTCCAACGTATACGTGAATATGATGTATTGATAGGTGTTGTTAGATCTGGCCTTTGCTGGCATTCCTCGACACCATGACGAGTTGCTGTTCTGTTGATCTTTGTCCCACGATCCCGTTGTCCCGCGATCCCGTTGTTCTATGGCAAATATCTCCTGTTGTTCTCAATTTGCGTTTTGTCCCGTATTGCTTGGATTTGGTCTAATATTAGTATTTTCTGTGTGTCTCTATGAACCCTTGCGACCCAGCCACATTTTGATCCAATCGGAAGTCGAGGAAGAAAAAGGAAAAAATGGGTGTTAAAAGTGAGAAAGACAAAAGGAAGAAGATGACGTCCGAAGAAGAGAACGTGCGGACCTACAGAATTGGAGGTTGCAGATGATACATTGCATGATGCACCTGGAATAAACATGCTTAGGACAAGGATTGCAAATAAAATGGCGAGGAGCATAATATGCCTGAAATTTCATGACTTTGTGTTTCCGACTTTTGTAATTTTGTTTTTAAGTATTCACTTATCAAATCCAATGTGATGAAGTTGAACAATGAACTATATTACTTCATTATTATGATGTTATGTATGAAAGGGTCTACGTAGAGATCTATGAAGTATTCTTCTTTTAGGTAGCTCTTATGGTGGGATTTTTACTTATGAAATTTTGTTCCAAGTATGCATATGATCATGTTCAAAATGTTTGTCTTCACCAACCATGAACAAAATTAAATTGATGAGCATTTCATGAGAGTGATAATGCAATACCAAGTTTACACTTTATTGAAAAAAAAAAAAGGCACGTGAGAACAATTTGGAACAAAGTTTATTTATAAAATTTTCTTCGAGTATGCACTTATAACTATGTTCAGAATGTTTGACTTTACTCACTATGAACAAAATTAAATTGATGAACATTTTATGATAATGAGAATTCAAAGTCAAGTTTACACTTTATTTATAAAAAAAAACAAATGGGAAAATTTTGGTACGAACTTAAAATATTTATTCCGACTAAGCAAATATGATCAAGTTTAGAATGTTTGTTTTCACTTAATATGAACAAAATTAAATTGATAAGCATTTCATGAGAATGATAATTCAATACCAAGTTCACATTTTATTAAAAAAAAAAACAATTGGAAAAAAATTGGAACAGAAATTTTGTACATAATCAAACGTGTTTCTGTTCTTTTTCTATTCCAAAACAGAATTTTTTACAGTTACCAAACTTGTATGTGAGAACATGAGACTAAGTTGCATCTATATACAGTTCTAAAATATATTTTTGAGTAGTCTCTATGTTTTTTCCTCATACATGTAGATGACTCATGACCAATTTGCTTTCATAACTAATCAGGCGTAGGTGCATGGTCAAATATCTGACAAAAAACTTGTTTGGAGTCAACGTTACGGGTACATTGCCATCAATATCAAAAAGTTAGGGGGCAAATTGCAAAAATTGGAATGTCAAGGGGTAACTTGCCACGACAGAGCAAACTTGGGGGCAAAATGTAATTCTCTTGGTTAAATAGACCTATTCAAGGGGGAAGTCGAGTTGGAATTTGATAGGTTGAAAATGGGTCCTACCTAAATTGACCCAGTTAGCATATATAACCTAGTGCTATTCAACGGCTGATAACTTGATAAACAAGTTTAGGTGAAAAAGCAATCGATGCCAAGGGCTGGTCGGCCTGGCGTTATTTGATTACCGGACACGACACATAATGTCAAATGCATAGACAAAGAGTCCGAATACCCCACCACCACACACCACGCTTAGCATCGTTGGAATTGTTTTTATTTTTCCAATAGATGGAGAAAAGTCTTGTTTTGTGTGAATAACATTTCTCATTGACTTCAATGCCAATCAACCAATCTTATCAAAGCATATATAGCGATGCTTGCTTCTCTTTCTTGAGAAATAGACACAACTCATGCATGACGCTTACTTGATAATCGCATTTTTTTTTTCAACCACTTAAGTATCATACAATTTTAAAAACGTTCATAATAAGTGCCATGTTATGTTGGATTTCTAGCACTTGACTATAAGTTTTAAAAAATTATAACACTCAAATAATCATTAAAAATCACAACATTCAAGTGGATATTCTTTAGAAGTCACGGCATTCCAATAAGCGAAAAAAATATATATATGATATTCAAATGAATGCCATAGGATAGTTATGATATTTATACCCACCTATGGGTAGCGCAGTTGGTTGAGATCTCTCCTCTAGCGAAGGAATCAAGAGTTCAAAACATTGCGTTGTTAGCGATTAAAGTGGGGCCTCGGCGGTGGGTTGCTGGGCCAGTTTCTCTCGAGGTATAGTCGTTGTTGAGCATGCACCGCGGAGGCCCGTGAGACCCCAAATCGGCGTAAGCCGACAAGGGCAGGCTTCGGCGGATCCTCGGTCACAAAAAAAAAAAAAAAAAAAAAAAGTTATGACATTTATAATTTCCTTATCTTCTCTTTCTTTGTTGGAAATTCTTGGAAAAGTTACAAATTGGAATTTTTTGGCAAAGGGAGTGGAAGGGGACGAGCAGCAAGGTTTAATCCTGTATATCACGTAGAACCTTGGGCAATCGGTGAGACGCGATGCACAGAGTATTACATTGTGGAGCGCGAGTTCTGCCTCCACAGATACTTTGCTCTTTAAAATTTACTAGGGGAAGCATGTGCGGCAACTGTAATGGTATAAGGAAATATCAAAGGAACCAAAAAGCTACTAAGATTTCTGAACTGTCTATCTTTAAGTTATGGTGCGATCACTGTTCATATCTTATCACATGACCAACACAGGTTTGTCTTTCTGCATCAATATTGGGTAGGCGTATCGCAAAGAATCAATTTCCCGAATGACTGAGTACAGCTAGCCTGGATTTTGGCTCTCATTTTACTTGATCTGTGGAAATTCTGTGATATTTCTTTAGTGATGGACTCGAATTTTGGTTCGCATCTTACTCTTCTTTTTTTTTTTGGTCGAAAGGAACATTATATTCATATAATCAGAATATTACATCCTGCCGCAAGGGCATCAGCATACACAAGATCCATCAAAAGGTAGGGTGGGAAGATATTCCGATTTTGGGCCAAAGTTTCTACTCGCTGGGCCTTAGCAGCCTAGTCGGCTACTACATTGGCTTCTCTTCAACACAACTACACTGTCAAATTAGGGAAAAGGGACATCGAATCGACAGCTTCCGTGAGCAAGGAATGGAGTTCCCATGGCGGCGATCTCCCACCTGTGACGGCGTCAACAACGGTGCTATAGTCGGATTCAATCACGAGTCATGCCTGATGCAGACCTTGCCGTAACAAATGCTGGATCGTGAAAGAGAAGGCCTGGAACTCCGTAACCAGAGTTGATGCGGCTGGAAATCTGCTGGTATAGATATCGGTGAGTCTTCCTTGATGATCTCTGGATATTGAAGTCATCGCTCCTTCTATACTCCCTGGTTGATAGGATGCATCAATATTACATTTTAAGGTGCCCGGATCGGGTGGTCGCTAGAGGTGGGCAGGGATCTGGTTTGCAATAGCTTGTCTCGAAGAGGAAGGAGAAGAGATCCGGTAAAGTCGAGTCTCTATCAAAGTAGCCTCTATTGCAAGGGATGGATCTAGCCATTGATTGCGGAATATGAAGCCATTCCGCATTTTCCAGATCTGCCAACAAACGTTGGCTATTACTTCCAAAGAAGGTGAGTTGTTTGTCGATACAATTTTTGTTGCTAACCATGCGTCTATTCGATGGATTTGGTGAGGTTGTATGTCGATGTTGATCTGTGAATGAGCCCATATTGGTCGAGTCCATGAACAAAGTAGGAACAAATGCTCTAAAGTTTCTGGGGTTTGCTGGTGACATAGCTGATAGTAGGAATTGATTAAGATTTGTCGGCAAAACAAATTTTCTTTGGAAGCAACTGCATTTTGACAGATCGACCAGAGAAAAGTCCTTATTTTGGGAGCCGTTCGCATTGACCAGATTTTTCTCCATAGTATTCTAGGGTTCGATAAGAGGATGATGCCATGTGATTGTTGTTGTTGCTGGAGATTGCTGTTAAAATATGATAATTGCTCTTCACTATGTGTTGACCATCCTTTGTTGCTAGCCAGATTAATTTATCTTCTGTATAGTGAGGTCTAACTAGGATGGGTAGAATCTCTTGAATAGTTTGCTCATCCAGAAAACGATGGAGCAGAGATGTGTTCCAGTTGTTGTGGATTGGATCTATTATATCAGCCACCAGCTATGGTTCCTCTCTGGTCGCGGGTCCACCAAGAATTCCTCTTGGTAACCATGGATCCTCTCGGATTCTAATTTTACTCCCATTGCCGACGAACCATCTAAGATGTGGGAGAATAGCATCTCTACCCATAAGAATGCTCTGCCAAACCCAGGACGGTCGAGTTCCTTTGTTTGCTGACTTAAATTCTATAAAATGATAATATAGATCCTTGAGTAGCTGACTCCATAAAGCTTGAGGATGTTGTAGTAAATGCCACTCTTGCTTTCCAAGCATGGCTCTATTAAATTCAATAAGATCACGAAATCCAAGCTTGCCTTTATCCTTACTGCCTTTGATGATATCCCATTTCTTCCAATGTATTCCTACTCTATTCAAATCATTTTTCCACCAAAATCTTGCGATACTCTTTTCTATAGTTTTACAAAGAGACAAAGGTAGCTTGAAGACCGACATAGGATAATGTGGAATCGCCTGAATCACAGACTTGATAAGAATTTCCTTACCTCCATTTGAAATGAACTTTTCTTTCCATCCTTCTAGTTTGGAATGAACTCGCGCTATAATCCAAGAAAACATGTCCTTTTTGGAACGACCCCAGTCATATGGGATTCCCAGATAATTTCCATACCTTTGAAGCACGAGTATTCATAACTCTGTAGACATATTCCTGTAGTCTGATAGGGCAATGCCTACTGAAAATAAGTCTGGATTTGTTGCGATTCAAAGCCTGCCCCGTGGCCACACAATACTGATTTTAAATGTTAGCAAGGTTTTGGCATTCCCGAATACTACCGTCTAGGAAAAAGATTGCATCATCAGCGAAAAACATATGGGAAAAGGTAGGACACCATCTATTCAATCTTATACCTTTTATATGTCCCATATTGACTGCTTGGCTTATCAAAGTTGACAGAACATTCGCTAAAAGAATAAATATATATTGAGATAGAGGGTCACCTTGTCTTAGGCCATGAGTTGGGTAGATAAAATGAAGTTGCTCTCCATTAAACCTGATGCTATAAGAAGTGGTGGTAATGCATTGCATTACCCATTGTACCTACAATGGATGGAAGCCTATTTTTAGAAGATAGTCCCTAAGGAAATCCCATTCAACTCTGTCATAGCCTTTTGCATGTCGGTCTTGAGAATTGCATTGAATTTCCCGGTCTGCTTTCGGGTTTTAAATTGATGAAGAACTTCTTGAAAGATTAAGATATTGTCTTGGATCTATCGTCCACTGACAAAGGCAGTTTGTTCCATAGAAATCATCTTAGGTAACCAAGGTTTTAGGCGATTGGCAATTACCTTCGAAATGACTTTATATGCAAACTTACAGAGACCGATTGGTCTGTATTGCTCCATTCTCTCTGGATGAGGATTCTTGAGAATCAAAGCTATAATAATGCGGTTCAGATTGGCCAGCATCCGTCCTGTTTGAAAAAAATTTTGAACTAGAAGAACAAGATCGTCTTTTATAACCTCCCAATGTGTTTGATAAAATATTCCATTGAAACCATCAAGGCCCGATGCCTTAGTAAATCCCAACCAAAAGGTAGCCTGGCGAATCTCCTCTGAAGTAACCACTTCCAACAATTGGTCGTTCATTTCGTTGGTAACCACCTGTGGGCATTGTTGAATTATGGGACCATAATCTTGATGACCCACCGTTATATATAAACCTAAAAAGAAATTGCGTGCCACAACCTATAAAGTATGAGGATCTCGAATCCATTGTTGGCGATCATCTTGAAGCATGCTAATTCTATTTATTTACCGTCTTTGAAGAGTGGTCGCATGAAAGAATTTCGTGTTCTTATCGCCCCACCTTAACCATTGAATTCTCGACCGCATAGCCCAGTATTGCTCTTCTTGCTGCCAAGTCCGCCTTATTTCCTCTCGGATCTTAGTTACTTCCTCTCTATTATAGTGAGCATGCTGCTGGTTTATGATTTGTCAAAGATGTTGCTGTAGAGAAGTTACTTTAAGATCACCTCTGGAGAATTTTAATCGGCTCCACTTAGTCAGGGCTGCAAAAACATGCTTTAACTTTGAAATTAGCCCAAATCCTTGAACCCTCACTGAGTTCCATGCTACGGATATAATTTCTCGGCATTCTTCATCTTCGTTCCAAAAAACTTCAAAATTAAAAGATTTCCTTTGTGCTTTATAGGTTGCTGAAGAGTCGATAATTAATGGGCTGTGGTCAGACCCAATAGCGGGCAATGCAAAGACCTCAGCTGCAAGGAATAATAATCGCCAATCCATTGTACACATCGCCCGATCTAGACGTTCCTTCACCATCTCATCTCCCTCGCGGTTGTTCATCCAAGTAAACTTATAGCCCTTGCTTGGTAATTCCATAAGGGAACAATCATTGAGGACAACTCGAAAGGATAACATTCAATAGGGATCTGCTTGTCTCTTTCCTATATTTTCCTAGGGGTAGAGTATTTCATTGAAATCCTCCACACATACCCAAGGTAATATGTTAGCATAGCTGATCTCTCTAAGTTCATCCCACAAAATTTGTCTATTGTGGATGAACTTAGGAGCATGAATACAAGTTAGACGCATAGTCCGATCATCTTGGAAATATGTGTAGAGCATATCAAAATAATCCTACTTTGAGCGAATCACATTTAAGCTTACCTGATTGTTCCAAAATAGTGCCATACCTCCCGCCAGACCTGTAGGGTTGATTATATAAGAGTTATTGAAGTGAAGGCGGCGCTGAATACTTCAAAGCGTCACCTTAGTATTCTTTGTTTCCATTAAAAAAAAAAAAAAAAAAAACTATAGTGGGCTTTTCCTTGGCTGTCATGGCCTTAAGAGCTCAAACTGTTAGGAAGTTGCCTAATCCCTGACAGTTCCAACATATCATCTTCATTTGTGAGTTGGTGGCTGTTGAGGGCCAGCCACCAAAGCCCAATTTCCAGCTTCACCTGCTACAAACATAGGTGTCTCCGTGAGATTGGAGTCGTCCAAGTTCTCTAGTATTAAGCTTGTAGTGTCATACGGAGTGTGTCTTTTTTGTTTTTTGGTGACACCCACTTTCGGTGTCAATCTGGAATATCTCAGCTTCTTATTTAGTTGAATATCTATAGATGGAGTCTGAATACCCTTCATTTTAGTTGCTGCAGAATGAGCGCAATGTGGACGGATGTCTCTTGCATAATTGCCTCCTTAGCATGTCGCTAATTAGGGACCATTACCTGGAGAGCTGCCATAGTGACTGGAGTGGTAAAAATATATGCTGCCATGTATCTTGGAGGGGGCAGAAGGGGGATATTCTGAATTTGTGATGGAGGCGTTTCAAGTATGCTTTCTTCAGTCTGCTCTGTTTTTTCTTATGGTGAGTAAAAGGTGCACCAGTAAGGACTACATACTTGTACTTCAACCCTAAGCCATTGTCCATAGGTCATTTTGTCCCGTCCTTCTAATTTAGCATCATCATATGGAATATCCTTACAATACATAGCATAATGTCCCAATTTGCCACAAGAGTAACAAAAATGGGATAGACGCTTATAGTGGAAATCAAGCCATAGAATTTTTCCATCTAGACGGATCAATTTCCCTGTTCTTAAAAGTGCTTGCAGGTTTAGCTCAACTCTAGCTCGACCAGCCCGTAATGTAGCCCCTTCTTTAGTGTCAATTCTAACTTCTACTACCCGTCCAATGTCAATTCAAAGTACTTTGGAAAGCTTGGAAGTTTATTGACGGGTTGGAAAGGAGTTTGCCTACTAATGTTAGTTGACATTCTTCCAATTTTTCAGGGGAAGGATCGTCATCCCAAACTTCAATTTGTTGCTCAGTATTAAGGCAACCCAGTCTGGAACAAAGAGCAGCCAGACGTGCAGATTCATCCGGCTCACTAAAATCCCGTCCAATGCAAAAAGTAGCAGCACACAATAGAAAATGAGGGAAAACTAGAATCTAAACAGGAACAGTCCAATTGCACCACAGAATTCTCTGAAGACAGAAGAACCTCACAGATCAACAAATACACAAGGGCAAGGAAACATGCAAAGAGCAAACCAGTTAGAGAAGGTGTTCCGCCTGATTTTTGGTCCCGCAACCAAAATTCAAAGATGATGAAGATGGCCGATCGGAAAGGCTAACGGGGGTGAAAGGTAATTGATGACGACCAGGGTTGAGAGGGGGAATCAAGGAATGAAAGGAGGGTGTCTATGGAATTGGGGATAGGGTTTCGGTGAAATTTCGCTACCCAGAGGTAGATAAAAACTCTACATTGTCGAGAGAGAAAGTTTTGGGGTACCCAGTTTTGAGTACATGTCGAATTTGACTTCCGGTCCGCATCTTACTCTATTTGTGGGAATAATGGGTTGGTATTTCAAGGATGATTCGCTTAGATTTTATTCAGCAATTGGACCCACGACAAAGATGGCAAAGGATGCACTAGAGCAACACAAACCGTCCGGAGATTCACACACAATGATAATCGAATTTGTGACTATGCACAAGACATGAGATTTATTTACTGGCCATTTCTCTTAATGAAGATAAGCATGCGATAAGTGTCATAATCTTTATATGGCACTCTCTTAAATGTCATAACTGCTTCTTTTTTACCATTTGAGTGTTATAACTTTCAATCAATTACTTAATTGCAATAACTTTTATGAAACATTCACCCAAATGCGAGAAATCTGACGTGAAAACGTTTTTCAAAAGTCATAGCATTCAAGTGATTGGAATAAGTTACAGTACTTAAGTGAGCAAAGTACAAAAGTTATGGCACTTATGTGATCGAAAAAAAAGTTACAACACTCGAGTGAACACCATATGAAAGTTATAACACTTACATTATTTCTAGTCTTGGTGGCGAGCTTGTGTTGGTTTTTCTTTTTAACAATATTTTGGACATCTTAGGCCATGTTTGGTAACCTTCCAAGGAACAACTATTTCTGTTCTTTTATTCCCCAGAACTAAAAAAGAATAGAAATCCGTTCGGTTAAATTTTTGTTCCTAAGAACAAAAATCTATTTTTTTGTTTCCGGAAATAGATTTGGAACAAAATCATGAAGTAGAAAAAAGTAGTTTCTTGTTCTTGAGAACAATTCCTTGAATCTGTTCCTATTTTTTTTTTCTTTTCTCCTCTTTTCTTTTCTTTTCTCTTCTTCTCTTCCCATTTCTTCTTCTTCCTTTTGGCCAGTCGCTAGTGTCAACTATGGCCGGTGACCGGCCAGATGAGGGCCGGCGACCTTGGGGCCGGCAACACCGAGCCTTGCATAGCCACAGCGAGGCTCGGCCTTGCCAGGCCAAGGCGAGGTCGACCTCGCGCTACCCATGCGAGGCCAAGACTTGCCTTGGCCAAACAAGCCTCTCGCGAGCCCACCGAACCTCGCCTAGCCAATCGCCAGCCACAACAGTGGCCAACAACCGGCTACAAAAAAGAAGGAGGAAGAAGAGAAAAAGAAAAAATTAAAAGAAACAAAAGAATTTAAGAATCTTATCAAATGTATTTCTATCTCGGAGATAGAAATTTTGAATAGTTAACAAACGCGTTCTTTTGCTCAAAAATTGTTCCCATGAATATAATCATTATCAAACGCGTCCTTAGAGTCAAATGTGGCTATACCAACCACATTTGGGTAGTTTCACATCATCCTTTCATTTAATAAAATTTTTATAATAGTCGGCAATGATCCCATAAAATCTAATATGATATCGAACTAAGAGATCCTAAATTTAAATCTTTTCAAGTCCCTTACTTGCCCCCCTTGTGATATATTCCATTAGAGGTGAGCACCAGGTTTAGTTTTGCCCAGGAACTAAATTGAATTGGCCTGGGTCAAGCAGTTCAAGGCCACTTCTAGGGAAAACCGATTTGCTTCCCAATACCATCAAGCTAAAACCAATCTCAAATTGGTTCAATGCCCAATTACTCAAAAATCGATCCAAACCACTTCTCTTTTAGAAATGACATACTTTTGCACCATAATCAAACTGCAATAACAAACAATAACAAAATCACTTGATCAACATATTTTTTTACAGCGAAATGTCAAAATTTTTACATTTCATCTTAATAATGTGATTTTTTTCCATAAATGAAAAAGACTAGGCTGGTCCTTGAGTAGCTCCAAAACCGACCAGTTTTGTTCCTAGTGCCAAATGATAGGGTCAATTATCGATTTTGGGCTGGGAATTGGCCTACACATAAACTTATCCGATGTGGATAAGTGGTGTGGTATAGAGCAGTTAAAATATCCTAATTGGATTATAATTTATTGGCTTGAGTTTTGATGGACTCAAACTTAGGTTCCCTTTTTAACAGTCTCCTTGGGTGGAGGTATCAAATTTCTGTCATGCTATTCCATTAGTGTTGGGGTAATCATTTGTTGAGGTCACTTGAGTCTTGAGGAGACGACCTCCACAAGGCGGTGTCCCAAGAGAGAGAGGTCATGTCTCAAACTTGTTATTGCCTATAAGGCTACATCAACCAACTTCGTCGTCGAATTCTTTTAAAGACAAACTTCCGCGTTTAAAGATCATATTTGTAACCTAAAGTTCGAAGAAAACTACGAGAACGACTGATAACAATATTTCTACAATCTATCCAAGTGGGGATATTTCTTGTGTGGTTATTTAATTCCGTTTCATAAATCATCATTCCATTCGGAGTGTCGGCTCCAATTCATTTGATACCATGAATGATTTCGGAGCAGATGGTCACTTCACCCCTCTCGTCTAGGTAAACAAGACGTAATGCTATATTAATTTCTAAAGAAAGCATTGTCCAAATTAAAATTCTTATCGATTCCTTTTACAGGAAAGAATATGAAAATACCTTGCGCTTATAATTTGTACAAGTGACTGAATTAGGGTTTAACATTGTGCAATCACATATAAATAGTAAACTCATCTATACTCTTACCTAAGCAGCTAAATACAAATGGCAATCACCACAAGCATAAAAAAATAGCATTACGTACACAAGTAGACACTAGCGAATTATGGAGAAGATAGGTCAAAGAGCAATACCCTAATTGTTATTACTAACTGATTTTACAGATATATCATGAAATAAATAGTACCTATGAAAAAAAAAATCAATTCCTCTTGCCATTTACAGTAGACCCATTAATAGAAAGTCCAATTAAATAAAGAAAAATGGCCATTTATTCTTGAAGCATAAGTCTTTTTTATCAATATAAAATGTGTTTGTTTCGTGAAAAATAAATTATTTAGAAATTTTCTAAATAATGATCGCTTGCATTTTTTTCAAGAATGTACAAACAAAAAATATTTATACCATCCATGAAAATGTTTAGACATATATAGTCGTGGATAATGAAAATATTTTTCTTAACTAATTATTTTTAGCAATTTAAGTAATTTTTTAAAGAAAATATTTCCAAATAATTTATTTTTCGTAAACCTAATAGAGTTATAAGGTCAATCATTTTTACCAAATGTCCAAACCATAGAACTTCAATTTTCCTAAACATTTTTTTTTGGAAAAACACAAAAAAGACGTCCATGTATATGTTTGCTTTTTTCTCAACGTAAATTCGACGCCGTCCAATCGGGAAACGAACGTGGGCATATTCTGGCGGAGAAGCAAAATGAACGAGAGAAAAAATAGCAAGAAAACACTCAACGATGTGAGAATTTCTGGAGTGAACGTTATCCCCCTGTGGTTTCGGACAACCCGACACAGCTCACATAGCCTCAGGATGGAGATTTTTCCGCCAAGAAAACACCTGTTTCCTGTTTCTCCCTCCTCCGCTCCCTTCCCTCTCCCTCTTCTCTCTTTCCTCCTTCGGTATCCTGGGAAAACTCCTCCCTTCTCTCTCTTCTTTTACCTTCCTTCTTCTACGATTCGATTTCCAAACGTACATGCATTGGACTGCCATGCATTATCGCCTCGCCGCCGGCTTTTCCATCGCGACAATGACCGAGATTCCATCTGGCTGTTCGATGCATGTGTTTCTGCAGCTCGTCTTGTGATCCGTAGAGGATATATGCATATGTTTTGACGCGCTCGCCGTCTTATTAGACGCTCCGTTCGTGGAGTTGTTTCGCCTCTCGTTATCCATCGAGGTCCTAGAGATTTATACCTTGGTACGTTTGCAAGAGAAAGGCCTTGCGAAAGGAGGTTGGATATACATATGAACGATGTCATTCGATCGCGCACATAGGGCAACATCGCTGCCGCCCACCCAGTCGCCGCCTCTGGCAGAGAGGATTACCGACGACCCGGTCACGATCAAGACTGCCCAGAGCACGGTGACGCTGGCGTACCAGGCCAACATCGGCGGGTACTGGCACAACGTCTCCATCACGTGGTGCAAGAACCTGATGAACCACTCCCTCAGCATCACGGTCGACGGCCTGGAGGGGGACTTCCACTACACCTGCAAGATCTACCTCAAGCCCTGGCACTTTTGGAGCAAGAAGGGGTACAAGTCCTTCGAGGTCGAGTCGAAACGCGTGGACGTGTACTGGGACCTCCGGTCGGCCAAGTTTGCCGGGAGCCCTGAGCCGTGCACGGACTACTACGTGGCCCTCGTCTCGGACGAGGAGGTGGTCTTGCTCCTGGGGGATTACAAGAAGAAGGCCTACAAGAGGACCAAATCCAGGCCCGCCCTCGTGGACGCGATGTTGTTCTACAAGAAAGAGAACGTGTTCGGCAAGAAGACGTTCGCGACAAGGGCCAAGTTCGACGAGAGGACGAAAGAGCACGAGATCACCGTCGAGAGCACGACTTTCGGGCACCGAGAGCCGGAGATGTGGATCAACATCGACGGGGTCGTGGTGATCCACGTCAGAAACCTGGATTGGAAGTTCCGCGGAAACCAGAACATCGTGGTGAACAAGAAACCTGTGCAGGTGTTCTGGGATGTCCACGACTGGATGTTCAAGAGCCCTGGCACCGGCCACGGCCTGTTCATCTTCAAGCCCGGGCTGGTCGAGGCGGAGAGCGACCGGGACGGCAGCAGTCGTGGGGCCAACAGCGACAGCAGCACGGCCACCAAATACTACACCGCGCGCACGGGCTCAACCGCCCCGGATTTTTGCCTTTTCTTGTACGCATGGAAAGTCGAGTGAGGCCAAGACAATGACGCATTTCCCGGCATTCTATGTTCTTTCAGACAGAACGTGAAATGAATGTATATTTCGCATCTCGTCTTCATCATTATGAATCTGTAAAATGCGCTACGGTCATGTATAAAGATTCGTAATCGTAGATTTTGTTACCATCATTCAAAGTATTTGGGAAGCAAGATTTCGTATTGCATCTCCATCTTCCTGTCTTAATCATCATGGCAATCTCCATGTAGTTCCTAATTTCCCCTTATGCTTTGATTTAAGTCGTTGCTGCTGAATCAATTAGGCAACCAATTCTTGCTGTAATTAGAACAGAATTCTTTGTAATCAAAGAAGAAAGAAATTGCTTACGGCCCAATCCAAACGTCTTTCGGCCCAAGAAGGGGCCATCCGTTTCATTCGGCTTGCGATTGGCCCATTGGCGGGGGCTCGGCGGAGCAACGCCCGACCCGTTTCCTAGCCCGTGTCGAAACTCGGGTCAGCCCGACCCGTTTCTCGCCGCTGGCTCGCCGATCAAGTTCGACGCTGTCGCCGCCCGGTCGCAGACTCTTTCAAGAGCCGCCGTTCCGTTCAGCGCCGCTCTCTCGATTGAGGAAGAAGGCGGAGGAAGGCGGAGGAAGGCGGAGACGAGGCCGAGCGTGGAGCTGCGCAATACATCCGATCGAGAGACATGAAAGTCGCTCCGATGGTGGTTTTCCTGTTCAAGGACCAGGACGGGCTCGGCCCGGCGTTCGCCGCCGCTCTCCGGCCCGACCCGAGCTCCGACCTTCGCCGGCTGTGAGCGTCTCTCCTCTCACTCGTCGATTCTCGTGATTTCGCTTGGGGTTTTTGATGTATACCGGTTACATTCTGTCGCGATTCGGTGCGTCTTCGTCCCGCGATTTTGATTTCGAGTTACCTTTCGATCGGTCACCGTTTCGCCGCAGGGAGGAGTCCTTCGAGCTTCCGTTGGAGCGCTACGGCATCGGAGACGACGGCGGAGCTCGCGGGGAAGTCGTTCACTTCGTCGATGGCCATGGGGTTTATCAGGTAATTGCGCGGGTTTCTGGCCATGTGCATCTGGGGAGTGAAGTTTCGCTTGATAGAGAGATGGATTGATTATGTGATTTCTGCTGATGATGGCCAAGTTTGCGGTGAGATGGGTATGTATGTTGCGGATAGTGGGATTCCGGTGATGCAGATTGAGTGTGGAGTAGGCAGAAAGAAACTGTGTTAGCTTACATTTTCAGCAGATTTATCGATATTGATGATTTAGACGCTGCGCACTAACATCATCAATATTGATCAAAATGAATACTCGTTTGATGGAGCTCTAGCCTTATTAAAAGGTTGAATTTCAGGGTAATGGGAGTCTTCATCTTGAGTACTGGAATGGCATTTGCATGCGTACATTAGATGCCAAGCTAGTAATCTTTGCGCAGGGTAACTGTTGAGGGAATTTGACAGTTTATTGTTTTATGCACTTGAGGCTGAATTTTCACTGGCAAGAGCTTTGTTGTCCATCGTTCTCTGGAGATTAATTCTTGAGTGATTGTAATATGTAAAGTTCCTTTCTAGTTTCTACAATTGCTCAAGTTTCCTGGCAACCAGATATGACAATGAGCAGAAATGAATTCCACTTGGTGGAAAATTTGTATCCAGTCCCTATTCTATGTGGATGACCTGGTTTTTTTGTGCTTGATACGGAAGCAGCAGCCCTTCCCACAACCGCTGCTATCGTAATGTACCTATAACTAAAAGTGTGTGTAGTGTTTTTCTGCTGGGAGTCACATTAAAGTGTGGAAACTGGTTGGATCCAATATAATTAATAACTAATAAGAACTTATTTTTGTGGCAGAGTATATGAACGTCTGCAAATGGAACATTTGTATATTGATGTCATGGGCAGGTTTACGGCGCATGTCTTATGGTTTGTCTGCATTTACCCTTGAGTAACACATTTGGGTTGCCCTAATATCACCTTTTCATGAAGGAAGAATGAGTACTGTCTTAAGTTTGTTATATCTGGTGAAAAACCTTCAGTGCAATGCCATAACTACAAAAATCTCAAATTGCAAATTTCTCTTATTCTATTCAGTAACCAGCTGCATTAACCACTGCACAATTTTTTCAATAACCTGTCATTGAATGAAATTCTGTTTGGAGGTGATGAGGTTGTATCAGGGAAATGGGCAGATTTTCTTTAAGGAAATGGCTGTGATAGTACTCTCGTTGTGCTTAGTTCAGTTTCTGATGTCAAGACAGACGGTACATTGATGTGAACATTGTTTAACCATCTTAGTCTGATTCTTATTCTGTACCTGGTCTTCTTTATGTAAATATTTTGTGTGTACTTAATGCTTTTCTCATTTTTATCAGAAATTTATTCTTCTGTTTTCTTGTTTTAATTTTGGTTTTCCATGTTAAGGTGTCCGTGCTGCAAATGGAAAGTTACAAGCCACCTCTATTGGCTTGCGCCCTTAATGAAGTTTTGGCACAATTAATGGATGAAACATCAGAAACGATGCCTACTCTTCTAGTTCCCTTTATTTCATCACCAACAAACCTCAAGTCTGAGAAAAGAAGTTTACCCATGGACAGCAGAAGAGTATCTCTTTACGGCCTGCATATAGGGAGAGAAACAGATGTCACTTGTGCTATCATGGCCAAAACCCAGAAGCCACCATCATCTTTGGAGATCCATTATGAACCTTTAGCTTGCTTTCTTCAGCTTGTACGTGTCTTAAAGTTGCCGACTGTTATTCTAGTTGGAAGGGTAGGTGAAAGGTTTTCTGAGAAGGGATCAACAGATGCTCTTGAGGTACTAATCTTCTATAATTTTATTAATTTTTGGAATCCTGAAACTATATATATCTTGATTCTTAGTATCACTATCATTGCCATTTGCGCATTGAATATGAGAACATAAGTATTTAACATGCATGGGGAACACCATGGTCCCCTTCCTCTTGAAGATATTAACTATTGACAGTCTATTTTTATTTGACTGCTGTCCTTTTCTAGACACTTCACGCCATGGGAGAGCTTTTGGCAAACAATGTGGGGCTGTGCTTTTCCCGTGACAAGGTTGTGTGGAGCAACCCTTCAAAGACATCAAGGGATGGAGAAGAGCCGTGGCGTGCCCTATACGGTTGAGTACCTAATATTTGTGATGCCTAAGGTTGGGTATCTGACTTGTCACTTGATGCATCTGCTGTAAGACGATTACTTAATGACGCATTCGCATAATGTCGAACTAAAGGCTTGGAAAAATATTCCTGCAGCATATATCAGGCGCATGGCTGTAACCTTCAAATTCGCTTGAGACACTCAGTGGATCTTGACATTTTTAACACCGATCCATTTATCCTTTGTTGTAAGAGAACATTTACCAAAGCTATAGCTTTTTGTCTCAACGGTCTGAACTATGAGAAGATCAGTATGGTTCGGGCCATAGTGGAAACGATCCTCCTACTTTCCACCCGGTAGTCGGACTTCGCACGCACTTCCTACTACGCTGCACGGACATCTTTTATTGTTCTTTGTTGCCCCTTTTGTGTTTCAAAGCGAGACGAACTTTTCGAATTTGCTTCATTTGTCTCCTTTGAAGGATTGAGATTGGGTAGTGAGCCAGAACAGAACGGCGCCAAACGCAACGAGAGCCGAAAGCATGGACCGCTTGCAGAAAAAGCTAACCTTTTTAGGCCGACAAGAGGGCAGTTCTACCTTCCACGAGAGAGAGAGAGAGAGAGAGAGTCTGCTCATTGTTTGTGCCGTCCACGTCTTGCTATAAAGCGCATGATGTTGAACCTCAGCAGGTTGGCTCCACACCTTGAATCATATGGTCGGTTCTGATCGGTCTGAGTGATCCTGTACCATTTTTAGCAGGCTCTACACTGCAGAGAGGACGTGCTGCTCTCCTGAGTCCAGCTTTATGTTGTTTTGTTCTCGTATGCATCTCTCTCTCTCTCTCTCTCTCTCTCTCTCTCTCTCGGTGATGCTAATTGCAAAGCAATATTGCTAATGTACTTATCATGATAAATCCCGACAAGATGCTTAATCTGAAATATATCTCAATTTTGGCTTTAGGTTAATTGCTTTTTTCCTACCCCTGGTTTTTGTAGTGGCCCATCCAAAGTTAGGGCGGCAATTCCTAGCATGACATATTTGCCTAAGAGAAATCCACAACCGACACAACATTACACAATTCAATAAGAAATCAACAAAAGTTGGTATGCGGTCAGGCCTTTGAAAAAGAAAACACTTTAAGATTATGGTGAATTGCTTTCTTGTCAATACGAAGTGATCCAAATAATCCATACGAATAAGACGGCACGACACAAACAGTCACTTCTATTCTCAATTGGAGTTATATGGCTCTCCAATTAATTCCAAATTAAATCAATTTCACTGAGAAAATTCTCTTTTATCTTTCGTCTGATTGTTTCATCATCTTCCACTTTTATGTAGTGTACTATGTAATTATCAAGAACAAGATGCCCATTATGCAGTAAGCAGTCAAAACATCATAAACCGGATTGCATTGCCACAGAGGCTCATAAAAGCGCAAGTTCCCCACTTGGAGCACTGGCATGACAATGACCAGAGATACCCACAAGCTCAATCACCCTCGTGGCCTTGGCCCATTTCAACTTTATTCCAATCTAATGAATTTGACCATTTCTTTTTTCTAAAATAATTTGGGATGAACCGCTGCAGTTGATGACAATAGGGCTTACACTTTACAATGTAGGGACACGTCATCCTTCCTTCTTCAACCTCATTCCATGTTGCCAAAGAAAGTCCCCTGAAAAAAGCTCAGCTTTTTAAGTTCACATTGAAAGTCAACAATCGAACTTTCGTGACCTTTTTTACCAAAGAATATAAAGGGGGGAAATACCCAGAAACTGAAACTCCACTCCGTGTTTATCACACGAGATTCTTTTAAATTTGTTCAGAATACCCACAAAAAATTTCTCATCGCCCGGATTTTCCATAACATAGCAAAAAAGAGAAGAAAAAGGGAATGGGAAGGAGAGAAACAGGAAGAGGTTTCCAGGGGAGGAAGGCGGAGAAGGGTTGGCACTTGGCAGTGACGAAGGAGTGCAGTACAAAAAGGTGTGTGTACCTGTTGATTGCCGCCAAAGCATCAAAAGGCAAAATCCAGCAAGAAGAAAGGCAGGAGGGAAAGCCTGACAGAAGTGTCTGATTGCAGGTGTAGGTGTAGCTCAGTAAATGGCGCAGAGAGAGAGAGAGAGAGAGAGAGACTAGCGCGTGTCCTTTGTGGTCGAGTTTTTTTTTTCGGACCAGTTGCGGTTGAGTTGACAGCAAGTAGAAGATTAGCAAAGCTGGATTAAAATAAGGAAAACCAAGACAAAAGGAAAATAATAAAAGAAAGAATGAGAGGGAGAGGGAGAGTTTTCATAGGAGGGACCGTGGAGGAAAAGGAAAGGGCCTAACTTTTTGCCTTTCACTAATGGGGGCGACAGTTGGTCCCACCAAGGCTGCACTTTTTCCCTTGATAATATTAAATTTCTCTCCCTTTCGTCTCTCTCTCTCCCCCTCTGTGCACTTTTTATTGCTTTTTGCGTGTGTTTCATCAGCTTATGTCACGTTCCCACCCTCTTCATTACCTTCACATGCCTCCATCCTATCCATCTTGGCCTCTTTCTTCTCTATTTTTCTCCTTCTATCTGTTTCTACAGTTCAGCTGAAAGAGTTCCCCTTGTCTGGACTTCTCTTTCTCTCCGGAAACCTCCATCGCCCACCCATCTCCGGTCCTTTTTCTTGATCTTGTCTCGTGAGTTCTCTCTTTCTCCGACCCAGAAACGAAAAACACACAAAAAAGCTGATCTTTTTATGACTCTCTGATTCTTTTTTCTGTCTTACTTGTTTGGGTTTTGTTTTTTGTGTTAATTGTGTCTGCTTTTGTTTTTCATTTTCTCTGCCTCCTGCTTAGGTGGGTCTTGAGCTCCGTTTGTGAAGAGGGATGATCGTGTAGATACGTGTCTTTTTTTTCCTTTCTCTTTTGCCTTGGGAATTCAGTGTTTTTGTGGTTGATGCAGATGCTTATGAATTTTGTGGTGAATTATCTCTTTAATATATGTTGAATTGGAGAGTTATTGTGATTTTTGTTCCTTTCGTTTGTTTGATTTGCTTTAAGTGTTGTTGTTTCAATTTGATAGTAAATCTCGTGCCATCACTTTTATCGAGCTTGTAATTTGTTTTCTAATTCCTTTGGGTTTGCTCATCTGCAAGATGAGAAAGCAGTGTAATTGTTATTTTGCTTTTTAAAATTATAATGCAGAACCTGATCGTTGAAAAAGTGGATTCCTGAAGATAAAGTATATATCTTCATGCCTTTTTTGCCCTTTTATCTTTTGGATTCTCAGGTGAAAAAAATGCATACCTTTTTTGTTAAAAACTATTATCTCCACATTCTATCTGAAGCAAACTTTTTCTCTCTCTCCGACTTACACTTCCTTCAAAGTTAAGTCTTCAGTTGTTGCAGGAGACAGAAACTCTTTTCTTGCCTTTTATGGTCACCGCCACGTCTAATTTCAGAGTTTCTGTACCTAAGAGAAAAATAATTGCAACTGTCGATATGTGTGTTTATTGGTTAAAGATGAATTTGCATCGCAATTGGCATCATATTGAGTGGTGGAAAGCTAATTGTCATGCATGGATGGTTGGAACTAATTCTGGGTTTCTTTTCTTTTAGGAAAGCATCTTCTTTGGTAACAGCATAGTTCTCGAGGACTGTCAGCATCTCACTGAGTTGAGGACATTTGCACAATATCACTAATAGTGGACATATGTTGAGCATCCGAGTTTGAGGGATTCTGCTAGGTTTTGGTTTGTTTGAGAAAGACCTTTTAGAGGAAATTGGAAGGTAAAAAATGGGGTTCATATGTGATTTTTGTGGGGAGCAAAGGTCCATGGTGTACTGTCGATCAGATGCTGCTTGCTTATGCTTATCATGTGATCGGAATGTCCACTCCGCTAATGCACTGTCAAGGCGCCATTCAAGAACACTTCTATGTGAAAGATGCAATTCGCAGCCCGCTTTAGTTAGATGCACTGAAGAGAGGGTATCACTTTGTCAGAATTGTGATTGGACAGGTCATGGTGCATCTACCACGACTTCTAGGCATAAAAGGCAAACGATAAATTGTTATTCTGGATGCCCGTCTTCTTCTGAACTTTCCTCAATCTGGTCATTTGTGTCGGACTTGCCTTCGATTAGAGAATCCAATTGTGAGGAGGGTTTAGGTTCAATGCACATCACTGAGAATAGTGAGAGGACTACTTGGGACACTCTAGACAATAGCACCAGTCTAGAAGCATCATTTGTTTTGCAAGCCAACAATGTGGCAGATGCTTTGGTAGGTTCATCTTCATTACCTGAGCTTAAATCCATGTCGCAGAGCCTGGACCAGCTGGCTTTACCTGTCAATACATTGAATAAGGTATGTAATTAATTATTGATTTCTTAGTGCCCTCATTTCTATCTGATTGCTTAGTTGACTGACCTATGTCACCAACTTGAAAGGAAGAATATGTGCTTATGCTGGGAAAATAAAAACTTTGGTTGATAAATCTCTTATGCAATTCAACTAGCCTTCTGTTTCTGGCTAATGGCTTAGTATGAAAAACTAGGACTTGGGAGCAAAAGTTCAGTTGCCTATTAGTTGTCTGTGATGACTGATATAGTCTAGGCTTAAAATGTGAGGTTGCAGAGAAATTTGCTTACACTTTCCTCCCATTCTTTTTTCACTTTATATTTTCACTACCATCTGCTGAATTATGTGTGAATGTGCATTGTATACGCATTACGTGGAAAAAGAACTTGTTGATAATCTGTCGATTTTATCATACTCAAGTACACCTTATGAAGTTTCTTCTGTTTTCATGCCATTCTTCGCAATTCCCAACTCAATTTGTGTTTTACAAAATCCAATGCCTTTCCTGTACCTGAAATGTGAAGTTTTGATATTAATTGAGGACTGGCTTCTTCACCTCACTGATTAAGAATGCAATTTAAGAGGGACAACAACAAAATAGCAGTACCAACATTGACAAAATGAAGCCTTCTCTTTTTGCAAGGTATTGACGATAAGGATTTTTGGTGGAATTTGTCTATCTTCCTCAACGATCTCTTTAGGATACATATTCACTTATGTAACATGTCCTTTCAATAGTGTTTTCTTCTATAGTGTTAGGTTTTCAACCCTTTTGACCCGCCCTTATCTCAAGGCACGTGTTCTAAAGGGGCATATGGGGTGTTCAGCTATCAAAACCACCTTATACAAGCTTCTCATCTGGTCTAACTCAACAAATACGCAATTTCCTTTCTAATTCAATCTTCCTCAATTGCCTATGCATACACTGAAACATTCGCATCTCAGCCATGTTCATTTTATGTATGTGATGTTGGGCACGAAATGCTCCGTCTCATAAAGCATTCACAATCAATTTGCAGTGCTAAAGAGTTTCCTTGTGAGTTCTGTTGGCATCATTCTAGTAAGCAAACACCAGAAGTTACTTAGGCATTACCTCCATGCAAGTTGGATCCTTGGGAAGTCTCCACATCCCCCCATGTTTTTCTAAAATGAGTCTAACATCTGAATTGCTTCACTTGTTGGTAGTTGAGTTTTATTTAAATCATAGGATTGCTTTTTGCACCTTTTTCTTTGCCAAATATGATCCACGAGATGTAACATTTTCTTGAAAAGTATGGCGTTTGCTTTGCTAAATTCACTGTATTTATGCAATTCTTACTGATCTATGCGTCAAGATGACATGGTATGTGATTCTCTCAGATGGTAATCAGTATCCATATGTGCACATGCAGAAGCTTAGCCTAATTATGATGAACAGAGAACAAAGCATATCTGATTAGTTGTTAGTTAGTTGTGCTTGTGTGCTGTGTACATACTATGTGATAAAAAGTTAATTGTTCCTTTGGAAATGACTGTTATCTAAATGTGTGTTTCCTAACATCTAGGTCTGCTATCCAATGTCAAATCCTGGAGTCTGTGATGATGATCTATATAAGGAACTCAATATGGATGAAGTAGATATGAACATTGAAGATTATGAAGAACTTTTTGGCTTGACTTTGAATAACTCAGAAGAACTTTTTCAAAATGGTGGACTGGATAGCTTGTTTGGCACAAAGGATATGTCTGCTGCAGATTCCAACTGTCAGGGTGACCTTCTTGCCAAGGTATATTGCTCATCAATGATCACACATGTTCCTGTTTTGAATGTTGATGGAAAACCTACTTTATGATGTTAAGAATACTAAGATTTTGATTGTAAATGTGAAGTTTGCAAAAAACAAAATATATCTTGCTTTTCGACCTTGGTGTTCAACAAAATGTAAAGGTCTTATAACATGATTTTGTGTATTATCAAGTAAACGAATTCCTCGAGTCTTTTTGTCAGAAGCAGTAGATACATATGCGCTTTTTACCAGAGTGTTTCTACTGGTCTCAATACTGTACAGATGCAATAGAGATTGGAAGATTAACAGACAGGATATGTTGGACATCATGTAATAGAAATGATGTGAGTGATGTGACATGGATACCTGTGTCTCCTCATGTTTAATGAAATTTACCTTTTGATCGACTTGACCAGTAGTGACATATCACACAGAAGATTTGCTCTTTTGTTATATGTTCTTGTCACATATTGACCATCTAAGAGAAAATGTTCAACATTCCATGTATATGGTTTTTGATCCACTTGTCTTATATCCTTGGATAACTCATGATATGCCTAGGGGAATGTACACACTAGTTAACATGGATCCTCAGTTTCGCTGTACATGGAAAAAGATTTGGTGTAAAACTACAAGTGCAGCAAACTCCATGCTGCAGCTTTATCTTCGCTAGTTGTGGGCTGTAGGTTATTCAACTCTGTCTTTTGTTGTATGAAGCAAAAGACAAGGTTTCTGGACCAAGAACTCTGGATGAAAGTCGAATTGAATTGGACAGCAGGAAGGGCCAGATCTCTAGTAAATACTAATATTCTGATTGGTGGGACAGATATTTGGCCACTCTAGTTTGCCAATGATTGTGTTTCGGTGGAGAATGAAGGTTTGATTGGTTGACGTAGTGGTGAGGGGGTGGTTCTGAAAATGGAGGATTCAGAACGAGACAGGGCAAGGAAGTCTGGAAGTATGAGCAAAGAAAGACTTGCTTATGCTTTGTTATTTGGGAATCTCCCATGGCCAGATGGTCAATAGTGAAGATCCAAAACTTCAACTTATGAGTCTAGCGAAGAGGGCATTCTGGAAAGTCTTGACTATCAATGAAGAGCATTCTCAAAAGTCTTCAACATTAATTTAGAACATTCTCACTTGCACTGATTTTGCTGTGCTGAGACTAACCGGTTATGTGACAGTTATGTATCTTCTTCTTGGGTGGTCAAGTACAAAACACTCTTGCATCAGTGCTCAAGTAGTCCTGTGTTGTTTTCAGCTAATGAGTAGTCCTGTGGTTGAAGTTTTTCATTATAGATACCTAGTTTTGATTATTTCTCTTAAGCCAGGTTCATTTCTGTTTGTGGTTTTCTGTCGACTATTATCTACTTTAATACTCTCAAGATTTGAAATTACCTGAGTCCAAAATGATGCTGGGGAGTCTCTGACAAAAACCTTGTCTTGAATTTTCAAGCTAGACTGACAGAAATCCTAAAGCAAATTACTTGTGATGACTGGGCTTTGGAGCTGCAACCTTAATTGGTTGTTTTTGCATCATGATGCCATCTGTCATTTAATTTCCGTGTGTAGTTACGTTCTTTGTGCCTATCTCTTTGTAATCACCTATTTTTAACACACTCTGGCAGCAGTGACTCCTTTACCCAAACAACAAACTTTACAGGCAGTGAAGAGACAATGTATAATGTTATTTTCATGGCATGCAGTAGATTTCAATCGGTCCAACTTCTATGTTTGCACTGCTCCATTCCTACTGGCTGATGGAGATTCGTATCCTGGTCTGCTTTCATTATTTATTCAGGGATCAACTGTTGGAAGACCAAGTGCCACACAGCCAGCTTGCAGCGTGGCATCGGGCGACTCCATCATGAGCTCTAAGACCGAACCTATCCTTTGTTTTACATCCAGGCAAGCCCATTCAGGCATTTCATTCTCAGGTCTTACTGGGGAGAGTAGTGGCGCAGATTATCAAGATTGCGGGGCCTCTTCCATGCTTCTCATGGGGGAGCCCCCCTGTTGTCCCCCAGGTGCTGAGAGTTCTGTTCCATCTACAAGCAGGAGTAATGCTGTCATGCGTTACAAGGAGAAAAAGAAGACGCGAAAGTGAGTGCTTTTCTATCCTTTAAGGGGATATCCTAGCCTATTGATTTTAAAGGATTGTCTATTGCATCTACTGCTGCAAAATATATGAAGCCCCATATCAATAGTCAAGCTCTCTATTCATGTAGAGAGCAACAACAAAAACACTCTTAAGATTCATTTTTTATAGATGATACTTTTTTTGTTGACAGTCAAAGTCCTTTATGTCAAATTTAAAGCTTAAATTATGACTTCAACAAGATAGATCAAAAAAAAAACAAACAATCATCAGCCCGAACTTGGTTTTTTTCTTGGGAGTAGATATTCTAATTTAAAAGAGATGTGGCATGACATGTATAACAAATAGTTAAATGGTTTTTGAATTACCTATCTTTATCTTACTTATTATCTGGCATATCTGTGTTTGTTAGACTAAAAGCTAAATGTTATATGAGTGATTAATAGAGACTATGTATGGATGACAATCATTTTGCATTACACCAAATTTTTTTACTACTAAAGTTAGTACTATGTATTATTAATATGCTAAAGGTTCCAAATCTAGTGTTTATAACTTACATATTTATTTTGCGTTTGTTCACAAAATAAAGTTGTTGTATTTGGAAAAAGTTGGATAGGTTTTGAACTTGAATATAACTTTACTAAGACTGCTTCCTAAGATGGGATAAAATGCAATGAGGAAGGGTGTTGAGCCATTCACCTATTACAAGAAAATACGGGAAGATCCTTTCTTGACTATGGTATCATCATCATTGTATGGTTGACCATATTAAGATGGACTGGTTTGGATCCTCTATGCCTAGACAACCTAGTAATGAACCATTAAAAGCCAAAGGCATGATAAAAAAAGATTGAATGCAAGAGGGGACATCTCACTTCTTCACTTGAACTACCTAATATTCGGAACAATGCTGCTCTCCAACCGGTCTGGAGGACAGACAAGAGGCAAACAAAGATAGCTTCCCCTCTTTCTTGAATCAATATTCTGAATGTGTTGTGTTCATCACTTTTTCTACATATGTTCTTATAAGACTTCAAAGGCATGTGATGCTGGATGGTCTGCACGTCGTTATGACTTAGAAATATGGCCTGTGTGTTTGATAAGTCAATGTGTGGCATTGATAAAAAAGAAATAATGATTGGTAGGTTTGAGAAGACAGTGAGATACGAATCACGGAAAGCAAGGGCTGATGTGAGGAGGCGAGTCAAGGGCCGTTTCGTGAAGACTGGTGAAGCTTATGACTACGATCCACTCAGCCCAACCAGAAGCTTCTGAGAGTACGTTTTTTAACTATACTTACAGAAAGGAAAGATCTGCTCGTATGTTAATTGGAAACTATTGGTCATTTTTACCTGGGGAGTAGCAAAATTTTGACACGCCTCCAACATTCAATGATCAGATGTGTATTTAATTACAGGAGCAGCCTTATTTTAGGACAAAGACGGATGTGAAAGGCTGATGATACCAGAGACATAAATCAAGACTGGGAATATGACGATGAAGAACTAATGAGATGCGACCTTTACAGACCAGAAGCAGTAACATTTGCTTTCAAGTACGCAGGTTTCTGTCCAAATTCTTTGGACATTTTTACTGCTGGACTTTTTTGGGCAAAAGGGGCTATGCTTCTGGAGTATCCAGCCGATTACATTCTTTGTCCTTTGTAGAAACATCCAACAATGCTTAAGCTTTACCGTAGCTTTTCGTGCCCTGGCTTCTAGAGATTGTCTGTGCAGGCATATGGCTGGGACAACTTCACATAGGTGAAACTTTTTTCAGGCTTCTATGTCATTGAACAGTGTACAGTGATAGGTCTTATATCTCTATGTCCATCGGAGGCCAGTACCCCGGGCCCTCTTATAAGGCGGATCATTTAGGATCGTAGTGTATGTATGAAGGAGCAGTTTGTAAAGATGGAGAGTTTTCGCATCTGAATCTATTGAATCCAACTCCTGGCAGAAAATGTTGTATAGTTATTGAGTTGCCACAATTGGACGTTGCAGCGGAGGAAAGATCATTTGCGAATGGTTCGTGTTGTAAAGCGAGTTTATGTTATCTATGAAGAGTCTCTTATCATTTTATATATACAGATGCCTGTTTCTTGATGTGGCCCTTTCCGGAAATCCAGGGGGTGGTGTCCTAGTCGTAATCAACTTGGTAATGTAGAGTTGGGCTATATTTTTACAAGCAATTCTAGAGTCAATTTTCTGCAGAAGATGAGGATTCGGCCCTGAGGGAATATGTTGACTGTTTCAACCTTGGTGTTCAAAAGATTGCAAGCTTAACCTGCTGAAGCATTTATTTCCTCGCGTTGGTTTCTCATCCGTCGGTGGAGTTCATGCCTCTTGTGATGGAGCTTATCCAGATGGAGTTAGAAAACTATCGAAATGATTGGAATTTTTTACTCTGCTAGATGAGTTGAACTACTATGCTACTTAACGCGGTAAATATTAGCCTGTCCGATTTTTGTGACATGCAAGGACAACTTTGTTTGAACGTGGATATGACGTGCACCGAAAGCCCGCAAAAATACTTGAAATTGTAAAGATCCAGTGTGAATACACTCCCTTGTGCTAGTTCGTAACCAACGGACATGGCATGCTTATGTTCTACTTCGAACTAGGGAAAGGAAAAGGTGAGGATCAGCTTCCTTAGTGCGAAGTTCATCAATTTGTACGAGGTGGTAGTTCTTCACCAAACTGTTCAAACTAATGCCTTTGTAAATTGGGTATCTGATTGTTCTATCAAAGAAAGTAGGCATAAAGTCTAATGTTTCGACTGACTTGACAAAATTCAGACAGCCAAGCGAACAATCAAACTTCTGAAAGGTTTAATTAGAAACTCAAAAGAGACAAAAACTTGGCAATGTCCTTTTGGCTGCGAATCTAAACCTGAACCGTCCATTTCTCATTCTCCCAGACATTCTGGTCCAGTGTGGTCATGCAATTGAGTCATCTACAACTATTATCGCCCAGATGCAACTACCAACTCTTGTAGAAGAATAAATTTAGACCGGGGTCACTTTAAAATGCATGACAATCTCCCGCGTGACAAGCACATCCTGGTAATTACTCTCAAAACAATGCTGAGGTCCTGTATAGGGAAAAGAAACTTTTCGAAACAGATGATATTTGCAGATCATTGGTACACGAGTCAAAACAATGATATACTGTCAAAACAATGCTGAGGTCCTGTTTAGGGAAAATGAACTTTTTTAAACAGATGATATAGCATTTGCAGATCGTAGGTACATGAGTCAAAATATAAATTAGACAAAAAGGAGACATCCATGAGAAAGATGTCTGATGTCAGATGACCAAAATTTCCAAAGCCAACCCAAAAATTCACCCTACTGATTCTCTCGAAAATAATGCTTGTGAAGGCCAAGACAATTAATCATCGTCCGAACTGCTATCTTCCGATCCTCTCCTGAAATCTTCTGGTTCACTTGATTCCTGCAGTTAGGTTTGAGGTTAGATATGCATTCCCACCAAATGGGAGAGATAAAAATGGAACTTACCACTATACATACATCTGCAATATTGAGTGATAATCATAAAAACATGAGTGCACAGTATACATGCATCTGCACATGCACGTATCTACTGAGAGAACTTACCTGCATCTTATCCCAATCCTTTAACTTGGAATTCGTAAGCATGTAATTATCTCGTAATGGAGCCCAAGCAGGGGGTTCACTGTCCGCAGCACCAGTAGATGACTGAACCTGCATTTCATTCAGACCACACAATCATTTTTGTCCAATCATATTCATTTCACATGCTAGATACTGAAGTGGTATGCCAGCTCCTTGAATAAACAAGAGCGGTACCTCAGTACCTCAACAAATAAAAAACATATGGAAGAACCTACAAAAGAAATAAGACTGACAACAGGAAGTGCAAAATAGTATGTTCAGAGGAAAACCCCACCTTAGCTGGAGTTTTGGCTGATGAGAATGATGGTTTGCCCAGTTCAGAAAAGAAGGCTTCTTTCCTCCTCTTCTTTATTGCTGCAAAGTGCCAGTCAAGACCATGTTCAACAAAAATATGCAGCCTATAAAGCACTTACATGAATCACTGATAATAAAAAAGGATAATTTCAAAAACCATCTCCACTTTTATAACATATATCAATTTACAGCTTCACTTTTGAAAACCTACATTTTGCATTTTCAATTAGCATCTCTCAACTATGATCCTTGTCTGCTTATTTGCCAAAGAGCCATTTCCCTTCCCAAATTGCCCTCATCACTCCCTTCTCCCAAAAGAAAACCTTGACGCTAAAATGCCTTCCTCTTTATTACTCCTCCTCCTCCCTCTTCCCTCTCAGCCACCACCGCCAAACTCAGCCACCATTGCCAGCACTCAGTCTGAGCCATCATCTCCAATGGCTCATCCCCATGCAACATCCTCCACCCTCACTGTTCACTGCATCCCATCCCCCCTCTCACATTCGGATGTCGGCAATGGTCCAACATCCATGACAGCCCAGATCAAGGTCACCCGACCTTGATCCAGACATGGAGCTTGCCAAAATCTGAACATAGCTCGAGCCTGAGCTCCAGGGCCACCATGATCAAACTCTGAACAGAGTTTGCCTAGTCAGAGCTCCACAGAGATCGCATGTGAGATAAAGGGGGGAGAGGATCCTGGTACTTGGCATGGTGTTTGTCAGCACGGTGCGGCAGGCAGCGTGTTGGTCAGTGGCAAACATGGAGGCTGATTTTGGATTTGGTTATTGTGAACCTTGAATTGCTTAGGTGGTGGTGGATAGTTTTTTTTGTTGTTTTCTATTTGAAAGAGGGGCGAATCAATCTTTTAGGCTTGGGATTTTGCCTGGAGGTGCAAATTGCGGGTTTTGAAAGATGAGGATGCAAGTTGATATAGGTGACAAAAATCAAGTTGATTTTTTGAAATTTTTCCTAAAAAAATTAGTAATTAAGAACAAAGTCAGCTCGAGATAAACTAAATAGAAAAAAAAAAAGGGACCAAGCAAAACATAAATTCTCAAAGCTTTCTGGGATGAGAGGAAGCAGTCATAGACGTTTTAGATAAAAAAAAAACAGAATCATAGGCCATGCAATTTAAGAAGCTGGATTGTATATGAGCTTCATCAAACGACATTTTCAAAAAAATAAAATAAAAATCGATAGATAAAACTTTCAGATAATAAATACACGGAGTAGCATGCCACCATAGGCAAGAAATTTACAAACATAATAATTTAACATGAGACTTTTTTTTGCCAAAATTTAACACATTTTGTGTAGAATATTTGCTAGATAAGACCAGTGCTAGGTACTGGTTGAATAAAATATGAAATGCAACAGGCCAAACAAAAAGATTAGCACTTGGAAGTAACCCATATTTCCAAGCACAAGCACTAAAGTCAAAATTTGATAAAGTCCAAATAAATAGGATTCTCTGCAAGGAGAATAAATGAGTGAGCATCACTATTAGCTCCGCCCATCCCTCATGGATGAAGCTCTTAGCTGGAGAGAAGTTGTTAAAAGAAAATTATTACTACCAGAACAATCTAGATCCCATGTTTCATCTTTCAAAGTAATTGAAGAACATTGCAGTTAAAGACTTGCTCAGGACAATTTTGAAAATGAATTGTCAATTAGAGTCATATGGCAGACTACTTAATCATTGTTGAAGATTTTTCCAAAACAAGCTTGTTGTTGAACTCAGTGAAATAATGACTTCAAATTCAATAATAGGATTGATGGATTTGTATAATAAAACCAAACGAATTTTTTATTTTCCTTGCCAAGAATATATTTCTTAGAAATGGTGAAATATACATACTTAGGTCGTAGGAACATAATGTAAGAGATTTCTTATCAAAGGAGATGCATGCCTAAAACAAAGTACGTGTATAATGCAACATATTTATTGGGTATGAGAGGGAACACAAAGATTAACATGTAACGGTAAGCACAAAACTCCAGCACATGTAATTCTGGATAAGAAAAATCTCTACCACCAAATCTCCAAACAGACAAACATGAACCCAGAAGCCAAAATGCATTATAACATGTCAATCATCACTTATAATCAGAACCTTTATCAGGATGGAAACTGATCTGAGAAAAACTAATACTAAGCAGTACAAGTTCAGACCTTTTGCATCTTTAGACCTTGAGGCATCCAAGCCTTTTTGTGCATGCTGTGCTTTGTTAACCTGTAGGCAGATAAATCAAATGGATTGAACCTTTTTGTAGCAATTTGTTAAATGAAAATTGCTGAGGAGTAATCAGCTTCATTATAGAAAAGGTGCAGTTGGATTCACATATAACTTACCGCATTAAATAGCTTGACCACTGAATCCAAGCAAATGCAAATAGAGTATAAAAGTCGTTAGAAGAATATAAAAAGGTTAAAGCAAGCAATTTTGTTCTGTCAGGTATAAGATGAATACCTCCCTTGGTAGCAACACTTATAAGGAATTTTTCATGTGCATCTAGATAGTTTGCAGGCTTCACGTGCCCCTTTTCCCCCACCTGTTTATTGATTAAAAGATTATTAACTCCAACTTATCAATGCTAATATGAACTAAAATCAGTGAAAATAAAGTGGGAGTCATATACCAAGTGTTTTTCCTTCTTTGCCTCCCCTTTAGCTTTCCTTTCAGTTTCCTCCTCGGCAAGCTTCTCTGCAACAAGGTTCTTGTGTGCCGACATTACGGGACCCTGCAAGCAGGGGCAATTAAGTGACAAAATTCACAATGTAATTTAAAATTCTGGGATTGCAGTCAAGCTTACAAGGGAATCATCAGACACACTCTTCTTTATGATACTCTGGAAAGCTGTCCTGAATGCTCTAACACCTTCCGTGAACTTCGTAATTCCAGGATGGACTTCATCATCTTCTTCCTCATTTTCGTTGTCAGAAACTTCAGGTTCATCATCATCCGAACCATGTGTTTCCAAATTCTTCTCATCGTCAGCCAGTGGAACAGCGTTATCATCTTTAGACGCAGCAACCTCCTCATCTTCTTCATCATCATCCGAATCATATTCTCTTGCCCTCTTCCGGAACAGTTTTCTCATCCTGTTGTCTATCTTAATCTTTTCCCCAGCACCCGGAAAAACATTTACCTTCTTCTTTGTTTTGCGGCCTTTTTTATGCCCTGATTTTCTCTTCTTTGGGATTCCCCCAGCTTCCAAAAGATGAGTTTCTTCAGGCATGGCTGACTAGAAAACTTCTTTCAGTAATGGCAGCAGTTAGACTCTGATCGTCTACAAGCATTGATTTAAACATAAATATTTAATACGGTGTTCGAGAATCCAATAGATGGACAATTTATTTGAAACATAATTTGTTAAGGTAAACATCCACACCAAGAACTTGATAATTTCACTAAAAACAAACATCCTCCCAACCTCTTTACCATTAACTCATCCAAACATCCAAATGATTCCTCTATAAAATTTTCCCAAACTGAAGTGTGACACCAAATGGTCCTTAAAAAGAGTTAAGGGACAAGGCACTCCCGCAAAAATTATATTCATGGAACAGTTCCTCATGTGGAACCAGTATGAGTAACGCAGTTAAACCTATTCTAATTCATGTCTACATTTCTAAATCATACTATACCCTCAAAAAGTTACCATTATCACCAAACAATAAGAATAGACTCATGCAGCTAATCACAAATCCAAATTCTCTAACAAGTCCCTTTCCTTGAAGTGACAACAAATCTAACTTGTCATCAAATAGCATTCATTTGCAAAAAAAAATCAATGCATTAAAATATGCAATAAAATTAGTTAAACAAGTGCAAGCTAAGGGAAAAAACTGTTAAACTGGTACCTCTATACAAGGGGAAAGGAAAATTAGCAGAGAAACTAAACAATGCCTTCCCCACTTTGGCTTAACATCGCCATAGGAGTTAGCTTTACATCGCAATATGAGTTAGCTTTGTGGTAATGAGAAAGTATGCATAGTTGTTTGAGGTTTAGGTTTCCCATAGTCACTTTAGGGACCTGATCCCAACCCAAACTCATCTATATCCCGAACCAAACTCGAACCCGACGCAGGCACCTAAGCAGGGTCCTAAACCCAGCTCTGGCAAGATCCCCCAAACCCGCACTCACGATAAGTTATTCGATCAACGGACTCTGTAGTAGAAAGAATAGCAATTCTAAGTCATCTCAAGCATAAACATTCAGGACGTGCCTCAGAATTCAATCATGGAAACCACAGTAGAATCGAAGCGCGCCGTCATCGATCCTCTAGACTATGTTTTTTCACATTGCTCGGCCGAGAGGAGCCAACGAACGAACCGACGAACATGGAAGACCGAAACGTATGGCCAGCAACCGCTCGTTGAAACGAGAAGCGAGAAGTTTGGGGAAAAAAAAACTAATGGAAAGAAACCTGCGAGGAAAGAGCGGCTGCTTCCTCCGCCGCCGCCGCCGCCCTGCTTCTCTGCGAAAGAAGTCCGGCGTTGTAATTCACGGGAAGCTCAAGGACCTACCGGAATACCTCAGGAACTTAAAACATCTAGAGAGAGAGAGAGAGATGAGTTGTTCCGCCTACTTCGCCGCGCCTACACGGGTCTGCCGCCGACCACCGCCTCAGGTTGGCTTCGCCGCCGCCGCCGCCGTTCGTTGCGCCGCTGAGCACAGAGAGAGAGAGAGAGAGAGCGAGAGCGCGGTGAGGCGGAAAGGAAGTTCGGACGCCGTGCGGGAGCGATGTAATACGGGAGGGGTTGGTCGGGCTGGGCCCGTACAGGCCACTGGGCTTTTGATGGGCCTTGACATTAAATATAAGAGCGTGGGCGCGAGCATGGGCTGGGCCCGATAGTCCCGTTTCAAGATTGGAGCCGACAACAGTGCCGGTATTATATCCTTGAGACCCCGGCCAATTCGTTTTCGGGCCAGTTTTCACACAAGTACTCCAGCCCGCCTCCCTTAGATTTATTATTTCCTTTTTTTAATAATAACTTCCTTGTTTAAACACGTAATCATTCCAAAAAAAAAAAATACCCGCGTGCATCCGCACGTTCGGCCAAGATGGAAGTCGACTGGCTGCAACATAATGTTATCGTAAATGTCAATTGAAGATACAAATGATTTCATGTGTCACGTGAATGGATTTACGTTTGGGACATTGAAGGTTCTCACTCCTTGTTCGCTTTTTTGAAATTGTGTCAAAATACTTAATTCTGAAAATTGTTTAAATAACGTCACACTATCTGAATATTTTAATTTTGAACATAGAGAGCGGTCTATGCTTTGATTTGCATATTCCTAATTCTATTAAACAAATAAGATATTTCCTAGGCTTAGATATGTCGATTATAGATTGACTTTTTGTCGTCAAAATAAGAACTATAGGTTTATGTCGATTATCTTGTTAACACACAAGCACTCCAGCCGGCCTCCCTTATAATTATTATTTCCTTTTTTTTTATAATAACTTCCTTGTTTAAACATGTAATCATTCAAAAAAAAAAAAAAAAATTGCAATGCTACCCGCGTGCGTTGGCACGTTCGGCTAAGGTGCACGTTGATTGGCCGCAACATAATGTTATTGTAAATGTCAATTAAAGATACAAATGATTTCATGTGTCAAGTGGATGAATTTATATTTGGCGTGGTGGAGATTCTTGCAAATGTTTGCTTTTTTGAAGTTGCATCAAAATACTTAATTTTGAAAAAAATTGAAGTAATGTCATCCTATCTGAATATTTTAAATTCGAACATAGAGAGAGCGGTCTATGCTCTTATTTGCATCATCCTAATTCTATTAAATAAGTAAGATATTTAGTAGACTTAGATATATAGACTAGAAATTGACTTTTCATCACAAAAATAAGAACCATCGGTTTATGTCGATATTATGTCGATTACGCCCTTGGTACTCAACCCATTTTATCAATACCTTGTTCACGATATTCCGAATAAAATTAATCTTGACTCTTCTGAATTGGGTTATTATAAATTTCTACCCGTAGTTGCTGCTGCTGCTGCTGCTGCTTTTTTTTTATTTCTTGACATTTCAGATCTTCCCAACCGTATTTCTGTATCCCACCTCCTTCCGAGCAAAGGCTATTGAAAATTTATACGATTATAGTTCTTCAAGTAATCAATTTCAAACAAATGTTACGTTTTTTCGACGTTATCAACTATGTGAACTGAAAAAGATGTTGCGCATCATGTAATTTTCATCTCTCAGCATCCTTTGTAAATCAATTAGAATTGTCTAAGCATTTCTCTATAGCGTGCATAAAAAATTGTCTCTCTCGAGAATTATGCTGGGGACTGTGCTCAAAGATGCGATGGTAGAAACAAAATGAATTCCTGCCAACCACCTCAGGAAGCATTATATAGTCGCTTCCCAAACTAATCGATATAAAGAAAACACATCACATTCCTCTGCATTCTTAACACACCCACACGTGTGTATATATATGAATGATAAATTGAGTCATTATCTAGATTAGTTATATCCAGTAAATTAGTCATAAATGTAATATAATTCAAAATAATATGGATGTTAAATGAGTTTACAGTTTACTTAAACTTAACTCACTTTTATAATTTTCTTTTTACTCTCTCTTGCGTTCACTCGGTTTCGCGCTTGCTCACTAGTCATCACTCGCTCTCCTTAGATTGGGATAATATGGAAGTATTTAAGTAATATGAGTCAGGTCAAATACGAGTTGTTTTGCATAGGAGTATGTAAATTCCCAATCCACCGATTTGATAAGTCTAATGTAAATTCACATATTTTACTTTTTACTTAATTTATAATAAATAAATAAATAAATAAGACAAACGAGAGAGGTAGGAAGAGCGCCAATAATTCCACTCAGGTTGATGAAAATGAAATGGGTTGCTTGATGGCAGAGCTATCAAGAGGAGAGAACTTGAGATCGCGGATGCACTAAGGTTTTTGTGACCATTTTGGTTTCCATGAATACTTTCAATTCAAATTTAGTTTTTTTTTTCTTTTATTCTACTTCCTATATAAGTTTTTGAGCATTCGAACGTATTTTTTAACTGCATAAAACTTATATTCCCGGAGTGGGAAAAAATATGATCACATTTTGTGCGACCCTCAATTTTTTTTATGACGTAAAATTTCTTTTAATTTTTCCATAATTTTATGAGATTTTTCTCTTTTTCTTTTTTTTTTTCCTTATCTCTTTTCCTTCTATTCTTCTTCCTCCTCTAGCCAGTCGTCAGGCCTCAGCAATGGCTAGCAATCGGTTAGACAAAAGCAAACAACCTCATGGTGGGTGGGTGGGCGAGGCTTAACTTTGTCAGATTTAGATGAAGAGTCCTACCCACTTAAGGTGAGGCCGACCTCGCCTGATTATAGTGAGGCTCTAGCGACCAATTGAAGGAAGAAAAAAAGAAAGTGGCTTGATTCCAATATTATTTATGGAAATAAAGAAGTGACTTTCTTTTACTTCTTAATTATGTTTCAAATTTAAAATAAATTTACTTCCAAAAATAAAAAATTAGTTGACATTACCAAATAATTTTTTTTTTTTTTTATTCTTATGAACAGAATAACATAAATAGTCAAGAATACCAAATAGGTCATAACTCAACTGTTCCCCAAGTCCCTACGATCTTCCCATCCCACGGCGCCGCCAACGAAAACCGCGACCGAAACAGCTCAAACGGGGAACGTCGGACTGCGGACTGCGGACTGGGGCTTTGCTTTCGAGGAGATCCTCGCCGTAGGTCCCGGTTCAATGAACCCGCGCCCTCCAAACCCAGTTATCATTAAATAAAACCAAAACAATTCGGAAAAAAAAAAAAAAAAACAAAGGGGGAAAAAAACAACAAAGACATCTCCACGAGAGAAGGGCACGGTGCCCTCGTGAGCCCTCCCTACGAGCAGCCGCCACGTCGACGGCGACGCATGGGCTCGCACGCGACCCCTCATTGACCGTTGGTGTGGCCATCTTTCGATCTTCCCTTCCCCGACCCCGCGATAACTCGACCACGTAAATATCTAGAATCATTTCCGTTGGTTGTCAATCACTTTCGGTGATCCCATATTCCCAAGTTTTAAATTGGAATTTACAAAATCCATTGATTTTGATTATACTAAATACGTGTATGATAATCATTCTGTTTTTATTTTTTTTCAATTTTATATTTTTAAGAATAGGTCTGAAATAAAAATCTATTTAGTAATATAATTTTATTTTTCTAATTGAAGAATCATTTTTTATTCTAAAAATAGGTTTGAAATAAAAATTTAAAGTAAAAATTCTTTTATTTTTTTATTTTTAAAACAAAAGTGAGAAATAAAAACTTTTTGATAGGCCTCTCGCCATCATTGCTCACCTGTGACCGCCTTTCGCCATCATTTGGGCGTGAGAAATTTTATGTTATTTTATTTTGGGAAAAAATTATATCGTTATCAAATAAGTATTTTTTTAAAAACTCATCCAAAAAAAAAAATTAAAAATATATATATTTTTGTCGATAAATTAATATATGAGTAAAATGATTATCATTTGCGCGTTGAGCTAGTGGTAATTTTCCGACACGCCGCCTGTATCTTTGTTAACGTGTTTAACGAGTGTCGCCGAAACTCTCTCTCTCTTTTCGTGCGCGATTTGGTTTTTGTCGTTTTTGGGGCGGGGGGTGGATTCGGATGCTTCCCCCTTGTTCGGACAATGGGGACGGGGACGGAGGCCTCGTGGTCCTCGAAAGATCTTTTGTCGTAGTCGTCGTCGTCGTCGCCCCCACCCCGCCCCCCCCCCCCTTCACCCTCGTGGTCATCAGGTCTTCTCGTGTGCGATTCCACGTGGTACTAAATGGCCCTTCTCCTCCTCCGTGGGCTCGTGAGTGATGCTACATGGAGAGACGTGAGACTCTCTCTCTCTCTCTCCACAATGTCCGTCAATGAAATTTTTAATTTCCTATCTCCAGTTGTGGCGTGATGGTTTATCAAGGTCCCACTCTCATGCATTACACAGAATTTTACACATTCGGCACATAATACAGAATGCCCCTTCACGATCTTAAGGGTCGTTAATAAGTACTCTCGAGACACTTATTTAATTTTACTGAACGATAGAATATTTAATTCTCAAAATATATGAATTGTGCGAATATTGGCTAATGCGTTGAAGGTCGCGATGTTTATTTAGTTATTTATTAGGGGTTTGAAGGAATTTTGTATCTAATCCGATCACGGGGACTAAAAGTGGAAAAAGATGGGATTAGATTGAATCGGAAGTCCTCCGACTTCTTCCTATGTTTTGCTTTGTAGGAAAAAGCACATAAGAGTAGACATGAGGAACGAGAGTGAACGATAAAACATCGAAGCCTTTTTAGGACCAATTGCCTCTCTAACATGATGAGTGACGCCACATCGAGGCGATCAGACTGCTGTCGCAATTATCATTCATCGACGACATGCACCATAACCTCAATGTCGATGGTTGGGTGGGGCGTTCACACCCAATCACCCACATGGTGTGTTGTTCTCTAACATGTCGGTCTAGGCATCGCCCTTCCTACTTTGAAATTCATTTGAACACAAAATGTTCATTGGTTTCAAACCATTTCTCATTTTTTTAATTTAATTGTCCATCCAAAAATATGAATAAATTACCGAATAAATTCTTAAACATATTACACTTATGCCAATTTAATCATAAAATTTTCAATTTAACCAATTTAGTCATAAACCTTTTGATAATTAGCCAATTTAAAATGCGTTTCTTTCATGGAAAACTCGAAATCTAAAAAACATTTTTTGAAAATGATTACTTACAAAATGAATAGATGCAAAATATTATCATTACCCACGAAAATAGTTACGTATAAATTTTTATTGAAAATGAAAGCATTTTCTATTGACTAATTTTTCTAATTGATATAACTAATCATTTTTTGGAAACCCTTTTTCAAATTTTGGGGTTTTTGTGAAATAAACACACCCTTAATTCTTAACATTTCAATTGTGCCATTTTTTTGGTCTTGTAATTGTATCAATTTATTCCTAAAATTTTTGCCGATTTAGTCTTAAACCATTTGACGATTTGCAAATTTAGTCTTTCTTGTTAATTAGCATATAACTAATTAGTTTAAGTTTTCTTAGTGAAGTTGAGTTCAATTCAATATGTTGCTGAGTTCGGACTTGGGCTCCCTCTTGACCATCTCTTCAAGTGTGAAGATATCAGGCTGTTGTTGCACAATTCTAACAATTGATTTTAGAGCCAAAGGTAAATTGGTGGACCCCATTTTATTCTAATGTTTGGCGAACATCTCAATAAAGGAATCTTGTGACCAACACGATTTAAACGGCCTTTATGGTTAGGTCTAGCAAAATAGACCACAATGATGTACCATTGCGGTCCCAATGGCAACTTTCATGGTTTGATTTGAAGAAAAATTTAGTTTCAAATAGCCTTCATGGTTAGGTTTGGCAAATTAGACCAGGATGATGTAGCAACACAGTTCCAATAGCAACTTTCTTGGTTTGATTTGGAGAAAAAGTTGTTTTCAAGCAACCTTCATTATTCAAGCTAGCAAAATAGACCAAGAATGATGCAGCAATGCGGTCCCAACGATCAGCTTTCATTGTTCCACTTGAAAAAGGAGATCAGGGAAAAAATATGGGCATTGGAAATCCAAATTTGAAAAGATATTTAATTGGATATGTTGACAGGCTTAGATTTAAATTCTCTCATGGCGATCTTTTCAAAGTGAAGATATTGAATTTTTATTGTGCATTCTTTTCAAAGTGAAGATACTGAGTTTTTATTACACACCCTTATAATATCCATCAAATGTTTTTTTTTTTTAAAACTTATCCTATCTAGTTTTTGCCATCTAAAGTGAGTTAAAAAAGTTTTTGTGTTATCCTAGCTCTCTCCATAAGTTCGTGAGTGATGCTAGATCCTGTGCATTCCTCCACACTGGAGGCTGCGCGTGATAAAATTTAAAGCCAATTTTTACGGCCAAATCAATTTCTCAATGGGGACGCTTGGGTCATTTGATGCGCTTTTTTATTTCTGTGCGTGGGGTGGTGTGTTTCTTTGAAGAAGAGGGGTTTAGAAAAACAATTTCTATTTCTACTTCGAGAAATAGAGGGGCTTTTTTAGCACCATTTCTCAAAAAAACAAAAAAGTTTTTGTGTTATCCTAGCTCTCTCCATAAGTTCGTGAGTGATGCTAGAGACACTGGACTGACTCTCTCTCTACACACTAAGTGCGTCAATGAAATTTTAATTTTTTGTCCCCAGTGGTGACGTGACGATGGTTTATCGAGATCCACTCTCACGTATGGCACTGAATTTCACATTCTGCAAAATTGCAGAACGCCCCCTTCAGGATCCGAACAGTCACGATGAAGAAATTCAGTTAGGTTATCGAGTGGCTTCGAAGCGCTTATCTAGCGTACTGAACTAAGAAATATTCAATTCTCAAAAGTAAAGATATTTACTTAGTTATTTTATCGGTTTTCCGAAGAAATTTTGTCCTGATATATGGTCTAATGATCTTTCAACCGTGGGACTTAAAGTTGATTAGGATGAGATTGAATTGAAGAGGAAGTACTCGGAATTGTTCCAATGTTTTGCTTTGTAGGAGAAAGCACATCAAACTTCGAAACCTTTGTGGGACTGATTGCCTTTGACATGGTGAGTGATGCCTCACAGAGGCAATAGAAACACTGTCGCGATGATCATTCATTGATGGTATGCACCAATGCTATCGTTGTGACATCTACGACCATACTGAGGAGAGAGAGAGAGAGAGATCACCACACGTGAGAGTGGTCACCACATGATAACCTCGATGCCAGGAATTAGATGAGGGTGTTCCCATCCATGTAGTGTGTTGTACTCTTAACATGTCGGTCTAGGCACTAGGGGTGAGTATGATCCGTCACCTAACCCAAGGACTAATCTGCATAGTGTCAATCCCCAATTTTTGGGACTAGGGATCAACCCTGTAGAACTTAGGACTGAGGATCACGGTTCCAAGGTCAACACGGGACTAACAGACTATTTTTTATTTCATTTTTTGATTTCTTTAAAAGAATAAACATACTATTTCCAATCATATATTTATCAACAATTCGACATTGAGTAAATAACCTATGAACACCAATACATATCAAACATAAATATAAGATAAGATAAAACAGAAATTCACACTTGCTAAAAGCAACAAATCATAAAAACAAATATGTAAGGTGAGGGAATAGAGGCGAGTGGTGAGGCAAACGAAGAGAAGCTAGCCATGAGGCACACAAACAAGTGAGATGAGTGAAGATGGTTTCTTTCTTTTTTTGGGTCGAATTAGGTTTTTCATTCTACTTTCTAATTTACATGGCAAACTAAACTATAAAGAGAATAGGAGAAGAGACACTAGGGTTTAGAGTATACAAAAACATATAATATGTATGGGGTTGGTCCAAGTTAGACCAAATCTAAACTCTCAAAATTGAAGACCAACTCACTCAATACAGGGTCTAGGGGTCCCCAGACCAAGGATCGACCTAATGTCCCGAGTTAAGTTGGTCCAAGGTCAATCCATAGTCAGCGCTGAACTAATGCTCACCTCTACTGGGCACCGCCCTTCCTACTCTAAACTTCATTTTGGTTGCAAACCATTTCTTATTTTTTAATTTAGTTGTCCATCAAAAAATATTAATAAATTACAAAAAATGTCTAAACATATTGTACTTATGTCAATTTAATATTAAATTTTCAATTTGATCATTTTAGTCAGAAACATTTTGATAATTTGTCAATTTATGATATGTTTGTTTCATGGGAAACTCAAAATTTGAAAAATATTTTTATGAAAAATGATTACTTGTATCATTTACAAAAATGAATGAAAGCAAAATATTATCATCACCATATATTATTATTGAAAATGAAAACATTTTCTATTAAATAATTTTTCTAAGCAATATAATCAATCGTCATTCGAAAAACATTTTTCAAATCTTGAGTTTTCTATGAAACGAACGCACTCTTATTTTAAATCTTTTAATTGTGCCAATTTTTTTTAGTCGGGTAATAGTACCAATTCAATCCTAAATCTATTCACGATTCACAAATATAGTTTTAAATCTTTTAACAATTTGTAAATTTAGTTTTTCCTACAAATTTTTATCGAAAATCACTAATGAAATCATCTAGTTAGCACCAATGATTCTACATGGCACAATCGGTATTAATGTAAAAAATTTATGCCATGTGAAGTATTTAGTATATCTTATTGACTCGTAATCAATTAGCTTTAACTTCTGAGTGAGTCTACTTATTATTTGTTGACAAACTTGGACTAGAACTTCCTCTTGATAATCTCCCCCGAGATAAAGGTATTGGGTTTTTAGTGCGCACTCCTGACCACGGCAATATACACAAAACATCCTACATGCATCGTGCAAGACTCTGCACACAGGACAATGAGCATGTGTGGAACCTAAGATTACTCTAAATCGGAGTATAATTTGATCCGAACAAGCAATTCGTCACATCCAAATTAAAGTCCCGACTCCTCGAACAACGAGGTTTTAGGGTTAACCAGCCTTTTGAAGTGCTAGGCAGGGGAGAAGAAGGGGGAAGAAGAGGCCAATAAAAATAAAATTGGCGCAATTGGCGGTAGACTTAAAAGGTATGGGTTGGCAAAGCGAGAGACAATCTCCCACGAATCGTGCTAAGTTAGTGGACACAAATCACAATACCCTACTTTTTGGGATCTACATGAAGCATTTTAGTAAAGGGAAATGTCAAAAGGAGTGCCCCTATACAGCTAACTTAAATTATAACAATCTTGCTTTGGAGATAATAAATATATCTATATGTTGACATGGGTGACTCTCGAAACGTATTGTCCAACAATAAATATTCAAACTATGCTCATAGTCATAGGCGGTATTTCTATTTTCAATGATTTTAATTGGTGCTCTTGAAGTATATGTTAACAAAATCTTCTTCTTCTTCTTCTTCTTCTTCTTAAATTTGTGTTAATGTATATGATGGGCTGATATGAATTGTAAGTTCGGTTTAAGTTCAAACAAATCTTGTGATCTAGATAATTCGACTAGGTCCCATCTCAATTTATGTTTTGATAGGATAGGATGCAGCCATGTGAGGATATCCTATAATCTTTTAAATAGTATAGTAGGGTGAACGAGAAAATTATCCAATCAATCATAATTTATTTTTTTACGATATTCTAATATAATTTTTTCAGCTAATTTTTGTTGGAAATCGCTGATGTAGTAGTGTGCCAAGTAGGACAATTGACGATGTCTTGGACCGCCACATCAATGATTTCTAGCGAAAATTGATCAAAATGACTATATTAAAATCTCCCGCAAAGTTTAAAATTAAATTGACAAAATTGAAAAGTTTATAATTGAATTAACATCCATGCAATAGGTCTAAAACTAATCAGGTAAATTTCCTTAGGATAAACACGTGTTACCAAAATTAAGTCCTGATTATGCAATCAGCTAACAAAGGAAAGAGAGAGAAGCATCCCAATTTGATGTCACAATCCTCCTAAGCTATTGATTAGTGCAAATTGTGATATGCTCCTAACTTCGTAGCTGGGCACATCAAAATTTGATTTGATTTGTTGAACTATCAATACGGATATTGAAACACATTTAAGTTGAGAAAATATCTCAAATGATCAATGAATTTTGGTTCGATATGCAATGCGTTTCATGAACTTTTAATTTGGTGCACGAATTTTTACTCAAAGTACAATATTGTCCCTAAACTTTAAATTTGTTCAATATAATTCTTAAACTTTTAATACATGTTCATATAGTATATAGACTAAATTAAGCATAAACCAAAGGTTTAAGAACCACATTAAACAGTTTAAAAGTTCAAGAACAATAAGCACATTGAAATAAAGTTTAAAGATCACATTTAATAAATTAAAAGTTCAGAAATCACATTATAAATTAGGTCAAAATTAACATTTGTGTCATTATCCATTTTTAAGTCCCTCATGAAATGAACAACAATTTTGTTTTGTCAAAATATACTTAAAGTAGTAGAGCCCATTAGAAAGGCATCATTACAAAGTAAATCAAAAGGGCCTTGTGGGGGGAGAGAGAGTACCAGGATTTGTTGAGTAATATGTACGCTGGACTCATTCCAAGTGATCACCACTTGAGTGCTACTTTCAAAGGTTTCACCCACATAAATCGGGCCGGCTCATTATAGACACTATATCGTCATCTGCTGACATCGATTCCCTTTCTTTTAGAGCCTCCTCAATCATTGTATGCAAGAACCTGTTTGTCCAAATGTATCACATAATTTTTCCCACCACCAATCCCCCCAAAAAGACGATTTCTTTCCCAAGAGGTGGCTCCTCAAAATTCATCCAGTCGAGCAAAATGTAGAAAGAGAGAACCTTTATCTTCAATTCATGTCCGGCTCATCTTCTTGGGTTTTTGGTTGATTTGGAAAAAAAACGGATGTGATGGGAAGGAAAACTCCCAGGGGAGAAGGAACTCCTACACCAATGGAAAGAGGACAGCACATATTATGGATTTATATGTCTACATGACTTTCTAGCTATTCTAACTCTCCAACAGACAAAAACATGAAAGATCACACTTGGGATAACACATGTCACGGCTTTGCCCACTCGATTGGCCCCCAGCTCAAAGCCACTCATCCCAATTCTTGGGACAACCCCCGTTTCAAGCTGACACCTTGCAACATCGTCATCCCAGTGGTCAACCTCAATTTAGGACCATAATCAATGATCTCGATAGGGTTACACCTTCCCGCTATAGAAAGTAATTGGGTACCTAATTCTTTGCGCCCGATATTTTTTGACAAGTGTTTGCAAATAACTCTGATAAATTGATTTATAAATTTATGATTTTGTCTATAAAGAATACTTCCAAGACACTCGCTTAAAATATCCTTAAATCCAAATGGACAATTAAGTTCCGATTTCATCCTTCCCTCCCTCCCTTCCCACCCTAATCTTATTAGGGTCCCCACAGCTGAATTCTATCTTGAGCCAAGTAGTTGCCACATCTCGAGATTCACAATGCAATTCCACAATCTAGCTCCATCGATTGATTTGCTAATCTAAGTCGCTCTGCTTACAAAGCAAGCTCTTCATGGACATTGGAGGTTTGTTTCATAGTAACTTGAGCGTCTTGTACAAAAGTTTATCCAATTGACCCGTCTCGAGAAAACGATAAAAACAATCGAAGCCCCTTTCAATTCGTTATCCATAACTGCTTTGGACATTTCACTAGCAACATAGAAGTATGTTTTCTCTCTCTCTCTATCTCTCGTTCCTTGTCTGGCAATTTTTAGGCCAAGAATCCAGTCCCCAGCGACCCATTTCTAGCGATTAGACAATGGGAACTTCTCAATGATTGAGCAAAGCACTTTTAACAGGGACAACACGGAACGAGCGAGCCGGGAGGGCGGGACACGTAGTCCCTGGGACGCCTGAATTCGATCCGACAAACGCGCTCGGCGATCGACAAGTAGTCCGAGACGGGTGGACACTTGTAATAAACTTAGGAGTGAAGGTACAAGTAAGTAGAGATAAGGCCTTGTCCCGACATGAGCCATCGCATGCACCCAATGATGCACGTAAATATAAAAAAAAAATGATCGAAATGGAGGGATCTCGCTTGTACAAGAAAAATTATGCGAATCTCGTACGTGGCCCTGTGAAATTTAGACATCGGGATGGAGTGATCTCAGATAATTCAGATGCAATTATGCAAAGAACATATTTTCGGTATACCTTACAAAATCACGGCTCACTCTCACTTGATAAACGAAAAAATATTGGCATGATCTTGCTACATTTTTATTTTCATCTTTTGAGAAATGTTTATATCCATGGTGAGATTAATAGTCTATTTTTAAAATAAATAAATAATTAGAAATTGATATTCGATTTATTCTTTTAAAAATTTATGACTAACAATATATTGTTATTTTTACAATGGTTCAAAAATTATTATACTAGCAAAATTCTTTTTTTTTTTTAATCCTTTTGATCTTGCGAGTTTTTTTATAATAAAGAAAAATGCCACCTTATTGTTTGAGTAATTATCGAGCCTAAAGCATCAGCTAATCTTGTGATATTTGGTTATCAAATTATGGTGCTTGCTCAAATTTAAATGGATAACTCAAATATGAAATTATTATCATGCAATAGAATAGGAAAAAAATATGAACCTTTATTATCCGTTCAACATGAGCATTCTTATTGTATGGTTACAAGTCCATTTCAAAACTAGTTTTCATTTGTTCAAAAGGAATAGGTGTATCGACCCAAAATCAAACTTCTAACTTCACTAGCAACTTGAGGAATTTCAATAGTAGTTATTTTTTAATGTGGAGAAATTACATAATTTATACACTAGTCATGAAAGTATATATCATAGGGAAGTTCGAAAAGTTCTTCTTTTTCATTAATAAAGTTACTGTAAATACTGTTTCAAGAAACATCTAACCCTAGCTTGCCTCTGAATAGCAACATTTCTGCAACCACATAGTTGTGTAATGGGCCTCTTAAAGCCCTCATGTCAAAATTCGAAGCCGTGGGTAATACAATCTTAGAGCCAAAAGTTTAGCATTTCCAAAGTCTCTTAAACCGATGCAACTCAATTGCATCCAAGCAATAAATGCCTTTGAAGTTACGTATTTAAGTAATTAGGAAAAAAATTATAACATTGCGTTATGCGAAAGTTATAATAGCTGTGACGTCATTCTCTCAATCATTGTCGTCATCTCAATAATTTTGGTGTGCGCACTTTTTCGAGAGCCCAAAAGGGGAGAGCTTCTTTATCCGGAGACATTCACGAGAAAAATGTGGAAGATGAGGATATTTAAAATCAGGATTTGAGATTCCACTCAAAAAAGAGTTCGAAAAAAAGAGAGGCAGCCATGTAACTATAAACTCCATATCCAGACAAAAAAAAGAAATAACTATAAACTGCATATCATCAATCAAGAAAAAAAAGAAGAAAGAAGAAAGAAGAAATACAGAAAACCGTGGCCCCCGCAGGCTCTTGTCCCCCCCATTTTCTCTTTCTCGAAAGCCTAGCAGGTTAAAAGAAGGATGAGGAAACTTCATGGTGAAAAGTAACCATGGTTAGCTGTGGAAGGCCCTGGGACTAACCATGGTAAGGTTGGGGGGTTAGCATTATATGGGGAAAGTCTGGAGCTTTTTGGCTGTATAAATAAGGGCAAGTAGGAGAGAGTGATTTGAGAAAAAGGCAAGCGAAAGCTTTCAATCCCCCGAGAAAGAGAGTTAAAAAAAGGTAAAAGCTTTGAAAGCCAAGTTGGTACGAAGGGTGGTGTTGAAGGAGAGGAACGCCATCATCACCCACTTGTTTTGTTGACGTGAATCTCGTGGTCATCTCATCTTCATCTCCATCTCCATCTTCATCTTCATCTTCATCTTCTTGTTCTTCGTCCCTGTGTCATTTGTTGATCCGGAGCTTCTCGCTTGGCTTCTGTAAGTGGCTCCCAGTCTCTTTGCTGTTTCCATCTGAATTTGGTTGCTTCTTGATTTGTGGCTCTTTGCTTTGGGGGGTCTTCTCTTCTTGTGGCGTGATCTCTTCTTGTTCTTCTTGTTCTTGTCGTTTGATGGGGGTAACTGATGTAAAGGGTGGTTCTTCTGTTGTTTGTGTGGATAAGGAAGTTGATTTCGTATTGGGTAATGGGTTCTTCCCGTTCTTGTGGCCGGGATAGATTTAGAAACCTTGCTTGGTTTTTTTTTTTATTGCATTTCATGGTTTTTGGGATCTTTTCATCTTTAAGCGGTGGAAATCTTATCATTTTATTTTATTTTTTCATGAATTCCCCGTTCTCACATGCACCAGGGTTGTATTATGAATGAGCTTGTCCTGTGATGATATGAAGTGATTTCCTACAGGAAATATAGATGAGTGAAGATCCATCTTCGATTAAGAATCCTTGTTTAGGCAGAAATTTGTTTAAAGCATCCTTTTCTTTTTTTTGGGTTGAATCTGGTGATCTAGTGTCTGTATGTTTTGGGACAATTATCAATTTAGGTTTTTTGAAAGATGGTAGGTTTTCATTCCGTGAAAAATTGTTTGTCACAGCTTTATTGTGCTCTGAGCACTGAGTCTTCCTTTTGATGTTTTGTCTTTATGATGATTATAGACCCTTTTCCCTTCAAGCCAAAAATTGAGTCCTTTTTCCAGGATAACCTTTGATAGATGGTATTTTTGCTGGATATGAAATCGGTTGTATTGAAGAGTAGATTGTCCAAAATGATTGAGGTAGCTTTAGGGCTATTCTTGCTGATTAGAACTAACCCATTATTTGGTATTATCTCCTTTCATAATTTGTTTGATTAGTTTTCTAATAATTCCTATTCAATGTTAAGCAGATTGATCAAGCGTCAAGATCAACCTGACAACTACCTGTGCTCTGCTCCATTTTCATAACCCCTAAGAAAAAGAGAGGAATCTTCAACCCCAATCAACATGGGACTCTCAAGCCTTCCAGCTCCTTCTGAAGGAATGCTCTGTGTTCTCATAGTAAACACCGCCCTGTCCATCTCCATCATCAAAGGCCTTGTCCGCACCATCCTCCACCTCGTCGGGTTACGCCTCTCCTGCCTCTCCCCGTTGTTGCCGGCCTCCATCGACACCCGCTCCTCCGAGTCCTTCGAGTATAGGATAAGCCCGTCCGAGAGCTACATCGAGCAGTTCAGGAACCAGGCCCCATCAATCCGGTTCGACGCCGTGTGCAGAGGAGGGCACAAGAGGGAGGACCGCGACTGCTCCGTCTGCCTGTCCGAGTTCATGCCTGAGTCGGAGATAAGCAAGCTGTCCTGCGGGCACATCTTCCACAGGCTGTGCTTGGAGAAGTGGCTGGACTATTGGAAGATCACGTGCCCACTTTGTCGGAAGCCTATGATGGTGGAAGAGGAGGCTTCTTCCTCATGCTTCTGGTGAATCAATAGAGAGAGAGAGAGAGAGAGCGAGAGAGAGAGAGAGAGAGAGAGACTTTTAAGGTGCCATCGTGTTGCTCGTTGTACAGTCGATAGCGTGTACAGGTATTTTCGCATCAACAGGGGCCTTTGGTGTGTGATGGGTGCTGCTTTTACACATTTTGTACTAGTGAATCTGTGCGAAATGTGGTTAGAACTTTGAAAACACAGAAAGAGCTTGTGCTGTTGTGGCTGTACATACTGAGAAGCCGCTAGTGTTCTTTTTATGCACTGTGATCTTTCCCCTCTCTCTTGTGAACATTCTTTTTGCTTGAACTGAAAAATGATCCGAGCTCTTGCTAGACCGGTTAAAGACAAGTTTCAAGAGGTTCTCTCTCGTAGTTTGGGGAATCTGATGCATTGGAGATTGCTGAGGATGGACCCTGTTCATCAAGCCAAGGCCGAGCCGGCGTCACTGTACTTGCGCATTCTCTTGGACCAAACTTAGGATCGTACATACATGGAACGGAGGACAATCACGCCTCGCCAAAAGACTTAATGGATTGCCAATTGAAGCCTAACCGCATGAGAAGGACGTAAAAAGGGAACTCATCCCATCCAAGTTTGGATCTACTTCTTGCCAAAGTTGAGTCAGAGCAAAATATCTTCGTACCCTTAAAAAATATCTTCGGTCCTCGATGATTCGATCGGCTATATTCGATGCGGTCATGATTCTTGAATTTGGAAACAGCTGTATCTCAGAAAAGATTTAGTGCCAGACTTGGCAAGCTGCATTGTGGCCATGTGGGCGTGAGATTTGGAAGCATCTTCGGTGAGCTTTTTGTCGCTCTTTGTTTTAGGTATGACTTTTATCCTCATCAATGTCCATGGAACACAGGACAAACAGGGAGAGGAGAACATGCATTGATCTCAATGCTCAAACGCATCCGATGGACGCAGCCGACAAGGAAAGAAAGAAACATTGTTAAAGAAGCAGCATGGTGCCCGCTGGTGTAGGATTAGTGCCCCCGTTGTCATATTGCTTTTAAGTAGTATCCAATGCTCGATGCTGTCGGCGTGTTCTTTTCATGGAGGATCGAATGTAATCGACTGTGATTCATGGAGGTCTAATCTATGCGTGCTTCTATTCCCCGGATAAGAAATTTTAATACCCATCTTGTTTTTACAAAGATATTCAGTCGTACGCCGTCGCCGTTGATGGCGAGAAAGGGTCCAACTAGGCGAATCAATAACAAGAAGAATCGATGCACTATGGTGGCCTCAAGAAAACATGCTTTCTTCATATAATTCACAACGTGCACACATACTAGGTCAAGGTGCAACAAAGATGTGCAATTCCAACGCTATTTTTTTGGTTTTCCTTGCATCCCAGTGGTTAAGATCGAATTCCACTTCAACCCTCTCCTACCATAACAATTTTGACTGATTCACTTGTCTAGTTTCAGTCGATTAGAGGGAACTGAAAACGGAACCGGAACACTGCAGCCCAAGATTCTAAATTACATCGAATACTGCCGAGTAAACTATCCTTCCGCAACTCGGGCATGTCGCAACTAGGAAGTTTCAATCCCAGCCAAAGAGGAAATAGAAGTTGCATGACAAGGTGATAGAGAAAGATGCCAGCAGCAAAGATGCTCTCTTAGTCGGATGAAGATGAAGCCATGCACCTCTATCTAGCTCACACCATGTAATGAACTAAAAGCTCTTGGCCTCTCAAGAAAAGGTCCAACCACCCAATTGGGAAAAACAGAAAGCTTCACCAACATCATATCATTTATTCTCAATCCTCTAGGTCATTTGCATCGTGCATAACCAGATCAATCCACCAACTGAATAAGGAGATTGAGTTGCAAAAAAAACGATTGCCAGAGATGTAACAACAGTCGAAAGAACAGAACGTGACTAGAACAATGCTTTTCTACTAGTACAAGACTGATAAAAATGTAACCCCATGCCAAGAGGAAAACGTGAGTTTTACATGGGTTCGCCAACAACAGCTAAAAGTACAGATGTAACATACCACAAATCAGTAATATGGAGGGATCGTGAAGCTTTTGAACTTTTAGTGCGATAATTATCAACTGGCAGAAGTACTGCAAGTATTGATACCGTCCTTGCAGTCGTTTGTGAGGTCATTGAAGGTCTCAATCTGCTTTTTACCCCTCAAGAAAACTTCAGTGTCGACTGAAACCCTCATGTATCCATCAAACTCCACTGGGACACCCTTATTAAGCTTCGTGGTCTCAGAATACCATTCGCTGTTCTCATCCCAAAGCTCCTTGTACTCATCAAGGAAATGAGTCGAGTACTTGTCTTTCAATGGATCAAAGAAGGAGGTGTCGGGTTCGTTAGTTGCAATGTAAAGGTTCCTCCCATCTTCAACTTTGTCCTTCAATGTTGAGATAAGTGCATCAGGAGAGGTATCAGCCGCGAGATTCGGCCACAGGTCTTTGTTCATTGCCTTCTCCCCTCTCTCGATATGAGCTGAGTCATAATCCCAATTCAACTTCGCCGCAATTGATGACACAATATCCATCAGGCGTCTCGATTTCCACAATAGATGCCATGGACGCTTTATGACAGATTCAGTCTCGCCTTCGCACACCCTATACCAGTAGTTATCGGGTTCCACTGACCCAAACTTTCTCATTATCAAGGCATCTTTCACGTCTGCTAGCTTCATAGGAGTGACCCTGAAGTCCTCCACAAGGTGAAGGTTCAATTTGTCTTTCTTGTGCCATTTGCCCCAATCCGCCCAGAACTGATCCTGGTCCAACACTGATGCAGACTCCTTCAAGTGCTCAAAGTCAAAGTAGAACCTAAAATCTTTTCCTTCTTCGTCTTGATTTGAAGACGTGTAAATTTTAGACAAGCAAATACTCAAATCCATGACCAAAGTCCTGTTCAAGTACTGGGCCTCGCCCATGGCACACAAGAAGCTCCAGAGATAATGATTCATGCTCTTGCATCTATCTCCACCACCCACGTAGATCAAGTACTTCCCGTAACTGAACGACCCCTCGGACTCAACCACCGGAAGTGCATCATTCACCGTTTCCCCAACAACGGGCAATGACACAGTCTGCTCCTCTTTCTTTCCCGGTGGCTTCTCAAACCCAGGCTTCTGATTCCTCTTCCTCTTCCTAGCATTGACACCCGTATGGTAATCCCCAATGCTCACAACACTAAGGGTACAATTCTCCGACCTAGAAATCACAAACCTCCTGTAATCCTTATAAAATGCAGCCGCCTTCCCTTCCTTAGGCCTAAACCGCCATGCCATATCGCAGGTGCTCTCGTTGGATCCCGGAACAGGCTTCCCAAACCTGTAAAAGTGTATATCCTTAAACTGCTCTATCGTGGCCTTCATCATTAGGTGGAAAACTTCCGGGTCCCTGCAATCGATCGCTTGACCAACGCTCCCCTCGCACTCATTCGCAACCACAGTTTCAGCCGAATCAGTCGCCGGGTTCTCGACATCAGTCACATTGATGAAATTATCGAACACCGTCTGATTCGCGGGCATGAAATCCTCGCCCGTCTTGACCACCGTGTCGTCGGACTTGAAGGTGGCATTGGTGGTCCCCGTGAGGAACGTGGTGATCTTCGTCGACGGATGGAAGAGGGGATCTTCGGGCTGGTAAGTCGCGGCGATTATGGTGAAGATCAGGACCCCAATCACGAACAGAGTGAAGCAGAGGTTGCCTATCATGGCCAACGCGTGCTGGCCCAGATTATCCGGCCGGAACCCACCGGCTCGCAGCAGCGGAGAACGACCCAACATTTTCTCCGCCGAATCAAGAAACCGAACGAACCCCACCTCAGCACCCAACAAGATCCAAATCCAAGACCAACCCAAGTCACCGGAACCAACCGAAAACAACCCGATGCAAGAATCAACGTGGGAATGGCGAGAAAAATCGAGGGTCCCCAAACGGCACCCGCGAAATCAGCTCCAGATCTGAAAAGGAGGGAACTTGGGAGCTTGCAGAGAAAAGGGTCGGTGCGGAAACGAGTTCACGACTTACCCAAAGGAGAACCCAAATGCGGGAGACGTCGAACGTGAGCCGCAATGAAATTCCTCCCCTCCCTCTCCCCTCTCCCTCTCTCTCTCTCTTTCTCTCTGTGGGTGAGTGTAAGTGGGTGTGAGCTGGGTTTTGGCAGGGAAGAGTCCGTGGGAAGATGACGATTCCCCTGTGCAAAGTCAAGGGAGAAACGAATTAGCAAATGATTATTAAATTAAACCGCGCAGCGGGTTTGGCTTCGAGCCAGTCGCATGAATGAATGCTCGCGCCCACGAGGGGGGGGCCGATGCAGGGGCCTTGCGATGCCGACACGTCGACGGAGCCCGCGACGTGGACGGAGGAGATCCGACGCTCGGCGTGCTCGGGAAGCTCCGTTGCGCCAGCGGAGCTTGTCCTCGTCGTCGTCTTCGAGGTAGGGGTGTGGGGGTTTGGGTTGACTCGGGTTTTTTTCTCTTCTGGAATTGACGGACGGGCGCACCGACAGGACCAGTGGCAAACATGTGATTAAGGGCGTATTGAGAGACAGAGGGATCCTATCGTGTCCCAGATGGAGCTTGCCCCAGATGAAGTTAAGCCGTGTTGTGCCCTTTTCATATTCCTAGAAAATCTTCGAATTTGTCATTTCCACTTGCTATGCGGTAGCTTTCAACCTCATCTACGCGATTGATGTCATTTCCACTTGCTTACAATAACGACCTCATTAACATGATTGATGTCATTTTCACTTGCTTATATAATTACGACCTTTAATTACGCAGCGTCACGAGGGAGTTATAATTTTTCTTCTTTTTTCCCATTATTTGCTTTCATATGGATGGATGGTCACCAAATATCGAATAAGATATATAGAATTGTGTCAAGTTTTATGCGTATGAGCAACCAAATGACGGGTATAAAATTTGCGAAACATGGTTTGATAGGCCCTGAGAAGATTTGGGTTCTGAATTTCGAAAAGGAGGATGGACTATGGAGTAGATTCCGTAGTTTAAGGCTGCTCAATTTACATGTACATAAATGTTGCCTTTTGTTTATTAAAGATCCCTCCCTCTCTCTCTCTCTCTCTCTCTCTCTCTCTGAAAGAAGCCAATTCAATTGCTAGGTCAAACTAGAAGAGTCGATCTGTAACTACTCATTTGAAGAAATGGCACAGTGAATTCTCCCTGTCATGCTATACTTTGTACGGTAGATTAACTAAGAGCCCGGTTTGGCCATCGCAGCATTTTCGATGCTGCCGGACGTGCAGCGGTCAGGCGATGCGACGTCTCTGCACAGGCGAGCAGCCTGTTCTTACAGCTCTCGAAGCACGATATGGTGGACATGATAAACCCGATTGACTGGATCGTGGCGACGGTTCTCAATGTGGGAGTTGGGAGGCTGCATACCGCTGTTATTCTCCCTACTCAATCCTCAGGAATGGGGCTCAAAAGTGCAAATTGCAATCTCTATCTCCGGTCCCTGATTATCACCAGAAAGGAACCCCACCAGTTGAGCTCAGCCAACTGGCAATCTTTCGACACCATTTGCTCACCTGACCTTCTGCCGCAAAAGAAGGAAGGCAAGGACAGCATCATCTGTTGGGCGGAAAAAGATTCGACCTAGATTATCAAAGATGATCATCATCCAATCTGCATCTCCACGGGTCGTATGCTCAAATCACTTACTGTAGGTACGAAGTAAGTCCACGCCAAGTAGATTGGCCATATAAGGGTATTTTCACATATCCCCGAGAATCAACGGGTTAACGTTAGATCGCAAATGAATATATCTATTGAAAGAATTGAAATCCTTGAACAACTTTCGCAGCACAACACTTCATTTAGGAGTACAAAATGCAGTTAGCTCGATGGACCGTGATGAACCTGGCTGCCGCTCTTTTTGCTTCGGTTTAACATGCATTGCTGCTATCATGGACAGTTGAAGCACATGTAGGTCAAGTTTGGTACTCTAATCAATCAAACCAATTTTGCGAAATTACTGGCAGGACTAATGCTAAGAATACCAAGATTGATTCACAAAACCGATCGACAAATTGATGTGCAAGAATTCAAACAAATGGCCATATTCATGCTCCAACAAGAGCTTATCACATCCCCATCATAGACCGGTCAATCTGAAACTCAAAAACAGTCAAACAGGTAAACACATAATGCCAGCATGATTATCCGACCAATTCTGGACTGGAACATACTCCCAACTTATGCGAAAGGAAATTAAATCATTTCAATTTCATTTTGTCTAGGTTAACATCTCAAAATGAAGTAGGTTAGCTATCAATACATGTCAAGCTTCCACCAAGGGACTGGACAGTTTTGTCCAACAAGCACCCGTCATCACTTGAAAACTTTAGTCAACAGCTCCTATACTACAATAGCCGTCTAGCATAAGAACCTACAACATAAAACAGGGAGGTTCTTATATATACAAGAGCAGATTCACAGATATACAACAAGGAGCATGGAGTTCAGATGATCAATGATTCACGAGAGCAAACCAGAGAGGGTCTTGTCCAGTTTCTTGGATTCCATGCTTCTGCTCTTACAATGGATAGAACAGCTCCCATTGATGGATCCACTTACAGCCCAAGATACTCATGACTTACTCACTGAAGTATGTTGCCCGAGTTCAGAACATCTTACTGAGGAAGCTTCTGTGCTACAAGACACACCCTTGGGCAAGATTCGGCTCGTTTTGATATCGATGCTCCTTTGCACCATATCTTGTAGCAACTTTTTGGCAGTTTCAGGTGCTTTATCAGCTCCATCGACCCTAGTAGCAATGTCGTAGACAATTTTCTCCAAAACAGAGGAGGCCAATCTCTTGTCTTGTGGTGACTCCCGCAGCAGATCCAAAAGTGTGCGGGACCTCTCTTGTGCTTCTGTAGTGCCTTCAACAGTCAACTTTAGAAGCCCTGGAATTGCACCCTCGTTCAGAATAAGTGGTCTGTACTTACTTCGGCAGCTCTGGCATAACGTAAGCAAAGCCCCCACCGCATGCTCCATGCTAATTGGAGAACCGTCTTCGACTGTTTCCACTAAGGCTAGAATCCCACCGTTTGAGCTTGCAATGGCTGTTCTACCTTCATCAGACTTTGAAAGTATTTCAAGCAAAGCACTAACTTTCTCAGCAAACTTGGAATGCTTCCTACATTCCTTGAGAAGATTAATTAGAGCTGGAACTGCTGCGGCATCGAGACATGCTGAGGCACTTTCTTTGCAGGTGAAGAGATTATGCAAGGCAGTAACTGCATCAACTCTTCCTTGGACACTTCCAGAGCTGAGAATTTGAACTAGAAGAGGTGCAGCTCCAGAAGCCAGAATGGTTGGCTTGTTTGGTGTAGCGGTGGAGAGTGTTAAAATAGCTGCCGTAGCTAGTTCCCGTAGGCTGCCATGATGAATCTTAAGGAGCTCTACAAGAGGGGGCACTGCACCATCGGCCACTATCTTGATCTTGTTTCTGAAAATATAACAACAAAGTATTTTGCATGAGAAAATCTCCATTATGTGCAGTTAAAACAATCTTCTTGGAGAATAAGTTTGAAAACTTTTGCAAACTAGAGAAATGCCACCTCCAAAATGCGTGGCATATGCCAAAGATATCAACCTACATGCCTATCAATCCATTAGAATGTCTTTATCCTTCTTAGTTGCCCATTTTTCTTAAAAAAGTCCTCACGTATCTGGTACAAAATATAACTACAAACTTCCCTGCCAGAAAATTGGATCTACAGCTACGATAAAAGCATGGCAGTCCATGGATGATAATCATCCATCAAATTTCAGGATTCAGGCAGAATGTCTCACTTAAAGGGTGGAATAGGAAAAGAATATTAAATGGATCTTCCAGCCAAGATAAAAAAATTCCCAAAGGCTGAAGCTTGAGAGATTAATCGCATCAAGCAACAGCTCAAGAACCATAATCGACAGAGAGAATAATAAAACTCAGTTGGTTCATCGCAAGTGAAACAATGGAAATCTGATTCACGTACTTCAGCTAATTGGCAATTTAATCATCATCACAGATTTCAAATATACAACTAAGACACAAGAATGGTAAAAGTGAAACTAGGTGACTATCTTAGCAACAATTTCTCTGCAACAAGCATCTCTTAGTACCAAACAACAATGATTCCTTCCACAGTACACTTCATATCAGGAGAATCCCATGTTCTTCATCCAAAAGTCCGATTATATGCCATGCTCTCATACTTCAACATACTGTTTCCATATAAATCCATCAAGGTAACTCCTCCACCATCAATCTAACCCCAGCATCTTAGGATGCCATTCTTATCATAAAGGCAAAACTCCCTACTAAGTGAAGAAACGTCTAGACAATCATATCCCTGTATTTCCCTCAAATCTCTTGCTAAAAGTTCACATCGATAAATCAGAGATCTTCAATCTGCTCTCCCAGAAAGGAAGAAAAGGAAGCAAGAGAAAAAGCCCAATTAAACCGAGTCAATCGCAACTCCATCCAACTTCATCATCAAGAATTCATTGCCTACTCCGAAGCCCGACCACTCAATCTCCACCCATAAGCTCAACTGGTCAATGAATCTTCCTCAACCTCGAACCTTTCACCCACGGCATACTGACTCAAACCTCTCTTCATCTCTCGGCAACAGTACAGTGATATCGATACACACGGGCGAAAAACCGAAGCACCTGATGCAATTCTACAGCAGAGAGCTCAAAAACCTAAAATCAATCACCAGAGAGAGAGAGAGAGAGAGAGAGAGAGGGGGAGAGAGAGAGAGAGAGACCGTTCGTTCCTGACGGCGAGATTGAGGAGCGCGAGGAGCGAGGCCTCGCGCGCCTCGTCGTTCGGGGAGAAGAGCATGAGGACCAGCGGCTGGACGACCCCGGCGGCGGCGAACCTCGACCTCGTCTTGAGCGACGACGACGGGGACGAGGACGAGGACGCCGACCTCCGGACGGCCGTCCTGATGTCCCTGGCGGCCTGGATTTTGGCATGGAGATCCCCGCCGATCAGCCGCTCCGACACTTCCTGTACCAGCAGGCTGCTCCGGCTGTGGCCCCGCTGCTGCTGCTTCCACACGATCACCTCGCCTCTCGCTCCCTCTCCTCCTCCCGATGCTCCTCCTTCTTCTTCTTCGTCGTCGACCACCGAATCGTCTTCATCCGCCATTTTCCGGCTTCTCCTTCCTCCGTCCGGCGCTTCTCTCTCTCTCTAGGAGGACCGGCGCCGAGCTCCCCCTCTCTTTCTCTCTCTAGGTTGTTGATTTGATGCTGGTGGCGAGACGATTACCGGAGTTTCTACGACGGGGCCAATCTTTTTTCTTTTTTCTTTTTTTCTTTTTTAGTTTTATTTTCTTTTTTCCGGCTTGTTTGTTCTACATAATGGGAATTTTTTTTTCAGAAATAACGCTTTTTAGAGGAATTTATTTAGATGGGGGAGAAATTGATATAATTATATTGGTTGATACCACAAAAAATCCAAAATTATACACCTTTAATAAATTTATCCCAAATTATCCGAAACTATGCAATCATGATAAATTTATTTTCTGTTAATTTTCATTAAATTTTATAGTCAAATTACTAAATTAAATGGCACGTGACTATTGACAAGTATACCGACTTTAGGTTTTATCTTCTATTTGTCTAAATGTGCCATTTTAGAATTTTTCATGGTATTAATCAAATTTATCGGAAACTAGCGGAAGGTAAATTTATTATAAAATATATCAATTTAGAGTTTTTAGTGATAGAAAAATTAATTTAAAATGAATTCATCATAGATACACATAATTGAAGCTCTTCACGGTAATAATCTTAATTATATTTCATAGTTTGTGCTTGGCAAAGGTGTACTCTTTTTTTTTTCTTTTAAACCTCTCGGTGTATTTTTTATGAATTTTTTTCATAAGTGTATACTTCGTGCTAGATATTAGAAATTGAGGGAATTGCAGATTCAATCTTAATCATATTGTAATAATGTAAATATAATCTTAGTCCTTTCAATTGAATTAATATTGTCCTCAGCCTTTGTCAGAAAAAGTAATCAAATTCTTGCTCAATTTTTTGACTTGAATTTCTAATATAACGGTCCAAACATCAACAATCGTTTACTATGTCAGATTTTTTTTATTTTTTCTTTTCTTTTCTTTCCTTCTTTCCCACAACTTCCTAGCTGATCGAGCCACGCTAGTCAAGCCTTCGCCAACCACTTCTCCGTCGGTGCCGCGACTTTAAAGCCATCCCATCGGCGCCATGCCTTCTCGCCCCTCGCTCCTCTCCTGTGTCGACGATCGTGAGGAGGCGGCGGCTCGGTAGCTGCAACCTTTGCCATGGCATCATCACCTGATGCTGCATAGGATCGAGCGACGCCGATCGGCGTCGCCGGATTCGGCATCGCGAGTCCTTACCGGACGCACAACAAGCCGGAGGAGAGCAGAGTGAGACTCTGAGGGAATGATCGAGAATAGGGTCTCACGGCAGAGCTGATGGCAAGCGTGAAAAGGAAAGGTTCGACGGCGACAAGTTGGTGTCGTGCGGCGACAACAGGCTGGTGTCGTGCGACGAAAGTTGCAGGTGAGAGTGGATTAGTAGCAAGCTTGCTGCCGGTTTAATTAAGTAAACCGGCATTATTTCAAGTGAACTTGTTTACATCATATGGCCAACTGTGACACGAAGAATGACCCGTGAAAATTAGAATTTTTTGTTAGGGTTACCTCATTAATATAGGAAATGACCTATATGATTTTATTTTGCTAATGATATACCCAAAAAAAGGATAATTCAAATTTTCTCAATCTAAAGTCATGGTCTTGTACGAAATGACGTGGTTGACCTTTCAACATCCACTCTCCATCTTCAATCTATAAATCCCCGCAAATGTAATGTCATAAACTCAAGTGCTCCCCGAACATCGCTTTGTCCATCTACCCATTCAATCACTAATAATAAATTTCACTATTTCTTTTTCTAACATATTTATATTAATAACATCTCAAATGCCTATTAGACGAATAAACGGACAAACGAATGAGGCGTGACTCGAGAAACATATATAAATAATAAAATCTTAGCAAAGAGATAATAATAATCCAAACAAATTGAATTTTTTACTCAATTATGAACAACACACACAAAAAAAAAAAATGTTACATGGATCAACCCACAATTCTAGCGATTTGTTCATATGTTAAAAATCTCAGGAACAAATATTTTTTAAATAGAATAGCGGGTCATTTTTTTAGGCGGAAGTACGAGGAAAATATCAAAAAATTGCCGTACGTAAAAGATCAAGAACACCCTCAGTTCGTTCGTTCATTCATCCGTCAGATCCGGAGATTTCACTGATGGATGCGAGCGAAGGTTGCCAAGTCGGGGTGACTTTGTCCTTCCTCTTCTCCCCACCGGATTGACTTTTCTTCTGCAGCCCTTTCCTTGCATTCTCCACCACCTCGCCGTGCTTCCTCGCCGCCGCCCCCGCCCCCGCCGGCGGCGGCCCTTTCCTGGGTTTCTCGTCGATCCCTCGGAATCTGACGTGCTTCTTAGCAGTCGAGCTCTTCCTCTTGGAGACCTTGAAGCAGTCGGCCGCGTTCCCGCCGCTCCCGCCGCCTCGCTCGACGAACGAACCGCTCGAGTCCCCATCGCTGCTCCTCCTGGTCGCCCCCGCCGCGCCGCCGCCGCGGAAGGACCGCGAGGCGCTGAGGTCGGCCGACCTGTCCTCCCTGCCGGGCCGCCGGGTCCCGCGGCGCAGCTTCTTCACGGTGCGGCGGGGGACGAGGTAGTACTTCTCCCCGAGGGCGAGGGTCTCGTGGGGCCCCACCACCGCCTCCCAGGGGCGCCGGAACACCTCGGGCCTGGTCACGTAGAACGCCGGGTACCTCTCTACGATCCGCGCCGCGGGGACGGGCATGAAGTAGCACTCGACGCCGCCCCCGGCGTGGACGATCTTGAGCGCCGAGGAGGAGGCGGCGGCAGCGGCCTCCTCCTCGGCGGCGGCGGCGGCGGCGGCGGCGGCGGGGGCGGGCTTGCGGAGCTTGAGCAGCTTGTGGAGCATGGTGTCCGAGGGCCGACGGCGCAAGGATGGATCGATGAGCGAGGTGGTTTGACCGGGGGCGGTTTCCCTTTTATGGGTCGGGGATGTCGGTCGGGGCAGACGGATGATGATGATGGAGACGAGGCTGATGACGAAGGTGATGCCGACCTTGGACTATGCAAGAACGCGTGAGTAATGCGAAGAGGGCGACATCGAAGCTGGCCGTTTGCGAGTTTGCATAGGGGAGTACGAGGCGATATCTCGTGTTTGTCCGTCTCTTCTTGGCCTCGTTCGCATGTTTTGCTACCTCCGAGGTTAGTTTCTTGTCCTCACTGAGAACTTCTCCGTGCTGCCGGACTTCCCGGGGACGCGGATTCCTCGCCCACAAAGATCTTTCGACGAAACTCCTGAAATCTTGACGTGCAAACTCGAAGTTGTTCGCTACTCTTTAGGGTTTGTTGGCTAGAGCGAAAGGATTTTTCGTGAATTCTTTCTACAGACTTTCGTGTGTTTAGTTTGTCGAAAATGGGAAGTGGATGAAAAATAATTTATGGTCGAAGAAAACATGCATTCCTAGAGGTTAAGAAAATGAATTCCTTAACTTGAAAAAGAGACAAATATTTTCTTGAAAAATGAAAGTCTCATAAATATTTTTCTTTTTTTATAAACTTTTCCCTGAAACAAATACATCCTTAGACTTTCAGCAAGACCTAAGATATGAGAAATGGAAAAATTGACCAAAAAGTTCTAAACCTAATACACTTTTGTCAATTGACTCTTAAGTTTTTAATTATGTCAACTAAATCTAAACTTTTTCAAGTTTTGCTAATGGAGTAAATAAGATCAATTTTTTTTACTATAAATCACTAATGTGAACATTAACTGTCCTATAAAGACATAATCAACATCAACTAGATAATTTTTAATAATATATTAATATTTTTATATTTTTATATTTTTTTCTTTTCTTTATCTTCTTTACTTTTTCTTTTATTTTCATTTTTACTGTTAAGATCGGAAGGGGGCTGCCAACCACTGGCCAAGGCCCAACAACCTTCATTGACCACTGGGCCAGGTCTTGCGACCCTCGTTCACAACTAGAAAAAGGCCACGACCCTCGCTTGGTGGCCAACGAGGTCTCGTTGCCCTTGCTCAAACCTAGGTGGAGGGCTTCACTGGCTTCATGTGAGGGTAAGGAACCCTCACTAGCCATTGGGTGATATTCGTGACCATTTCCAAAGTCAATTTAAAAAAATTTAGAACTCAAATGACATAAAAAATTTTAGCAAAGCATTGGTAATGCAATAAAATTGAGACTTTTTTAATAATTTTGCCGTTAGAGCTATGCATTGACTATTTGAAAGACAAGCTATTATTCATGATTTTTACGTTGGTGTGTTCAAAGAGCTAACTTCCAAAAGTTGTCTTCTACAAAAGTAACAGTCAGAGTTTCCCTTTACTTGGATGTCCTTTTCTCTGCCTAGCGCTGTCAGCGGCATCAAGTTCTCCTACATAACATGGAATCGAAGTTTGCAAAGCACTAGATGTCAATCGTCCCCGATTGTGAATTTTTCAATTCGACGACAATTTTACACAGTACCATGCTCGAGAGACAAAACCGTTACCCTCACATACCATAGAGTACATATGTTTTCAAGTAACATATGACGACAGGTGATAATCATATGATAGCATTAGCCGTCCGAATCACTTCCAAATTCAAAATCACAATGTTCTTGGCAACAAATCATCAGCACAACATTCCAGCAAAAACTTAAAACAGTACTCCGAAGAAGGGCCAAATTTAACCCCCATAGAATTTCGGTAGCAGCATCTATTTTAAGGTGGGCAAATCAGCAGGGCGGGGCGGGGATGGTCTTTAGTCCCACCATGCTCATTCATACGTGTCAAAATATCATCATCTTAAATATTAATCAGTAACGAGTAATGTACTACAACATAATCTATTATATCACATACCTCATTATAACTTATTCCACTTAATTTAATCTAAAGAAGAATGTATAACGTATGCTATTAAGTGATCGATACAAAACACGTAATACCGATAAGTAGAGTCGCACTTATGAGATTGTGATCTTTTACTTAACAGGTTTAAATTAGCATAGTTCGCAATTGTCACGAAAATTCTTATAAATTATATAGTTCTACTATATAGGTTGAAAGAAAACTAATCAATTTTTTTCCTCTCCATGCGAGGCGGGGAAAAGCTCCTTATGGGGCAGGGAGAGAGAATGCGTTTCCTGACCCCTCCCCCTCCCGTCCCATGCGCAACCCTGCCGTAAATAGTCAAGTGAAATCTAATACATGAAATGAGGTAATCCGGGTAAACAGCTTGCTTTGCCAGAACAGACCATAACATTTAGAAAGTGTCATGCAGAACATAGTCTAAAAACCCTCCAATTCAGCAACAAAGACAGGCCAGCATTGAGACAGCAGGGAAACACACTAGGCATAAGAGAACCACATTGCCTCTAGATACGACATTAAGGTAATACAATTCTGTTATTTCACCTAAATAACAAAATTTGCATGCCTCAGTATTCTGGACCTGCAGAAACAAATTATTCAGGAAAACGTGTATAGTGTTCGTCTCTCAAAAGGACATATGAGACCACTCATCACAACCGCGTAAAGGTTGAGTCTGATACAGAGAACAAAATACCCAAGTCATCAGCCATGATTCATCATATCCACACAATGAACATGGAGATGGTTCGTGAAATTCATGGGGACTGTTAATCAAGTTCACCTAAGGGATCAGGATTTGAATCATGCTCAATTGGCGAACCACATATTCAAAGTTGACAGAGCACTGAATCATCATCCGTCACTGTAAATGGCTAAAGCAGTCGTGTATAAATAGAGAACTTATCAGAATTATCTCAACATTAACATTATGCAGTCTTGCTAAGAGCACCAAAGGAAATTAACTAACGATGAGCAAATCAGAGCAGCCGTATGGAAATCTGATTTAACATTTGCTTACTCAAAGTTCAATCAAGAAATTCAACTGCTCCGAAAAAAAGGATGGCAATATTTCAGACACAAAGTCAGAATGCTTCTGGAGAATCAGATGAAACCACTAGTAGACAACATGTAAACTGAGAAATGCAGAAGTAAAAGACGCTATCCATTAATGTTGAATCAAATATTCCTTCAGTAAGCAGCTGAATCTACTCAAATGTTCGCTTTGCTTATACCAAGTACAACAGTTGCGTACATCCCTTTCTGGCTATCAAAATTCACTTTACAGGCAAGGCAACAAAAGATGAAATGGAATCGAAACTTGACCAACGACCTATATATCAACTTACCAAACCCTATAAACTTTGAAATGAAGAGGAAAACCCGAAAAATATTCTCACTACTCAATGATATCAGTGGGTTCCAATTCTAGGGCAAGAGGGAAGAAGAAAAAAGGGTACAAGAAGAAACCAGGAAGAGTTGAAACCACAAAAATGAAGAACAATAACATCATAAAAAAGAGCTTAAAGTGAACCTGAACATCATGATCTCAACTCTACTTCAATGATCGACCAGCTACAGGTTAACTGCGCCTTTTATCTCTTCAATGAACAACAAGAAGATACAATTGACTCCAGCCTCCTTTACGTTGATCATGTACTTACTCCCAGAACCAACCAATGCCGTATCTTCAAGATGCTTACTCAACTCACGGGAGCTCTCCTAAAAAATTACCCCTGGAGGTGGACTTCTTTACTGGGTGTAGTCAAAAGGAAGAAAAAGTATCATTTCTCAGTAGTTACTGGGCCAGGCCATCTGCGCATGCTGTGGCTGCTGATACACATTGGCCGCAGGTCCTGTCATATCAACTGCTCCACCCAAGTCTTGAACAGCTGTAGATGTTGGGACACGGTTAGAGCTCTCACTGCCACTCGAAGGTGGCAAATACTGGCAAACCTGCCATGCTTGTGTCGGAGGAAATGTAACATGCTGACCTTGCTGAGGAAGGTTGTAAAATGAAGTGGTTGGTAAGCTAGGAATTTCACGGCCAGGTGCAGCAATCCAAACCCGTGACCCTTCGCTCTGCAGAAAAGTAAATCTGTCAAGGTTGGTGATGAAGTTCCCCAGGGAATATGAAACTTTATTGTTAATAAATTTGACAGAGGACACTTCTCATCCTATAGTGTATTTGCATCTTCCCACACTAATAGAACTTAGCCAACATGTCAAGATCATGGGATGTCCCTTACCCACAGTAACCAGACACCACCTTCACGCAACACCATCTAAGAAAACCCTCAGCATTACTCATCTAGCACCAGTTCCTAAACAACAGATATCCCCTAATAACACCAGCAATAATACCAGATAAAATAACCTCATATTCTGCCAATCTTGCTGCACAACATCCAACTTTAAATAACTAGCACTCCCTTCTTAACATAAATCAACTGAATCTGCCTGAAGCAACCAGAGTGAGAGGATAGCCTTCAGTAAGTCTACTTTTATTGCTCATGCTAAATAGGTACCCTTCTAGATGAAGTTACCAGAAGAATGTAACCACTTCTACAAAAAATTAAATGGCAAATTACAGTAAAACAAAGCCAACCTGTTGTCCTGTGATGTACATATTATTTTCCTTGAACTGAGATGCACCAAGCTCCTCATTAGTATTGGTGTTCCCAGTCGCAGCAGAGCCAGAATTATAACCAGCGGCAGATGAACCATAAGGCCCATAACCAATCGGCACTCCTACGTGGGTTGGATTACCAGTATTACCAGCTGTTTTATACTGAGGTAGTGGATATTTGACTGCCGGAGCAGCAGCAGTAGGTGGTGCAGGGAATAAACTAGCTGCCTGAGGCTGCTGAGCAAATGTGCCGTTCGCTAAGAACTGGGGAATGGCTGGAGGTGGAACAAAAAATTGAGGGTAGTAGGGTCCATAATGAAAATAATTTGGAGAATAAGGAGCCATATGAACGCCAGTGGGGGGACGGAATACAGGGAGTGGTTGCTGAGTCATGGCAAGTGAGTTCTGCATGAGCCCAGCAGTCTGAGTCACAAGGGGAGTTGGTCCGGCTGTAGACAGAACTAAGGAGTTCCCACCCTGTGGCACAATGAACATGTGGAAACATCACTAATTGATAAAAATAGAGTTTTGCAGTTGAGAATCTTCAGATTAATAGGACAATGCCTTCCTCCAATCAAAAAATTGCTTGAAACAACAATAACAAACATGAGGATCCGCTTACACCAGGATGCAGTGTTAATTACCAAATCATGAGACATATATTAATTCTTAAAACATTAGATCCCTACTCAGAAGACAGAAAGATGTACAGAAACAGAACAAAGTCAAGCTTCTTTCATGATAAAAGAAAATCCAAGCTCCAATGGTCCATGTCCCTTCACCTTCAAGAAAGATGTCACACACCCCTCTTAAGGTTCAAACTTTAGCTAACAGGGGTCAGCTTACATTTGTTTGAAAATGAAACTACGTTCATAGAGACATGTAAAGACAGAAAAGGCAGCAAGTCTGTTAACTAGCACCATGCCAACCACAAGCTACTAACAATTTTCATCAAAAAGAAAACTGAACCAAAAAGGTTCCTTTCAACATGAACTAGAATGTTCCAATTATCAGATCATTCAGGTCCGTCAGCAGACTCCATTCATTGTGATACAAGTTTATTATAGATGCTAGAGATTATGAGATCTTTAAGATTTAGCCATTCTTTTAGTTATTGCACTGTACTGGGATGAAGGGGCAAGGCTCGGACAGGATGGTACTAATTAATAGCAGAGTGTCGTCAATTCATAAGGCCCAAATTGGTGGTGAGCTCACTGCTGTCATTGGACGCTAAGTTCGAATATAAACGTTTGGCATTAGTTGGATTTTTACAACAATAATCTATTTCAAAAGAGTCATGCGTCAGCAGTGCACATGCAGGAACAAAAGGAGAACGTCAGTGGGAGTTTTGTGATCATTCTGAAAATATGAGTTGATCACTAGCTCGAAAAAATGATAAGCAACCAAATTGTGGAAAAGTAACCTGAACATTCTCGTGGCAATTTGTGTGCAATTACAGGCTTTATCTGAGCAGGATTCAGAAGGCTGGAAGCTGACATTTCAAAAGCTAACAGCTTATTTCTTAAGTCTGCTACTTAGTAAACTGCTATCTACTTAGAAGACAACATACAGGATTGATTAATTTCCATTCTTCTATCAGCAAAAGCTGATATATACACCCTGAATGATGGGTCTATGACTCTATAACAGCAATGCATTTATTTAACTGGTATGAGTTATTATTCGCACTTCAGAAGTTCCGACAAACCATTTTATGCAGGCTTCAAAGATGAAAAAGCAGATTGGCAGCAGGCAACAAGCACAGATGAAGGAAAGCTAAATGAACTACTCCACTATAGGATGTTCCAATGGTGGAATAGTTTTTCAGCCTCAGTTATGTTCACAATTAAAAGGAGTAAGTTACAAGGGACAAAGTTCCAGAACGAAAACATCAACCAGTTCTTATGAGGAGCAAACTCATCAAAATACATAATATAAGAAACAAAGTATCTCTACAAACCTCCTGAGAAGGCTGAGAAGTCTGTTGCTGCAAGACCCCAACACTTTCGTTGTACTTAGTAGCAACTCCAGGTGAAGAAAAGGGTGAAAGGCGGCCATCGGTATCAATGCCTGACCGATAGAATTGAGCATAACTTGCTGGATCAAATGGTTGTTGAACCTGGATACAAGGCCATGTAAGAAAGATCGTGAACCAAAAGCTCAAATCGACAGCTAGAGTACCATAGCAAAATGTAGCAATCTGCCTATAAAAGTAAAAAAATAGGTGAAATTCTTACTACAAAGCTTGGAAGGCGAGAAGCGTCCCGTGTTTGAGACTCAGAATTTTCAAAAGGAGCAATCTGACTTCCAACTACTGGGGGCCCAAACCCAAAATTATAGTTGGGAGAAGTATGAACTGCCGACTGCTGTTGGCCTAATGCACCTTCCTGCTTTAACTCTTTGTAATTAGGAGCTGCACTCGAGGAGACATCATCCTCAGCAGGAGAAACACTCTCAGGCACTTGCTTCGGTGATTGTGCATAATCCGGATAATTTTCTTCGTCAGCAGTTGCTGGGGCAATCTGGCCGCTGTAAAAACACGATAAAAATGATATTTAATTCAACTTAAAGGTTCAGAACACCTACACCATCTAAATGCTAATTATAGCACCACTAAATGTCCAGATACAACCAAATCAATGAGTTCCTCTAATAAACCGAAAGAAATATGGGTAAGGTACATATCCCACTTGGTTCCCATTTTTTGCCTCAGACCTAGAGCAGTATGAACTAAAGCTCCAAAACAATGCCCTTGAACTTCCAATTATCCAGCCAAGTCAGAAACCACCACAAATGACACTAATTAAAATGGGTGCCTCTTGCTGTTTGATGTTAGCATTAGCTCTTGTCTACCCAAACTTCATTATCATGTGTCTTAGCCCGTGAATAACTACAGGCAGCAAAGCAATCACTAGGTCACTAAATGTTCAACAAATTATTGGGGTTTACTGACATTCAGAGTAGCGGTCGCTAATAAATGTATTTTACTAAGCAATATGGGCAATAATGACTTCCAGTTGAAAATTCAACATTTCATAAGGGCTCTAACGAATGTTTTACTGCTTACAAACCTTGAGTCCTCCATGGTTTCGTCGACAGCCAGAGACATTTCTGAGACAATTGTGGAGCTTTTATCACTCTCAGGAGCACTGATGGAGTTTGTACTTATGCTGAAACTTGCATCAAAACTTCCAAAGCTGAACTTGGTTCTTTCAGATTCAGGGACATGGATGTGGTTTGGGAGTATAACAGGTTGACGTTGTGAAAGACGTAAAGTTTCCAGCTTTTTCTGCAGAGTTGAAGCCGCCTCTACCGGATCAGGAATGCTTGGTGCTAACTGCGAGGTGGTAACAGGATTGACTTCAGGTGCAACTGTTCCAGACCTTTGAGAAGCAGTAGGATTTGTTGGCTTTGGTTTCCACTCCTTGTTTGAACCCACTGTTAAAAAGACAAAGGTAATGGTTTAGGGAACCTAACCAACACTATTCATCATCAGACAAATTCACTTTCAACGGTATAGAGATAATGCCTTTCTGAGACCCAACTAGCTGCTGCGATCGATTGTTGTAATTGGATGATGGGCGACTAACAGAAGAGACACCATGAGTTGAACCAAATGAATGCTGAGAGGGCTCCACAGTTCCAGTCTTGTCGGCCTCCTGAAATTGGTTAGGCATCTTTTCATGCTCAAGAGAGCCACCGACCTCAGAAGCTACAGCATTGATATTTAGGAAAAGCATTACCTAAGGAGCATCAACAAATATGAACGTTTTTAAAAAAGGAAAAATTTGTAAAGTTCCTACCAGTAGCTGCTTTGTTTTTGCTTAGAGCATCTGGTTCAACAGGAGGTCGATGGCTCCCGACTTCACGTTTAATTGTACTCACAGAACTGGGTATCCGTGAGTCGATGGAGGGCAATATGACAGGATCAGAAGATGAGAAACAGACTGAAGAAGGTGGTGAAGGGTTAGGCTTGGACTGCCCAGATGGGATGTCAGCTCCAACTGCCGTTTGGACACATCCATTGGTATCAAGTGGGGTTGATCCATTGTCTAACTTACTGAGACCATGGCTAGATGGTAAAATCATTTCAGAATGGCCTCTCCGATTTCCTCGAGATGAACTGACAGCATCAGTAACAGTAATATTTGCAGAGGATCCAGCATTTGGACGATTGGTAGCACCAGCCAAAGGGCTACAAAAGGTCATTATAGACATAACTCTGATAACTTCACTCCAAAGTAAAAAATGCTTTGTATATTATGTAAATCAAATTGAATCTATGAAAAGTGCTCTCACCTTGCCGCTGAGATACTCTCTTTATTTTTTATCCCATGTGAAGTAGGACCAACACCCTTATCTGCTGCTGGATTAATCCCATTCTCCTTGGCAGCAGCAGCATTCCTGCCATCACCAGCATCTGAGAAGAGGTGCAACAATACAATTAGATAGGGTTCATGAGACAGATAAAAAAGTAACTTTACTATATGGCCATTTGCAGATAACAACCCACACAAGGCTTCTCATGAAATGCCCAACCACATGTCGTGTAATGAGAGAGGCTACATATATTTGCCACCAATTTAAGAATGTCAAGTATGTAAACATCAAACAAAAAGATATTGGTCAAGAGACCACTGTAAACAGTTAAAGAATACGTAGATAAAATAAAATTGATTCCCAACAGGCATTTACCATTTGATACATGTCGAGGCAAATAATTGGAACGACCACCCTTACTGCCTCGTCCCTGTGAGCCAGGCTGCCACCGGGGCTCTGATGACTCTCTGTTCGAACTCTGCGCAAACAGAAAAAGAGGAATATTGACCACATGGCGAATTGAGAAGATTTGACAAAATCACTAATCAGATTTTGCCAGGAATATTACATGCAACTCGGAGATTGGCAAACATACATGCAGGATCATGCCAAAAAAAAAAAAAGGCAGCAGAAAAACAACCAACTGGATAAAATGAAAAATATGGAGAACGTCAATAAACTCATACCTCCTTTCTCCTGTCACGCTTCCTCTTAACCTCATGAAATGTATCTGAGTACAAAAAGCACAGAGTTAAATTTTCAAAAGGATCATAAGTCACTGAAGGCTAAGCAATACAACTTTAGCATGAAAAGCAACAAATGAGTTTCAGTGGGACCGTAGACAAATTATGAAGCAAAATGAAAGAGTAAAACCGTTCCCACGATAAATATAATTGCTTGAATAGATTGAAAAAGGAACGCTGAACACCAGAAGTTCATGCATTGTACTTCTTCAATGCCTCACACCCTCTTGAAATTCAGATACTCCTACTGCAGCAACATGGAAAAGACTTAAAACCAATCGTCTCCATTTTTGTAACTTAAAGGATCACACTCAAAGTCCATGAAGCCATAAAATCACGGTGGAAAGTAAAGATTTATTGATACAGCATATGAAGTAAGATGAGAAGGACAGAAGCTGCTTTATAGCTGCACAATTGATCTTCAAGACTAGATAAGACATTGTTTATATTGAAACAACAGTGGCATAAGTATGATGGAAAACCAACAGTTCACTTCCAGAGTGACCGCCAAATACGTGGAAGCAGAGACACCACTCGCTCTGAATTTTGAAACAGAAGAATATAGAACAGAATGCTTTTGAATTTCAACCCCAATTATATTGCGCAAAAATTAACGTAAATTGCCCTTAGCAAGTTCCTTTCAAAGATGCTTCTTCCTGTAGACAGAAAAGATATGCCTTGTCCCAATAGTTGTAGCAAGCAAAAGGACAGGAAAGGAATATGAGAAACTATTCCCATCAGTAATAATCACACAAGTGAAATCAGAAAATCCAGAACTTCACTTGCAATATGATTCCTTGCTAGTCGATCACCACTTTCTTCTACCCGCAAACAGAAATACCAAAATGCATCATATCATTCAAACTTAACAAATCACCACGTACTTTAACCGGAAGTTCCATCGTAACACTAATGGCAATCGAAGGAACGAGCCTTGGTACATAAAATGAACACTGCTTTACAAGCCAGAGGGATTATAGGGCTACTAGAGAGCTGAGACAGCTAAAACTCATCGCGCTTACAACTTCTCATACAACGCCGACCTCCCCAACAAATTTCAAATCTTTACAGAAATTACAGCTCCAGGACTCGAACCCAGAAGATTAAAAGTCTCCAACGCAAAGATTAGACGACCACGACAAAACCCATTAAAGGACCGAAAGAAAGTAAAAAAAAAAAAAAGAGCTACAAAATCAAGATCGACCCCCCACCCCCGAACGGGGACCCCGAGCTGAGAAAGTGGAATACCCTCAAAAAGGAGCTTCTGGGCGGTCTCGTTTGGATCCATGGAGCATTCCCTGAGCATTGCGTAAATCTCCTCCTCACTGTGGTTGCCCGTGATCTCCTTTATGTCCTGGATCGTCTGCCTCACGCCGCTCGGGATGGAGGGCACCTTGGACCCACCACTGTTGCTCATCTTCGATTAACGCCTCCTCGAACAAGAAAAACCAAAACCCACAACAGGAGAACCCCCCCGTTTCTCGCCCTCGCGGCGAAAGAGCACACGTGCGTGCGATGTCGCTCTGCGCGCAAGGAGCAGGAATTGGGGAGGGAGTTGCAGCGGCGGCGGCGGCGGCGGAGGAGGAGAAATGGGCGATTCGGGATTGTGGGTAATGGAGGCGGCGGCGGCGGAGGAGGCGGCGGCGGCGGCGGCGGCGGCGGTCGAGTGAGGGAGAGAATCGATCGGAGTGATTTGGGTTTTCGAATTGATCTAGGTGAAGTAGAGAGAGAGAGAGAGAGAGAGAGAAGAAGAGGGAGAGAGGGAGGAGGCAAATGAAAAAGAAGAGTGTTGTCTGATGACAGTGTAGGGCTGTTTTTTCAATGCCTTTACTTAATGGGGTTTTCCTTTTTCATTAATTTCGATAATAATAAATGAAAAAAGATTATTAATATCAACAATGTAGTGGTATTTTAAATTTGGCCAGTTTGATTTATTGAAATTAATATTGATGTTCGAATTGGGTTATGAATATCGCCCACTTGTTTCTTGCACGCATCCGGTCCGTGTTGGGTCATAACATGGTCAGAACAAAATAGTTGTCCGAGACAATATAATTCATATTCAAACGAGGTAGGTTCGGCCCGTGGTACTAGAGTTGATTAGCGAGTATTTATTCGATTTTTTATAATTAAATTAATTTGCGGCGATTTCGTTAGTCGTGACATGATTACTCTATAAGAAATTAAGAGCACATACTTGAAGATGGAATAAAAAGTTCAGCTGAAAATGAAGAGTTTAGCAAACGTATCAAGGGAAAAAAAGGGGGGAGGAAAATAAGTTGAAGAGATAGAGCAAGCGAGAAGGGGTGGCATTGCGGGTAAGGGACTGATCAATAGGGGTGAGAAAGAGAATAGCTTTAGAGTTGAATTTGAAACTGAAGAATCGGACCGGTGAGGACCTGTCCAATTTCAGATTTTAAGATATATAGATTAGATTTCAAATTAACTTGAAACTTGGAATAGAATTTGTGTTTTTCTTAATCCATATCTTTATAAGGTCCGATGATAAGTATATAATTTACAGTCACTAGTCTAAACTTTCATTTTATGATCGAAACTTTTCTTTTGTTGATATTTTATATTCTTCATATGTCTAAATATAAGTTGTAATTAGTAGATTTTAGCAACGTGGAGTGGTCATTAAATGTGTGATTCACCACAATCGTTTGATTAATGATACAACTGGAACTTGAGTAGACTTTGGAATTGATTATAAAACTTGTGACGGGATGGGTTATAGGTTTTAAGGTATGTAAAATAAATTACAATTATAAAAAATGAGGAATCTATTTCAATTAGTAAGTTTCAAGTTTCAAATAAAACCTATACGGAACGTGAAACCGCTTATCTCTATCGATAACATCCCATCACATGGTCGGGACAATATTCTGACATGGTTGCTTGCTCGAGTTAGAGAGGGAGAGAGTCGCCATTGGATTTGGTGTAGGGCGATGGTGACCAATGTGCCATAGTCTCCCTCTATTTCTTTTTATTACTATTTCCAATTAAGCATAATGGAAGCAGCTAAGAGATAATTTGTTGTCGCTTATAAATAAGTAAAGCGTAAAATTTATTGTTTTTTTGTCGAAGCTTAAAATATTATCCACAATACCAAAATTTATAGAAACAGCTTGTGTGTATTTACACACCAACATTTATATCTTGTGAAAGTTTCTAGCGTCTCGGCTTGAAGGAGAATTAAAAAAAAGAAAGAAAAAGAAGAAGAAAAAATAGAGAAGAAAAGAAAGTGTTTCTGCGCCCCTAAATTTAGATGAAGTACGATGGGAAAAAATTCAAGTTAGTATAGATATGTCCTGAATAATTGTTGGGTACGTCTCACCTTACTCTTTTTTTTTCCCAGATTCTCTCTTTAAGCTTTTTATTTCGTTCAAGCATCTAAATTTTTTCAAATTAACTTTTACGTCATGTCACATTGATTTTATTTTTTTAAATGCCGCATTGATTAAAACTGCTATTACTTTCTTTATTAGTATGATATGCTATTCCTTTTTGTGAATTTAATTTTAAGTACTTTGGGCGTTTAGTAAGAACACATTTTAATAATTTATGATAAAAAATAATTATTTTTTATTATGTTCCCATTTAATTTTTAAGTATTTTAAACCGTTTGATAATTCAAAATTTAAATTCCTATAATAGAATTGCGTTTTGTACACAAAATTTATACTCAAAAACTTTTTCTTTTAATTTTAAAATAATTTTATTATTTTTCCATTTTTATTTTTATTTTCTCCTTTCTTTTTCATATTCTTCTTCTTCAAGTGGCTAGGTTGCCGACCTTGGGATGATTGGCGACCAACCAAACGAGGCCGGTTGACCCTCACCAAAGCGTCACTAGCAAAACTGGGCGAGTGGCCTCATCTAGATCTAGTGGGTCAAGCCTTGCCAATGGCCTTGCCTAGTGGCTCATTAGGCTTGGCGAGCCTCACTAGGGTAGGGGGAGGCCCGTTTGGCCATCAGCAAGCTCACCGGACCTCACTCTGGCCTAGCAAGCCTTCAACGAGCTCGCCGAATTGGTTGCCGGCGACCGGCGGCGGTGGGCGGCAGACGACAACTATGGCAGTAGTAGTAGATGAAGAACAAGAAAAGAGAAGAAGAACAAGAAAAAAAAAGAAAAAAAGAAAGAGAAAATATGGATTTTATTATAGAATTGTTCCAAGGAACAAGAATCGACTTTTTTTATTTATTTTTAATTATGTTCCAAATCTACTTTAAACAAAAAAATAGAAATATATTGATATGAACAAAAATTTTACCAAACATGATTCTATTTAAAACTACTATTGGGAACAAAAGAATAGAAATTTTTATTATTTAGCTAATTACCAAACATGGCCTTAATCTTCTTCATTGTATCAATATACTAGGTAGGTTGATTTCGTTTGACCATAGATAGTCTAGGGCCGAATTGGGTGCCATTGAGGTAATAGAAGTAGTGAGATAGTTTTTAATTTTTAAACATCTAACTTATTTTTTTCAATAAGTTAAGAAAATATATTAATGAATTCATTTGATTCCTATTATGCTCAAATCGCCCTCTCTTATCATTTAAAAAATGGCGCTATTACACAATTTTTGAGATATTTCAAATGTGGAACCAAAATTCGATTCGAAATGTTCCTCAAACTTTCTTTAATTTCTATATTAATCAAATTTTCGGGCAAGATAATTAAATTTTCAAATAAATTTTCTTCGTTTTATTTTTAAAGTATGTTTTTCTCCTACGGATGTTGGTTTTACAAAAATCTTCACATGTTTCAGAGGGAAGGGAAGGGACTACGCTCCTAGAAGATTTGGAAGAGGCTCTAACCTAAGATGAAATCCTCGTCCGTACATAGGAAGGAGGCAAGTCAAATAAAGACAGAAGGAATCGGAATGGAAATTAATCTAGAAGATACTAGCATATATGGTGACATGTTGAAATTGAAATGTGTCATTTTTTTTTTTCTGATTTTGACTTTTCAATGGTTCTAATTGCCGCGACACAACAGCAAATTAGGCAAGTCCACTTATCACGTCAAATTTTTTTTTTCCATGGAAGAGGTACCGACACAAACTTAATTAATAACCCACTTGCATGCTAGCTTTTTTTTAAATTAATTCATTCCCTCTTGATTTTCACTCATTCCCGCTCTCTTTCGATAAAAAAATGAAACGTAGGGTGCGGTAACTTTCAATCCCCATTTCGATCTACTTACGCCTCATTCCATTTCGATGTCCAAACACATCCCGACTTCAAGGAAATTCACAATAGAAGGAAGAACACGTGGTTTCTCTTCCTTTTTATCAATTCGGAGTCTTGTAAAATCGAAATCTCAGTCAAAGATTTGAAGCAAGTGAGAAAGAATTGATAAAATCGAATATGAGCATCCTACTACAATGATAACTCTTCCTTTCCATTGCCCTCCAATATAGCGTGTTTGAATTTAATCACTCAAATTTTTCAATATTCCTTTTTATTCCTATCCAATCACAGACATTCAAAGGATATGCATATTCCTCAACAGTATGAATGAATAAAGATCCAACATCAAATTCCTAGAATGGTGGCAAAGTACATCTCGAGGGGACTTACGACACACCTTTTTATTAACTAGGCTATTATAAGTCTTGATATTTAGATCTGTGTAAAATATATATATTTCATGCGAGTAGCCTTATTTAAAAAATTCATATAATTAAATACATTAGTGGAGGTGGAGGGTGGCTCGTGCACCCAACGGATTAAATACAAATGGAATGATTTAAGCCTTTTGGGTATTATTGCTGCAAGTACGTGGAGGCCGTCTTTCCATTGCCCATGCGTGCAATCGCGCCCCTTTTGTCCGAGCACGTGACCCCAACCAGTGGTCTGACGTGGCGTTCCTCTTTTTAGGCCCGGAACATTTTTTTTTTTAAATTTCTTTTTTTATGTAGACTTTTATTTTTTTATCCTCTTTTGGTTTTGTCTTTTTTATTTTTGGGTTTGCATAGATTTGTTAGGGAATTTCTCTTTGCGATTAATGTGAAAAAGAAGGGAAATTCCCACAAGAAGCATATCAGAAAAAAAGAGTGCCGGGACGAAAGCATTTTCCATTTAACTTATACTCTTTTGTCTTAGCTCTTAAATTTTCCATCTTGCCATCTTTTTACTTATGGGTTAATATCATGAATACACTCATGACAAACTTATTCTCAAATTAATTTTTTGATTACAAAAAATTCAAACTGGTTCTCTAGTGACAAATTTACCCCAGTTAGTTTTCATTAAATTTTATTGTCAAATTGCTGAGTTGAATGATACCCGACAGTTGATAAGTGAACTAATTTAGGGTTTTATTTTCCATTTATCGAAATTGCAACAGTTTGTAATTTTTCATGATATTAATTCAATTTAATGGAAATTAATGGAGGTGTATATTAGTTTAGTGGTTTTTTGTAATAGAAAATTAGTTATGAGTAAATTTGTCAAATATGTATTAATTTGGGGTTTTTCGTGATTGAAAAATTAGATTATGATGAATTTATCAAAGGCATACCGGATTGGAATTTTAAGTGATTTTTAACCCTTTACTTATTAATTTAGTATTTGTAATTTTAGTCTTATTGAGAAAACACGTAAGATTAGCAAGAGAAAAGAGATAAAACTGATAAAAGAAGTGAGTAAACTATATCTATTTTTCATTATTGGTGAAATTCCTTGATCGTTCCTACAGCGCAAACATCGTTTTGTCTAAATTCTCCACATCGTACTGCTACGGTTTAGCGCACTCTCTCCACGGGCATGTGACTCTTCGGTCGTCGAACCATGTAAAATGCTTCCAAAACCCTGGAGCTCACACCAGAAGACACGGAGGAGTAGAACGCAGCTTAGCCATCGACATCGATCCCTGGCGCCGGGACGAGCAGTCCGAGGCGAAGATCGCTGCACGGTCGAGACCGAAAACTAAAGACAGCCTTCAAGAACATCGGGGCGGCGACATCCCCACAATGCCGGCGACACAGGAATCTACAAACCTGAGAACAACAGCCACTTGAAAACTAAGGAAAAGCTATTGCCGGGACTTGCGTGTTGGAATTGAAGTCCGGCGAGTCTCAGAAGACGGGGCACTTCTTGCGGACGACGCCCGGCGCGGTCGGACACATGGACAACGGACAGAACTCGTCGAAGTCCCTGCCCCACCATTGCGGCCCCTGTATCTGGGATACCCCGAAGCACAGCGTGTAGAGCACCCCGAAGAAGGCGTTCCCGAGGTCCATCCCGTTGGACGCGTCGTACACGTGGCGGGCCCACCACCCCTTCGCCACCCGCCGGGCCACCAGGTGGTACGCCCCCGCCAGCGCGAAGAACGTCCAGTAGTGCACCGGCCTGGCCGGCATCAGGAAGGAGGCCGATATGAAGATGACCGGGAAGTTGATGAGCCGGATCCATTTCCTTCTCGGGAAGGCACGGGCTGCTAGCCACACCACCAGGGGCCCCGCCACCCCCGCCAGGAAGAAGTAGTAGAGCCCCGCGTATCCCTCCGGCCCGAACATCCGCGCCGGCCCGACGCCGCCCCATGTCATGGTGTGGGTAAGGGTTGGCTGGAGTGACGGGCACGTCCACACGCTCCCCTTGGGCAGCTTGTCGATCTCGCATATGTTCTCGACCGATGTCAGGGCCCACCATGCGGTTCCCAGCTTGACGGAGCTGGAGAGGAGCGAACCGAAGATCTAGGAGACACACCGGAAGAAAGTAGGACGTGAGCATGCGTTGAAGATGAGTGTGTTGATTAGGTTAGAAAGATAAAGGATGAATGTAATGAGCTGCAATGCAGTTGGTCGGATGAATTGCAGGAATTAGGATCAACCAAAGTTTGAAGGACGTTGTCATATAAGTCCCCTAGCGCGTCTCACTCATTCCTTAAAGTAGGGTTACCTCAATAAGCCTTCAAAATAGTTTCCTGATTCAAGACGCGTTACCGTCTCATGAGTTTCGGGGTGGGCATTGAGTACCTGAATAAGGAACATCGATCTCGGCGGGATCTTCATATAATGTCCTAACTTGTACTCGGCTAAAAACCCGATGGCGTGCATCTTAGTGCTTTGAACATAGGCTGGGAAAGTTTCACTAGTTATAGGCCTCCCCGGGTACAGATAGCCGATGATCAAGTCGGAGAGAACCGATAGTCCAAGGTGCTGCACCCAAGAGGAAAGATGAATGAGACAAATTCAGACTACTCTCGGCCAGGGGTCGAAATCGGACGAGTAAAACAGGCCAAAACCGGACTCAAATTTGAAGACAATAGCTGGGTTGTCACTTACAGCGCCAGTGGTAGCTTCAATGATGCCCAGGGGAAGAATGAGGATGGATGGTAAAGCCAAGGAAAGTAGGAATGCCCAAGTGGGAAGTTGGAATTCTTTGCCAAAGAGTTGGCAATTGACAATGCCGAGAATGACCATCGACACGATAATCGTGTAGAACCACCACTGAGGGATCGGCTTGTACTTCTTCATAAGCTCATTGTGAATGTCGCCGGACTTGCCCTCGCTTTTCATCGACTGCCTCAGCTGCTGCCAGCTCTCCCTGAAAATTTCTAAAATCATATCCTAATTGGTACGGATGAAAATGACCGGAGTATTCCTTCTAAGGTACTAGAAAGAGGGCCAAACCTTCCGTGGAACAGAAGAAAGTAAGTCACTGTTCCGGTTAAGGCAGCAAATGTGAATCCCAGTTTGAAGACATATGCGATGCTCATGTACAACTTCGAGTACTCGCTGTACGCCTGCTCGTTAAATTGTAAGTCTTTTCCAAAAACCCGTTCAACATTATACTCCTTTCCTGAATAATCATATGGTTTTTGAGCGAAGATTGGGAACCTCTTCGAGTCAAACGCATTCATCCAATAGGCCACCGGTATGCACACATACGCTATGAGCACGAATCCAACGAGTGTGTTCACGATCGTGAACCTAGGCAAGATCAAAGGGTTGCCCACCCAAGCTGTAGCCGATTCCCAGTCAAGGGCAAGAGAACCGAGCCCCAGACCATTGTAACCTGCGCTAAGTTGATGCACCGTGACCGAGTCTTTCCAGATCCAGCAGAGGAATGAGACCGCAAGGATAGTCTGCATGAAGTAGTTGGGAACGATGGTATAGGCAAAGACAAGGACAGCACAGATGATGACAATTTGGAATCCGCTGAGCCGGCCCCTAGGTCTTGGTTCTTTGTCATGGAGCGCTCTGCAATATGGTTAGCAGGAACAAGATCGGAAAGTTAGACGCACACATCGGTTGGAGGACTGTGCCAGGCTGAGATAAAGTACATAGTTCCTAGTATAAAACAGACCTGAAGAAAGAAACTTGTGGTACGATTAAGGGGTACCACATGTAAGGATTGTCCACAAGAATCCTTCTGAACAGTCCAGCAAAACCATATCCTATCATCTGCAAATTCAAAGAGTAAGTTGCTTTCTGCAATTAGTGTTTCTGGTGTCCTAGCAACACAAATTCGATACTACAATAGACAAGGTTGGTTAGCCTGTAACATAACATTCATGTTAAGTAGGTTCCACACTTGCCAGAGTTGAGCTGGTTTTGCTCTGAGATTCTCCATAACGGATTCAAACTGTTTGGTCTCTTTGCGGTTGTAATGCAAAGTGCAGGAAAATGAACTCACCTGAGATGTCATGACCAACAAAATGGAAGCCCAAACGCTTATATTCCTGTGATATACCACCTTGATGACATTGATGGTCCCTATGGCAATAGTGGATTCAAATCCTGTCGTGGAGAGGATGACCAGCAGCGCGTGCTCCTTCATGTTGAATGGTCCAGGATTGAGAGAAAACTTCCAGTTCGTCCCTGGGATCCTCACGATCGTGGCCGGAAGAGCGGAGGCCATTAGTCTCCCCACCAGAAGCAGTATTATCTGGGCGCATGACACACTGATGATCATGTGGCTCCTTCTATACGAGGAAAGCTGGTACATGATAGAAAATATGGTGCACATGAGTGGCCCCAACACCCATGTCCTTATTGTTAGGACAGGGAGCGTTGAGTCATCAGTGGCTGGAATCGCGTTCCTCACTTCCTCAATGGGTGAGTCATTGGGAATGTCAGCTGGAATCATCATGAACGGAGGCTTCAGAACATGAATCAAACAGTGCGGATGTAGGAAAACAAATGAATTGCCAAGTGGGAGCTCATCTTTATAATGACCAGAGGCATAGGCTACGTAGCACTTCAGCAGCAGCCATTCCTAGATATTAGAACAATTATTGTGGCAGATGGTTGGTCAATTTTGTTTCTTCTTTTCCATGTCTTCCACATTGTTTCCACTTGTGGATAGGATTAAAACCTCAGACAATCCTCAAATGGGAAGCAAAAGATTGTTCTCTAGGTCGAAGCTATCAAAATTTAGCGTATTCTCAATTTATCACAGAGTTCAAGCACCGAAGTCTGCATTAGCCTAAAGTTGTCATCTTTTGCACAAATATCTCGGTCTATCCCATCAAATTGCAAAATATTATATGGTAGGCAATATCTTCCACGGTAATGAAACTTACAAAGGCTTTAAACTAGCAAACATACCTGTTCAAAAAAAAAAAAAAAACTAGCAAACATACAAACACAACCAAATTCAATTAATGAGAGAGAGAGAGAGAGAGAGAGAGAGAGAGAGAGAGAGAGAGAGAAATTACTGGGTTTTGTTCCTGAATCCTTGAGGCCAAAGTCGCCATCTTTGCGTGGATCCACATTAATGTCATGGTTTAAGATGGGTTTCTCCTCTGTTTTCATGGCGATTTCTGAAGACAGAAACTTCTACCTTTTTTTCTTTTGTATTTCACAACACCTCTCTCTCTCTCTCTCTCTCTCTCTCTCTACCCTATGCTTTTTTCCAGGTGACTCCTGCCCTATCACTTGGATGAATTCAGGTTGCAAAATATCTTGCAGAAGAACACATCCAGATCTTAGATATCAGGAGTCAAAGAGATCAAGCAACCGAATTCTCCATGTCCAAGTACAAGAGGGTCTCAGCCAAAGAGATCAAAGCCCAGGAACGGGATTCAAGCGCGTTTCCAGAACCGTTGAAAAAACAAAACCAAGAAAACGACAAGGAAGTTAGGTAGTTGAAAGAGTTCCTGAGATCGTTGTGAATTGAGGTTTTGAGGTAACGCATGTTCGTAGGGGATTAAGGAGGAAAGCTGCCTTTGAGAAAGAAGGTAAACTCATTTCAGTTTCTTGTTGACCTGAAGGTCTTCAAGTTTGTTATCATGGCAGCTCCAACGCTGACAGACATTCTAGAACAGAGCTTGTTCTTTCATCTGCAACGGCTCATGAGCTTAGAGCAAACGAAACTGATGATTTCGTCTTGTACCCAGAAATAGAACATCTAACGTGGCCCGAAAACAATATGGAAGATCACATAAAAAAAGATGATTCGAATTCGAATCCAAGCTTGTTGATTAAGCCTGGAGAACAATCTTTGGATTCGCATATAAAGATTTGTCCTAGGTTTTTAATCCTGTGTACAATTTGGAAACCAGTAGGGGAGACCCAGGAAGGAAGAAATGGGATCGACCACCCAACTGCCATAATAATTGTTCTGATTACCTAAGAATGCTTATTGCTAAAAATGCTGCATGGCTTATGGTGGTCATTGTTGGTCCCCAAGCTGTGGTCTGACGTGGTATTTTACTTTTTTGGCCTGATATTTTTTATCATGAATTTGTTTGTTTGTTTGTTTTTTTTTTTTTTTTTTTTTTACTTTTTGGTTTTGTCCTTTTATTTTTTGAGTTTGCATAGATTTACTAGGGAATTTCCTTATACGTTAATGTGGAAAAAAAGTTCCAAAAAGAAGCATAATAGAAAAAAAAGGGTAACGAAAACATATTCTATTTATCTAGACAAAATACTATTCTGTGTTACCTTCTAAGTTTTCCATTTTGCCATCTTTTTTATTTATTAATCCGATAGTGTAATGCGATATAGTTTTAAAGAGAAATAACGTAAAATTAGCCCGAGAAAAGGGATAAAATGAAAAAAGGAATAAGTAAACTATATTCACTTTTCACTAAAAAGTACGCTCGTTGAAATTCCTTAATTGTACAATTGATTTATCTTTTCTCTATTTTTCTTTTATCAGAGTTCCTGAATAAATGTTTTTTTAAGTTATTGAAAGAATGGCAAAATGTTGTTTAAATTCCTTAATCGTCGTTGAACCATGCAAGTACTTCCAACACCCCAGCTCACATTGAAAGATATGAATGAACCATGCAAGTACTTCCAACACCCTAGCTCACATTGAAAGATATGAAGAAAGAGAATGCAGCCTAGCCATCGACATCGATCCCTGGTGCCGAGACCGCCAGCCCGAGGTGACGATTGCCGCGTGGTCGATACCAAAACCTAAAGACGCCTTCAAGAACATTGAGGCGGCGACATTGAAATCTAGAAACCTGAGAACAACAGCCACTCGAAGAAAAAGCTGTGGTTTCGACACTGAAATTCTAGTCCGGCGAGTCTCAGAAGACGGGGCAGTTTTCGTGGACGACGCCCGGTGCGGTCGGACACTCGGACAGCGGACAGAAGGAGTCGAAGTCCCTGCCCCACCAGGCTGGCCCCTGTATTTCGGAAAACCCAAAGCACAGAGCGACGAGCACCCCACAGAAGGCGAACCCTAGGTCCAACCCGTTGGACACGTCGTACACGTGCCGGGCCCACCACCCCTTTGCCACCCTCCGGGCCACCAGGTGGTACACGGCCGCCACCGTGAAGAACGTCCAGTAGTGCACCGGCTGAGCCGGGAGCACGAATGCGGCCGACATGAAGATGACCGGGAAGTTGATGAGCCGGATCCATTTCTTCCCTGGGAAGGCCCTGGCCGCGAGCCACACCACCAGGGGTGCGGCCGCCCCCACCAGGAGGAAGTAGTAGAGTCGCCCGTAGGCCCCTGGCGAGAAAATCCTGGCCGGCCCGATCCCGCCCCATACCATGGAGCTGGTCAAGGTGTTCTGGATCCCGGGGCATGTCCACATGCTCCCCTTAGGCAGCTTGTCTCGGTCGCAAATGTTCTCGACCGACGTAAGGGCCCACCAGGCAGTACCAAGCTTGACAGAGCTGGAGAGGAGCGAGCCGAAGATCTAGGAGGCACATAGAAAGTCGGACGTAAAGATGCATTGAGATGACCGTGTTGATTAGATTAGAAAAATGGAGGATGGATGTGATGAACTATACTGCAGTTGGTCAGATAAAATGCAGGAAATAGGATCAAGCAAAATTTGGAGTTGATAATCCTTTCACACCAGTTTCCTAATTCAGGATATGTCACTGTCTTGGGTTTCGAAATGGGCATCGAATACCTGAACAAGGAACATGGATTTCGGCGGGATCTTCATGTAATGCCCTAGCTTGAACTCGGCTAAAAACGTGATGGCGTGCATCTTAGTGCTTTGGACATAGGCCGGGAAACTGATGCTGGTTAAAGGCCTCCCTGGGGATATATGGCCGATGAGCAACACGGCGATACCGCCTATTCCGAGGAACTGCGCCCAAGGGAAAAGATAAATGAGACAAATTAAGACCCTAATCTCGGCCGGCAGTCCAAATTTGGATGGGGAAAACTGCGATGTAAAGGTCTGAAACCGGACTCAAATCTGAGGACTATAGTTTCGTTGTCGCTTACAGTGCCGTTGGTAGCTTCAATAATGCCCAGGGGAAGAATGAAGATGGATGGTATAGCCAAGGAAAGTAGGAATGCCCAAGTGGGAAGTTGGAATTCTTGGCCAAAGAGCTGGCAATTGACAATGCCGAGAATAGCCATCGACACGATAATCGCGTAGAACCACCACCGAGGGATAGGATCGTACTTCTTCATGAGCTCGTTGTGAATGTCGCCGGACTTGCTCTCGTCTTTTATTGACTGCCTCAGCTGCTGCCAGGTCTCCCTGAAAATTTCCAAGATCGTACCGTAGTTAGTACAGATGAAGATGACTGGAGAGCGTTTCTAAGGTACTAGAGAAAGCGCCCAACCTTCCGTGGAACAGAAGAAAATAAGTCAATGCTCCAGTGAGTGCAGCGAACCCGAATCCCATTTGCAAGACATATCCAATGCCCATGTACAACCTTGAGTACTCCCTGTACGCCTGCTCGTTAAGTATTAACTCTTCTCCAAGCACCCGTGTAACATCATACTCGTTTCCCGAATAATCAAATGAATCTGAATTTAATATTGGGAACCTCTTCGCGTCGAACAAATTCATCGAATAGGCCACCGGAATGCACACGTACATTAGAGCCACGAATCCAACCAGCATGTTCACGATTGTGAACCTAGGCAAGATCAAAGGGTTGCCCACCCAAGCTGTAGCCGAGTCCCAGTCAAGGGCAAGAGAACCAATCCCAAGACCATAGTATCCCGCGCCGAGTTGATGCACCGTGACTGAGTCTTTCCAGATCCAGCAGAGGAATGAGAACACCAAGATAATTTGCATGAAGTAGGCAGGAACGATGGAATAGGCAAAGACAGAGACAGCACAAATCATGAGAATTTGGAATCCGCTGAGCCGGCCTCTAGGTCTCGGTTCTTTGTCATGGAGCGCTCTGCAATACGGTCAGCAAGAACAAGATCAAAAAAGTTAGATGCATTGAGGTCTGTGGAAGGAATGTGCCGGGCAGAGATGAAGTACGTAGTTCGAAGTATAGAGCACACCTATAGAAAGATACTTTTGGTACGATATAGGGGTACCACATGTAAGGATTGTCCACAAGAATCCTTCTGAACACTCCAGCAAAACCATATCCTATCATCTGCAAATTGAAAGAGTAAGTTGCTTTCTGTAGCAAGTGTTTATAGTGTCCTAGCACACGGATTTGATACTACAGGAGACAGGGCATGACTTTTTGCAAAACCACTAGTTTGGTTAGCCTGTAAGTTAACATTCATGTTAAGTAAGTTCCAGACTCGCCAAAGTTGAGCTGATTTTGCCCCAAGATTCTCCAGAATGAATGCCAACTATTAGTCTCTTTTGAAGAGCAAAGTGCAGGAAAATGAACTCACCTGAGATGTCATGATCAACAAAATGGAAGCCCAAACACTTATATTCTTGTGATACACCACCTTGATGGCCTCGATGGTCTCCATCATCTGAACTGATTCGAATCCTGTCGTGGAGAGGACGACCACCAGCACATGCTCCTTGATGTTGAATGGTCCTGGATTGAGAGAAAACTTCCAGTTTGTTCCCGGGATCCCCAGCATCTTGGCAGGAAGAGTGGAGGCCATGAGTCTCCCCAGCACAAGCAGTAAAATTTGGGCACACGACTCACTGACCCACATCCCGCTCCTTCTGTACGTGGAAATCTGGTACATGAAAGACGTGATGGCGCACATGAGTGGCCCCAACACCCATGTCCTGATTGTCAGGACGGGGAGTGTTGAGTCGTCAGTGACTGGAACTGCGTTCCTCACCTCCTCAATCGGCGAGTCGCCAGGGAATGTCGGCTGGAATAATCATGAATAGATGCTTCAGAATGCGGATCAAACAAGGTGGAAGTAAAACGAATGAATTGCTAAGCAGAAGCTCATCTTAATAATGACCAGAAGCATAGGCTACGTAGCATTTTAGCGGCAACCATTCCTATTCATTAGAACAATTACTGTGGTAGATGGTTGGTCAATTTTGTTTCTACTTTTCCGTGTCTTTCACGTCGTTTCCACTTATGCATAAGACTTCTCTAGGCTGGAGGCTATCAAAATTTAGCCGGTCGCGTTCGCAATTTATCATAGAGTTCATGCACCGAAGTCTGCATTGGCACAAAGTTGCCATCTTTTGCATGAACATCTGTCTATTGCACTGAATCGTGAAATAGCAGATAATGGAACTTATGAAGGGTTTAAACTGGCAAACATAAAACACAACCAAATTCAATTAATATGAGAGAGAGAGAGAGAGAGAGAGAGAGAGAGAGAGAGAGAGAGAGATTACTGGGTTTTGTTCCTGAATCCCTGAGGCGAAAGTCACCATCTTTGCATGGTCCCACATCAATGCCAAGGTTCAAGATGGGTTTCTCCTCTGTTTTCATGGGCATTTCTGAAACCAGAGAGACTTCAACTTCTCTTTTGTTGTATTGAAAGATGATTCTTGCACTATCACCTGGATGAATTCAGGTCGCAAAAGTTCTTGCAGGAGGCCACATATCCACCTCTTATGTATCGGGCAACAAAGAGATCAAACAATTAACCCAATCCTTCGTGTCCGAGATCAGATGGAAGCTGAAGAGCCCATGAGCTGGTTTCACGCATGTTCCCAACACCATTCCAAAACGGAAGTCAATCACAAAAGGAAAGGAGGTTAAGTCAGTTGAAATAATTCCTGAGATCGTCGCGAACTGAAGGTTTAGAGAACTCCTTGGGTCCCCCGGTATCGTTTCAGTTTTCCTGTTGACCTGAAGGGGCTTCAAGTTTGTTTTTTCATGGCAGCTTCCGCGCTGACTGACATTCTAGAACAGAGTTTGTTCTTTCGTCTGCAACAACTCATGAACTTTGAGCAAATGAAACTGACGAATTAGTTTTGGTCCCAGAAATAGAAAAAAACTATTAAGGGCCGTGAAAGTGCCGGTTAAGATTTGTTGAGGATAAAGGGAGGAGGAAATGATAAAGGAGGCAGAGGAAACGATTCAGAATGTGGAATTCATGCTTTTCAAGTTTGTGCTTTTCAATTCGGACTACGTTCGGTGCGTGTTGTTTATAATGGCGAACACGACGGGCTGAGTACGATGAATATCTTGTTTCGCATATAATGATTTGTCCTAGGTTTCAATCCTATGTTCAGTTTTGAAAAACATAATGGAAGACCCACAAAAGAAGAACCGAAAATTGACCACCCAGCTGCCACCATAATAGTTCTGATGGCCAGGAAATTGAATGTTTGTTGCTAAAAATGCTGCATCGTCCATGCCTTTGGTCATATTATTAAGATATGCTTTTGCTTGCAATTCATTCCTTTTCGAGATAATACTTGAATTTTTACCGATTTTACAAATTGAATGTCTAATTTTTTTTTTTTTTTTTTTTGATTCAATCAAGTATCTCAAGTTTTTAGATTTGCTCAACTTAAACCCTCCATGAAAAAAATTAAGATGTCATGTGACTTTGCTATCTGGCTCCGCAAATGTGGCTCGCTTATTTGAAAAAGGTCTGTGCCATCTCCATTTAGGTGTTAGATGATAAGAAGAAAGGGAGAGCGTTGACTTGGACGATTTTAGCTGTATGATACGTATCCACTAACATGGTATTGTCTCAAAAGGCCAAATCAAACGTGGTGTGAAGGCTGTTCGAGGATGCTAGACGTCAATGTTGTGTTTTCGGTTTGTGATTTTAATGGAGGCATTGAATTAGTGCACATTTGTAAAATGGAGATACTTGATTGAACAGAAAAAAAAAAAAAAAAAAAGGGTGCTTCATTGAAAAAAGGAAAAAGGTTCGGGCACTAGAGCAAGCAACCAGTAATTATCTTCTTTTTTTCAGTCTGTCCGCACTCTTTGCGTTTATCTCTAATGATTCTAGCCGACATTCCCACTAACTTATCTTTTTTTGGGTCACCGACTATCCAGTTCCTGCCTCATGATCCGAAACGCACTCTTTGCGTTTATCTCTAATGATTCTAGCCGACATTCCCACTAACTTACCAATTGAGAAAGCGATGAACGCGATTTTTTTAATAATATTGAAATTTTTTTAAATTTTTTTGAATTTTTTTGAATTTTTTTATTTTCTGTTTTTCATTTTTTTATTAATTTTTATTTTTGGCCTTTTCCGGTGGCCGCCACCGCCACTACCGGTCCGGCTGGCCTCGCCCGCCACAGTGCGAGGCCCGCCCGGCGACGGCAACGCCGGCGAGCGTCGGCCTCGCCGCGTTGCCCGCCACAGGAGAGGCCCCGCCGGAGACAATGACGCGGTGAGGCCGCCCGGCCCCGGTGAGGGTTGGCCGACTATCCAGCGATTCCTGCCTCATGATCCGAAACGCAGGCGTCGGGGCCGATCACGGGTGTTAAAATATTATTAAAAATTATCCACGTCGACCACCAACAGCCATTACCTCTTTTGTTTTTGCAGGACTGTAGGGAAAGATTCCCAGTTCCCCGCAAGTACATCTTGTTCTTGCTGATCGTATTATTCGGGCAGCTCCGCTCCACGAAAAAAGAACCAAGAGCTTGAGGCCAGCTCGGCCGATTCCGAATTCTCGGCGTCTGCACCGTCTCGGTCATTGCCTGTTCCGTCATTCCCTTTGCACTCGCACTTCACGCCATCCGTCGTCACCCGCGATCTCGTTCCGTCGCTGAATCTCAGAAGACTCGGTCGCTGGTGCATCGCCCCAGCGCAGTCACGACCTCGGACGTGCCCCAGGGGGAGCCCCGCGAGTGAACATAGAAAGGCCCTGGACGCAAAGGGCTTAGGCCTCTTTAGCTGCAAGAATCTTTCCGTCCTCAATTTGTGTCCATCTCCTGATTTCCAGGACCTCTCTCTGTCTCTCGAATTCGATCAATTTGCATGTAATACCACCATATTTGTACTTGTCGAGCGTGGCCATGGCGCTAGATCCAGCTACAGGAGAATTGGAAAAAAAGAGCTTTTAGATTTTGATCGGAGACCTCGCTTGGGAAGTAATATGATGAGTAGTGGGATCTTGAGCTAAGCCTTTCTATAGCATCTATATTTACATCATAAACCGAACAAGAGTACTAAATTGATAGATATTTTAGAACAGAGCCAGTTCTTTCATAATGCAACAGCTCATAAACTTTGAGCAAATGAAACTGATGATTTTATCGTCCCCAAAAATAGAAAATCTAAGCCCGAAAACAATATGGAAGATCACATAAAAAGACGATTTGAATTTAAATTCAAATATGACCACGACAGGCTAAGCTCGATGATTTGGCTCGGAGAACAGTCTCTTGTTTAGCACGTAAAGATTTATCCTAGGTTTTTTAATCCCATGTGCAAATTTGGAAAACAGTGTGGGAAGACCTGGAAAGGAAGAAATGAAATTGACCACTCAGCTGCCATCATAAATTGTTCTGATTACCGAGAACGCTTGTTGCTAAAATTGCTGCATGGCCTATACCCTGTGGTCATTGTTGAGATTAAGCTTTTGCCATTGCAATGAATGCATCCAACTCATCCATCTTACTCTTGCTTATCGTATTTGAGAAAGAAGAGGCCTGCTCCGCCCATTCCAAATCCCCTCACCATCTGCATTATCTCGCTTCTTACTTGTTCCATTGTTCCTACTCGCTTCGTCCAAACTATTGGCACGATCCCATTCCTTTGCCGAATCTCGAAAAACATGATCATGAACATACCTGGAGGGAGGGCAAATGTATTTATTGATTTCTAGAACACCCTCCCTCTGATTTGATTTAATTTATTACAATATTTCATACTTGTCGATCTTGACACTTGAAATTAATATTACGATGTCATGTAAATATCATGTGACAAGCACATTCGTATCCTTAGACAAACTCTTTTTTGAATAATTCGATAGACCGCTCACGACCATATTGACATAACTCGGAAGCATTAATTTATCTTCCGACAAGCGCATGGAATCTCCTTGACATTATGAAAACGAAGTAGAGTGGGAAAAAAATCGATCGAATTGCCGATCAGGACAGATTTTGCGGAAAATTGCACCAGAGGTCCCTAAACTTTTCCAAATTATTCAAACACCTCTTTGTCTCCCTCTGGAGCAGAACCCTTCCTTTTCTCCCCTGTCCCTCTCGAAGTCTCTCGATCCTCTCCGGCTTCGAGTCCTCGCCGACGAAGACACGCCCCCACCACCGCGGAAATCGTCGGCGCTGCAGCCGGCGGCGGCGAAAATCGCCCCTCCGCCACCCCCACGAAGACCCACTTGAACGAACCGGTGATCAAGACGTCTCTCCTCTGGGTTTTTTGCCCTCTTACCCAGAGTCTCCAGATTCACAAGCGGCGGCGGCGGGACGGGCGCCGGAGGACACGCGATCAGCCGCTCGCAGGTCTTCTTCCGGAGCCTTTTCTCGAAAATTCTTTTCTATTTCATTCATTTCGAAATTACGGAAATTTGTTTCTTGAAACTCGATTGTGCATTTGAAATTAGTCAGTTGTGAGGTCGAATGCTCGAGAATTCGCCGGTTGCGTTTCGCGTTGTTGATTGCTGCTCCTTTTACTGGAAAGAAAGAAAGAAAAGGGAGAACGGGTCGCCGCAAAATCGTGTCCGAACCAAAGTTTTGAGGGCTCAAACTGAGTGATTTTCACTGAGGGTGATTGAACATCATCTTCGTCGTATCCGATAAGTCGTCTTCAAATCTTCCCCATTTCGGATTATCTCCTGTGGGGTGTTCAAGCTCGAATCTTATGGTCCTATAGGCTTAAAATTCGTTCCTTTTTTCTTTTTTGGCTTTCTCTTCGATAGATTTAGGAAAAGATAGAGAAGTTGCTTGACGGCGAGGGTGGTGGAGAAGGAGAAATTTAAATGGGCGAGAGGATTCTGAGAAAATGAATGAGAATAAGAGCTCGAATTTGTCATGTTTGGGCTTTTTGTGCTTGTCAAGTCAGGTGCCAAAAGGGTCAATCTTGTGCAATCATGCGTCGATGTTGGAAATTTTTTTGTTTTATTGTTTGGCTGCAGTTTCTGTATGAACTTGTATGTGATGTGATGTCTTGTGACTGGTGTAGAATTTTCTTTTTCGACAATGTATGGGTTAAGCCGAAGGCTTTCGGTGCTTGGAAGAGGGTTGCACACGGTGTCGGCTGATGGCCCGTCCGACACCTTGAGGAGGAAGATTGCTGAGCTGGAGAAGACGAAGAAGAGGAGGAATCCTAGGAAGAATCAAGTATTTGTTGAGGTTCCGGAGCCAAAAACATTTCTTGATACAGCAACTTGGCCAATGATCCTTGCCAGTGTTGGAATTGCACTCTTTGCGAAGCTGCTCATGATGGTAAAATAAAAAACACAATAGAGGACATTGCTTTTGCTTGTTAAATGGTTGCATGCTTATTAATTTTATCATTGCATAAGCTTCTTTTCTATTTTCAATTTCACGTGGTAATTAAGCCAAGAAGTTGGATACTGTGGTACAATTTATCATGTGTATATAGTAGTTCCATTTGACTTGTTTATATCCTTGCCCAATAATAATCTATTTTGTGAGCTCTGAGTTTCTACGACTGAAACCTGACTTGCGAATCTTTGACCTGATGGTCTTGTCATAAAAAGGATTGGTAGACAACCTTGTACCAAGATTGGGGAGCTTCAATCTGTTTTTTCTTTTGGGTCCTTTTACACCCTGCGTCATCAAAATCTACAACTAAACTATCCCATGGTCACTTGGCACAACTAAACAACATAAAAGAAATTTTTTGGTGTTGTTAGCTCAATATTGCACTAAATGTCTTTAAAGTAGAAGCTTTTGATATTGTAGGAGGTAGTTGGGAATTGATTGTTCTATAAGTCATCTCATTCTACGCAAGCGAAAGTTCTTGTTCGTTTTTGTATCAAAACAAAACTATTATGGAACAATTTCCCCTGCTACACTATGAATGATCCAAATGAATAAGTGCAAGATGCTCCTTTCTTTGTCAACCAACTGTACTTGCCACTGACATACTGCAGTCTTGATAATAGACATAGCTCATTTCGTTTGGTGACTTTGTTTACCATCATCTGGCTAATATAGACCACATAAGATGTTTATAACATTGAGCATTATTTGGATGAATCGCCTAACTGGGTGTCTATTGCCAACGCACAAAACAATTGTTACCAAATTATAAACTATGCCAATCTGAAGCTTTCTTCTATCCTATTGCTATTGTCAATGGATATTTGGTTTGATTTCTTTTTCTTTATGGGATGTATTTTGGCACCACCCAAGCAGAGGGTACCTCTCTGGTATTTCCAGAGGTAATCATGGCTGAATTTCTTACTCCTGCTAGATTGATGTGTTTTTGTGAATTTCACTGCAGTATGATGATTCGAGATCCCAGGAAATAATTGAGAGGAAAATAAACCATGCTCCTGCTGGTCAAGGCTCAGTTAGGATGCTCACTCGTGAAGAGTGGGATGAAATACGAGAATTGAGGCCCAGGACTCCATTTGAATCTAAGCTTGCTCGACCAAATGCTAGAATCAGAACTGGAGAACCCTTGCGCATGGTGAGATTAGAGCTATTGACCAGTTTGAATTTTCTAGTGTTGCTGATAGTCGATTGAAATCTTGAAAGGCTTTAAATAGTGTTTGTGTGATTAATGAAGTTATCTGGACTGAGTCTGAGTCTATTCTAGCTACTAGTGGTTTTGCATATTACTAATATAGCATTTTCTCTGCTCAAATTGAATTGTCCAAGTTTAGTCTTGTCTCCATCAGATAGAGGGTATGGTGATGTTAACTTTTGCATCATAGAGTTAGATAAAATTTTGAGCTGTCCGATTTCCCCTTTAACGTTAGCTGCATTATTGCTCAGAAGTCCAACACTTTGTGATGCGGTCATGTATCTTTGTTAGTTAGATATGATACAGGTGGTAACAGTGGGTATAGCAGTTTATTTCTTTATGGTATGGTCCTTGCATTTCCAGCTTCCTTATTGTGAATTCAGTGGCTCTTCAATGCTGGATCAGGATTGGACCAACCTTCAAAAAAAGTTAACTGGGAGGGTCTGTCAAAGTTATTTGGAATGTCATTGTTACCAAAGTGTAAGGACTAACAAAATATTCTTGCTCGAAACAAGCTGCTTGAACTATGGCAATGAGATTATAGGTTTGGAATCAAGCATTTAGGTGATAATTCTGGTTCATTATCAGTGAAAGTGATGATACGACCCCTCTATGCAACTTTGGATTCTTGTGTAATCCTTGTAGATGCCAAATGCGTGACGATTATTGTGGTTGAACAGATCTTTAAACTGTGAGGAGGGACTATTCAGGTGAAGTAGATTCTCCATCATTAGCTAAGGGAACACTCCCAAATAACTGTTGCTGTTGTGGCTGCCCGGTTTGTATGCCTTTAGACTTATATAGCTAGTGCTCTGCATGTTGATATGTCTATTTAGCATTAAATCAAAGTGCTTAGATCGAGGTAAAGTTCTCTATTGTTTCACCTATGGCCTTAATGAGAATAATTTTATAGATCACTTCTAATATGTCTTAAGTGAGTATTGATGATGGAAGTTATGTGGATGTTCCTGCATAAGTAACCGTCTTTTAGCTTCAGTGATGTTTCTCTTTTGAGTTCTATTATATAAGATCGCTCGTGACTTTTTTTTTTTAAGTTTATAATCAGTTGTTTCACAGCTTCTCTGTTTGCTTTGGGATGACAGGAGATTATCATGTGCTTAGTTGGTGTTTCTGCACGTTGCATGCATACTGCAATCTATTTTACCTTGGTTAATCCGTGTTCCTTGTCTTGTTATATTATTTGCAGGAGGACTTGAAGGACTGGACAATTGATGTCATTGCTGATGCACTTGCCCGAGTCGAAGAAAGCGTTCACAACCCCAAGTGAGTCGTGACTTCGATTTAGTGCGTTCTCAGCATCCCCTTTCATTCATATATTGTTTCTCGTGGAAGTGGATCAACACCATGTCCTATGCTTAATACTATCGAAATTTGGGGGTTCTCGGCACTAGAAACGGGACTGGACTGGAGCACTGAACAGCGCCAAAGGTTGCTGGGTACTAAAGGGTGACTGAAAAACCAGCCTGGATTTTTGTTTCACTTGGGTCACTTGTCAATCCATAAAGTTCATGCATAAGCTGAATAAAGCACATGGGGCATCGCCCCGCGTTGCTGGGAGGCTGTTCTTCGTCTCGAGCACGGTTCTGGGCGATGTTGCTTTTATGTCTGCGGTCTCGGAAGTCATAGAGAATTCGAATTTATGTCATGCATATTCTAGTTCTTGCCTCTTCTGCAATGTTCCAGGCAACTACCCACTAGTTTAGTTCGTCCATAGTGGCTGAGAGGAATATGTCCAAAGTTGAAAGTGGTTCTCTGAGCATCTCTTGCTAGCTTTCATGGATCATCCAGTGATTGGAAAATTTTCATTCCAATTGTAATCTCATGTAGTTTGTTTTGGCGTTGTTCCTCTCAGGAAAGTTAGACTTGGGCTTGGTAGGGAATGACTTCAGACAGTCGTTAAACGCGCTTTTCGAGGGAATATTCAACTCTCAAAACGATGGATTTGTGCCTATCATGACGACAGTCGGAACATGGAAAATCGTGGTCGAATGACATCTTTGCTTGATACCTTGGAATTACTTTCTTTTCTATCTTAGGACTATTCAAATCCTTTTTCTTTTCTAATCACGCTGCCCAAATGTAGCCGTCCTTTCGTCGATAAAGACACGGCAAATCCGATAATGACTAATCTGAAAATGACTAAATTCATTCGATCTTTGCCTCTTTGGTGACGTACGGAAATCATGATGACAATTAATAAAATGAAGGTAAAGAACTTATCTTGATTATTTGTGAAAAAGAAAAGGAAAATTAAATTGTCCAGTTGCGCCAAAAAAAAAAAAAAAAAAGAGAATTTTCCCGAACGGGTTAACATGGAAAATCGAACTCCCTCGAAAAATCCACCTTTCTCAGTATTCGTCAGATCTTGGGAATCCAGTACAGCCACTGGCCAATCGTCCACGCGTCATTCGGCGCGTGATCGCTTTCTTTCCACGAGGCCCCAACGTGATCGCTTTCTTTCCACATGGCCCACAGCATCTCTTGCCACGCCACGTGGATAATATACTTTATGTCATTCCCTTGTGGGTCCAAAGTCAACAAAAAAGATTATCCGATATGTATTTTGTCAAATATAATGCTTGGAGGCTAAAATACATTTTCATTCTAATATCATACCTAATAATTTTTTTATTAAAAAAAGTTGAATCTATTCTCTCATTGTGGGGAATAAAACTATTCACTCCTAACTTGCGAGAACGAGATTTGCAGATATCAATAAATAAAAATAAGGAATGCAATATCATTAGTTAGCTTGCTAAGAGATTATCGAGGACAACCCTCATTGATTGAAATACTCGTTTATTATGATCTTCTATGATCTGGTGAAGTAATAGAGGCCAAGGCTAAAATACATTTTCATTCTGATGTCGTACCCAATAATTTTTCATTACAAAGAGTTGAGTCACATTTTTAAAAGGAAATCACTGGGGAGGTTTTTTGTATTTTTTTTATTTTTATTTTCGTGGTTTCCTAATTACGAGCTTAAATAAAAAGGGAGAAAAAAATGTTTATTTGTAACGTATGACATAACGGGAACACGTTCACGCGCGGTGCACAGAAGACGCGTGCTCTTCAAGGCGGGCATCATCATCATGGCTTCTTCTTTTGATTCCCTCTCGTTCTATTCACCTTTCTTCTGGAGTGCACTCGAGCAGGACGCGAGCGACCTTTCTCGGCGTTTTCTCTGGCTTTCCAAGGGTAATCGATTCTCTCCTCCTCCTCCTCCTCCGCCGCCGCCGCCGCCGCCCCCCCGCTCCTCCTCGTCGGAGCTGTTGTCGCGATCGCCACCTTACGGCGGTCGAGTGCCCGAGGTGCGGTCGAGCTCTACGCTTTTCGTTTTTCATTTCTGGCCTGTAGGCTGTAGCTGCGGTCCCGTCGCGTTTGTCGTTTATTTGTTTATGGAGATTCGCGATCGTTTGAGGATCGCGGTTCGTTCTCGCGTCGTCGGTAGAATCGAGTGAGCTCGGCTCTGCAGCTGTTCTGGTGCTGGTCGGTTTCGTTGTCGCGTGGCGCCCGAGTCGAGGCAGGTCGATCGCGCGGTCTGATGTTGAGCGGAGTTTGAGTATTTTCTCGGGAGCGATCGTCGGGAATGTGATTCGAGTTAAAACTGTGGGACGCCTCGAAACGGGCCTTCGTAGCCGAAAGGTGACTTTGGAAGTGACAGAACTTTTTGCTTTTGGCCTCTTTGGAGCGTCGACCGCAAGCTGTCTTTAGTTTCGCCGGTCGCGGCTTTGTTCTCTGCAGTTTGCTCGATCTCCGTCTCTTTGTTTGAGCAGAGTTGCTCATGTGGATGGATGAAGTCTTGAGTTCTTGGTGATTGTCGGTGTTTGAGTAAATGATCGGACCAAACTGTTGTTAATCTCTTGTCCGAGCAAATAGGAACTGCGCTCTAGGTTATTCAGTTCGCTGTGCTTGTGGCTATTACTGTTGTTGCGCAAATGAAGAGTTATGAACCTCTTTTTCATATAATGTCTTCGGCTTCTTCCGAGATTGCTTTTCTAGTTTATGCGGAGTCGGGGCTGGTGACTTGCTTCCAATTTACTGGAATCCCCTAATTGGACAAGTTCTTAAAAAGCACGAGTTTGTGTACTATCTCCTAGCTTTTGCTTGGGTACTTCCTTTTTGCTTCATGATTGTTATGAAATCCTACCCAGATATATGCATTTTGGATGTGTCTTTTTAATGTTAAGTGCAATTTCTGGATATGCAGTTTGTTGTGTAGCTTCACCAATCAGCACATGTGCATTCATTGTTATGTGGTGCTGTGTTATGTGCAACGCCTGGTGATTGCTCACTTGGCACTGTTTTTATCTTCATTTACCTATTCGTTTAGTTGTGAATGCAGTTGCATTCATTGAAAATCAAGTTCGGGCCCTTTGGGACTCAGTTTACTTTCTGTTGGTGTACAAAATCCGACTTTTTGACAGTAGTTCTTGACAGGTAACTTCTCTCGATTTGAGGAAATGAGATAAGTGAATCTGTAATTTCAAGAGGTTTAAATTGGGAGATCCAGAAGAACATTTGTTGTCCCCACCAGTGATGGAAAAACTAGATGCTGATTACTCATCAGTTTGGAAAAGCTATGGACCACGTGGTGCTTTGGGTGCTTTTCTTGTTGCCATCGCTGTACCTATTCTTCTCTCTACTATGCTCTTGGGAAAGAAAAAAGTGAAACAAAGGGGAGTACCTGTAGTGGTTGGTGGGGAGGCTGGTTATGCCATACGCAATAGTGGATCGCCTGAATTGGTTGAAGTTCCTTGGAAGGGTGCAACCACCATGGCAGCTCTGTTTGAGCAATCTTGTAAGAAATATTCACGACAAAGATTTCTTGGGACAAGGAAACTTATTAGCAAGGAGATAATCCCAGCTGAGGACGGTAGGAAGTTCGAAAAATTACATTTGGGAGATTATGAATGGATCACTTATCGAGAGGCATTTGACCGTGCTTGCAACTTTGCATCTGGACTTGTTAGATTGGGTCATAATATGGATAGCCGTGCGGCCATATTTGCAGATACTCGAGCAGAATGGCTCATTGCCTTTCAGGCATGATTTTATACTTCCCTCCATCAATTTCTCGTTGTGGGTTTGTCGTATGTGAGAGTAACATTTGCAAAATAACTTTTATTTTCAGGGGTTCTTTCGACAGGATATTACTGTTGTCACCATCTATGCTTCTCTAGGTGAGGATGCGCTAGTTCATTCCCTCAACGAGGTAGGTGACTATTACTAAGGCGATTATCAAAATTTAGCTTGTCATGAATTTAGTATATTGACTGTTACAGGCATATCTATGCAACACTTTCATTATTCTAAGGTCTCTGCTTTTGACAGACTCAAGTTTCAACCCTGGTCTGCGATTCCAAACAGTTGAAGAAGTTGGCTGCAATAGGTTCAAAATTGACGACAATTCAGAATGTCATTTATTTTGATGATGGTGAACCAGAGAATGATTCTAAATTATCTGGAAGCATGAGCAATTGGAATGTGAAATCATTTTCTGAGATTGAGAAACTTGGCAAAGAAAGGCCTTCCCCTCCTGACCTACCATCTAAAAATGGGATTGCTGTCATAATGTACACAAGCGGAAGTACTGGTCTGCCTAAGGTTTGTTCCTGTTTTCTGTTATTAAAGTTGTGATTTTGATATTGCATAATGTCCCAGTACTTTGAACATGTGACGATTGTAATCCTAAACATTTGCATAACCTGTTGGTCATAGCCAATGACAATGTAACTAGAAATGTTTTAATGATCTGCAAATCCTCTAGAATTTCTTTCTATTAGAAAGTTTGCAGATAGTTTTGTGAGGAATGTTTGGGTGGCCCAAAAATAGAATTGCTTGCACTTGGTGGTGTAGGTAACTGGACACCTTATCTTTACTGGGCTGGGTGGAGCCAATATTGCAAAGCACTGTATCTTTTGCTGCAAGACACTTAATGCAAAGCACATTTCTTGGAACAGATTTCAGAACTAATGTGCCAGAGAGCTGTTCCTTGATCTCTCATTTCATTTGTGTGGTGTCCCTGATGTTTGTGCCTAAGTATGAGCACTAATTTCTTTTAGCTTTATGAAACAGGGTGTCATGATCACTCATGGCAACATCGTGGCTACTGCTGCAGCAGTTACAACTGTGGTCCCAAAATTGGGCAGCGATGATGTTTATCTCGCGTACTTGCCCCTTGCCCATGTTTTTGAGTTGGCAGCTGAGGTATCTGAGTATCTGCAGTCTACTTGTCTCTGTTAAGGCTCAAGTATCATATTCTGACAAACATGGTTCTCTAGTCTGTGATGTTGGTTGCAGGTTGTGCCATCGGTTATGGGTCAACACTGACTATTACAGACACGTCTAGCAAAATTAAGAAGGGTACAAAGGGAGATGTTTCTGTTTTGCAGCCGACTCTCATGACTGCAGTTCCTGCCATCCTGATCGTGTTCGAGATGGAGTTCTGAAAAAGGTGTTGAAATTTGCTGCCCTTGTCTTATGTTTTTGTCAATAGTTGAGCTTAGAGGTTCACGTTCGTTGTGCTCCAAGGGAGCTGTTGAGGCTATTGCAATCTTTTATTATTGCTCAAATGAACGGCATTATTTTATCTTTTTTTCTCACAATTATTACAAAACCAGGTTGAAGAGAAAGGGGGTTTGGCTAAAAGTCTATTCAACACTGGATATAAGCGTCGACTGGCTGCTATAGAAGGAAGCTGGTTTGGAGCTTGGGGACTGGAAAGCACATTGTGGGATCTCATAGTTTTTAAGAAGATTCGTGCAGTACTAGGGGGTCATATCCGATTTATGCTTTGTGGTGGAGCTCCTTTGTCTGGTGATACCCAGCGGTTTATCAACATCTGCATAGGGTACGGTTCTCTTGTTCTGAGACATGTTTATATTCATTATTCATGCAGTTGCCGTTAATCTTGCTAGCAGTTCGGGGTGGGGGTGGGGGTGGGGGTGGGGGCAGGGGCAGGGGCAGGGGCAGGGGCAGGGGCAGGGGCATGTATCTCATAATGCTAATTTTAAGCACAATATAGATGCTAGTTGCTCTTCTCCATGTATATATTGATACTCCCATGTTGTAAGGTCTCTATTTTTCTGTTACTTTGCTCAGGATAAGCGGTTACATGTTGATTTTTTGACAATCTATTGTTTTCTTGCATGCAATTCTTCTCATGTGTGTCTTCATCCATCTATTACCTTGCCATATCAAGATTTCTCTTCATTTCAATCATGGGAGAAGCAAAGTACATGATAAAATAGGTGGAAGAATTCCTGCCCCCAAATCAGTGTGACATGAAAATCCTTCTTAGGATGTATTGGCAGTTAATCACAGTACTTACATTTGGTAATTTCATCGCATGGATGTTCAATGATTGTTTTTCCTTCTGTAGCATAATGAATATTAGGGGATCATCATTTTCCAACAGACAAGAAAAGGATGTTTACTTTTTCCTTCTGAGTCTGATGAGTTCAATCTGAGACAAATTTAACTCACTCATGTGCCATGGCAAGTTTATGGCGCTACATCTTGAGGTCATCTTAGATTATTTTGTTTTGTTTCAGCTTTGTAGCACAGGATAGTTGGATGATCTGATGCTTTTCATAACTTATTTTTGGTGTTTATTATAAATCCATATTTATGTATTTATTAATGTCAGGGCTCCTATTGGTCAAGGTTATGGCTTGACAGAAACCTTTGCTGGGGCTGCATTTTCTGAGTGGGATGACAATAGTGTGGGCCGTGTTGGCCCACCGCTGCCGTGTAGCTATATCAAGGTATTCATGAATGAACTCTTGTTTTAGGAGCATGGTACTCTTTGGCTAAAGTCTAGAAGGCTAAAAGAACGTATTTGCAATTAGAAAAGCTCTGACCGTGACCCCTTTTTATGGCCTACTTCTCACTTTGATTTGTGACCATTAAACATCATCTACTCTATGGTCATGTGGTACCCACATGTGCTTTCTCATCGCGTTGGGATCTTACTGTTCGATTTGCATTGCAGCTTGTTTCTTGGGAAGAAGGTGGGTATAGAACATCAGACAAACCAATGCCTCGAGGAGAAATTGTTGTTGGTGGGAAGAGCATCACTGCTGGTTACTTTAATAATGAACAAAAAACTAAGGAGGTGTATCGGGTACTTATCCATTACCTGCATTCCAAACATACAGTGAGATTTGATGAGGTCCACTGTGGTCTCTTATGGCCCATCACATGTTTCAGGTTGACGAGAGGGGCATGCGTTGGTTCTATACTGGTGATATTGGACGGTTTCATCCGGATGGCTGCCTTGAAATTATTGACCGGAAGAAAGATATTGTTAAACTTCAGCATGGGGAGTATATATCTCTTGGAAAGGTGTGGAGTATTTTTAAGTGCTTCTTGTGTAGCATAGCTTTTTTCAGGCTTGACCATGATTTTCTCTGTTGGCATTGAGGTTGTCGTTTTACTCGATGCAGGTCGAAGCTTCATTGAGCTCAAGCCATTATGTAGATAACATCATGGTATATGCAGATCCATTCAACAACTACTGTGTAGCCTTAATCGTTCCTGCAAGGCAGGCGCTGGAGAAATGGGCCAATGAAGCCGGTGTTAATTACAGTGATTATGTTGAGCTGTGCAACAAAACTGAGGCAGTGACTGAGATTAAGAAATCACTTTCCGAGGTCAGTTTTTTGGCATTATCTCCTATTGCATTTGGTAAAAGTGATCACCTTCTAACTCTTAGTTTCCAAAAGTGGCGATAACTTCTTTTCTCCTTTATAGTTGAGAGAGAACTCTCACGTTTTCATGGGGCTGAACAATTGATTTAACGCATGCAGGTGGCAAAGCCAGCAAAGCTGGACAAGTTTGAAATTCCTGCAAAAATCAAATTAGTGCCTGAACCATGGACACCAGAATCGGGATTAGTCACTGCTGCGCTCAAGATAAAGAGAGAACAGCTGAAGGCCAAGTTCAAAGATGAGCTCCAAAAGCTGTACGAGTGAAATGTACGTCGGCTTAGATGCATGCTTGCTTGCTTGCCACATCATTCCGGCCACAGAGGTTTATATACTCCTAATTCCGTGGAACGCTATTTTCTCTAGCGATGGTTTCTCTACTCTGTCCGGTGCTAGCTAGTAGGATCCCATGTATCGACTGATGTTATATACAACGGAAGAAAATTAAGTGACTTATATCTGGATACTTTTTGCCCCCTGTTTTTTTCGATTTGAAGTTCCAGACTTCGATCCCTTCCTTTTTGAAGAAGGGCGATACGAATCAATCACGTTGAACTTACAAAGAAGTACAGATGCCCAATGCTTGTGCTGATTCCAGTTCTTTCATCCTTAAATTTGTATAGAAAATTATGAGAAGAAATTCCCATAATTCACAATGTTCTTATTATCACATTCATGTCTTTCGTGTTAAGCAACTTCCTTTTGCTACATTAATTTTCACAGATTTAGTGGATTGTAATTTTAATACACGGAGTATAAATTACTTGAAGCGGTTGGTTCCCATGGAGGTATCCTGCATTAATTTTATACTCCTGCTTCAAAGTTTTCATGAACAATCTCTCTTTTACGTCTTTAGTCATAACTTAGATCTTATAAACTACATCCCATATGCAGAGGCGGCATACATAAATCTTATAAATGATTTAAAAATATATATATATAAATATATAAAATATATATTTTAAAGATAATCACTTATACAAATAAATAAATAGAAAATATTTTCATCGTTCAATACTAGATTTACATCTAAATTGTTTTCAATAATTAAAATATTTTTTATCGACTAATTATTTTAAATAATACATAAAATTATTATTGACTAATTATTTTAAATAATACATAAAATTATTTTGCAAGTAATTATTTTAAAAAAATATCTTTTAGATCATTTATTTTTCGCAAATTTTTTTTTTATAAAATATGTTTTAATTATCTTTAAATATTTTTGTGAATAATAAAAAAATATATATTTTTTCATTTTTATAAGTGATGTAAAGGATCATTCTTAAAAATTCTTTTCAAATAATTTATTTTTTGTGAAACAAATACGCCGTTAACGACGAAAAAGAATTTCTATAAGCTGACATATACTTTTTCAGATTAACATATGTGCATAAATTTATTAAAAAAACTAGCATAATGATTGGTTACATTAAGAAGAATTCACTTGATTTCTCTATTCTATCTTTTGCAAATCAAAGCTCGGCTTGTCTGATATTCTTTTCTCCAAAGAATCTTGTCTGTTCTCCCTTCGTCTCTGTGGAATAATCTTGATCTTCCAAAACCATTCTCATCTCCACATATCTCAAAAGCTTCGTCTAGTCATGATTTCTTCTTCCCCGATGCGATGACTGTCGGCTTCATCCGCTTTTTACATAGGGAAGATACTGCACGGTAACAAAGGAGTCGAAAAACTACTCTTGCTCAGATGTACTCGAAACAACCGAAACAGTCTTCATTGCAGGCCGTAGTATGAGATACAAAGCAGGGCCTAGAAAAGGCACTGCCGAAAGAGGGAGAAGCCAGGAGCCTTTCTCATACCTGCAATTCAACAAATCTTGTCATTTGAACTCCCCCACAAAAGAAAAACCACAATCATACTCCTAGAAACTATCTAATACTGAACTACAGCCACGGGTCGTACTTGAAATGCCTTACCATTTCCGAGAGCTCATGTCGTTGTAAACCCAGAAAGGAGCAAATGCAGACAGTAGAGTGAAATCGAGGGATGTGACATGGATCTGCAAATAAGATTCAATTACCTAATCAGCCTCCCACTATTATTCCGAGCAGAAAATACCTTGAGTTCCCTAGAATCTTAAGCATCCATTCAGAATAAACAGAATGAAAAACCAAGTATTTGTTGCTGATAATCACATGCACCTGAAGTTTAGTTTCAGTAAGGGTCACTTGAAAAATCAATACATCGTGGTGGATAATGCAAATTTGATCGTGTTAATTTACAAATGGGAGCATCAATGGCGTAAATTCAAGAAGAAAATAACAATATCATACTTAAGATGTGCTGCTAAACTTAGTTTTTCCAGTTCATTGACCATCAAAAACTTATTTGTGTTGAGCATTAGATCACCTAGATATACACATATAAAGTGTGGATCAATTTCACATCCCTTAATCTCATAGAACAAAAGGCAGCATTACATTTCTTTTGAGCAGTTGATGTTAATGCATGCTGAAGAATGAGGATCGACTCACTAATTTGCTCTCTCTGAAGTACTGGAAGAACTCCCTCCAGTCATCTCCACCCGCAAAAGCTGCATAGGTGATCAATCCTAGTCCTGCAAGAGATACTATCTGACATGTATTTCAGTTAATTGTCTTCTTGTGCAAAAGTAGATGATAATCAACTGGAAGTAATTGTGTTCCCACTAAATAAAAGCTTCTATGCATGACGGGGAGATAGTGACATTCTTCAGAATCGCAATGATGTTCAAAGATATGGCAGCAACTTTCTGGGGGACTGAACAATGGATTCACTTTTCTCTTTCACGCAACTGAGAAAGCTGGCTCTTTGATTGCCTCATGTTAGCTCTTAAACCATGTCCAGAATTTTATAAGTGATCAATATGGAAAATGCTTTATCGCCTTTTCTTATATGTGCTGTTCTTTCAATGAGTGGTATGTCAATCCTTACCCCAGCAGTGAGCTTTGATTCTAGGAAATTCAAAGGCCATCTACTGAGCTCAGCTTCTTCAACAGGAGGTGGAGGTGGTTTCCATAGTACAAAGTAAGGAATGAGAGCATAGACGCCACCAAAGAAAGAAAGTACTGCGAAAGGCCAGACAGGAACACTGCCCTTTGAGCTGCATGCATAATTATGTTACGAGTCCATAAGCAATCAGATTCATTAAAACAACAGTAACAAAGTTAGCTTTCTGTTCTTATAAACCAGACACAAAATTGTACGTATGAGATGCAGGTAAATATGGTTATTTGGCAAAAGAAGTAACAATTGCATGAAAAGGGAAAATTATTTTGTATACCCAAAACCACAAAGGAATCCGTGGAAAAAGGATCGGAACATACTTTCCAAGAGTTAATTGTTGAACAGGGTAATTTTCATATGAAGCAGGATTATCGAGTACCATTGCACATATCTCAGGTATATGTTAAAATCAAGATATTTCTAGCAGGAATTGTCGAAAATCAAGCTAAATGAGCGAAAGGTTACCTTCGGCCTGTTGGAAGCAGCAGCATGCTATAAACCATAGGCCACAAACCCATAATGTTCCACAAGGACACAAGCACTCCATTCATCCGAAACCATCATCTCCTTTCAAATTCAACAGCTTTTGCAGAAAATACATGTCCCTCGACTGTAGATTCAAGAGAAGAAAAGCATCACAAATCGATCAGAAAATCAGGACCGATCACTTCAAAGACTCGACAGAACCGATATATCCATTTCATAAGCATATCATTCGTTTAACCGCACAACGTTCATCATCACCATCTAGGTCCATTAGAGCTACTCATCTCTTGAACAGCACAAAAAAAAAAAAAAATAAAAATTCCTCCACTTTTTTTTTTCTCCCAAGAAAATTCAGACCTGTGGATTCATAACCTTCAAAGACTTGACAGACCTTTGCCATAAGTATCTAAACCACCACCCACATCAACAAGCACATCTAATGTCCAGGCACAAACAAAACCCGAATTCTCAAACTTTCTTCGTTAAGAAATGAAATACACAGAATCATCAGTCCGGTTCGCGCAATTACCGGAGTCTGGTTCGGAGCTAAGTTGAAGACATAATACATAATCCCTCCCCAGAGCAGGAAGAGCAAGACCGACGACGTCCAGTCCCTCCCTCCCTCCGCATCGCTCCGCGACGGGCCCTCCTCCTCTTCCTCCAGAAGTGGGTCCTCCGGCTTCTCGTTCTTGGTGAAGCTGCGACGAACTTGAAGGCCTCCGGGCCTACCGGACGGAGAAACGGAGGGGTTGCCACCGCAGTGCTTGAGGACGATGGCGCGCGCGAAAGGAGGGACCTTTGAGGGTAGCGAAGGGAATGGGATTCTGGGTTTCGGGATTCGAGCGCGGACGAGCGAGCGCTCGTGAGGTGGGACGCGAGCGGAGATGGTGGAGACGATGGGATTGGTGCTGGCTGACATGTTCCCAGCGAAGAAGACGAAGAAGAAGAAGAAGAAGAGTGTTTCGTTGTCTGATGAGGCACCGGTGACTTCCGTTTTATTTCGATGTTTCCCTTCTCTGTCTTTAGTTTACGCAAGTTAATAACATCAAAAATCTTAAATTAATTTTTTAATTAATAATATCTTAATTTGGCATGTGATAAAATTTACTTTTCGTCAATTTTCGTTAAATTTTAACATTAAATTAATAGACGTATCAATTTAGGATTTTGACACTAATAACATTAATATAATTTGACGAAAATTAAAAGAGTATAAATTTGTCATAAATCAATTTTGATAGTCGGTTTGGAGTAAATTTATTTTATATGTATTAATTTAAATTTTTTTGTGATAAAAAATTAATTTATGATAAATTTATGGTATGTGTAATAATTTAAATTTTTTCATGATATTAAGCTTTTTTATGAATGCATTGATTGTATTTTGGTAATCAAATCCAAACTACTATTATCATGTTTCGTTGATGTTTCAGCAATAGAAAGAAAAAAGAAACGGCGATTTTTTCCATGTTAGAGATTGGTAGTATGCGACAACCGTTCGGCAAAACCCATGACATCGGCCTCAACGACTGGTAAAAGAAACCGACTAGCCGCTGGCTTTTGACGTAGCTTGTTGGCTTTTTTAGGAATTGGGGGAACAAAATATTGTTTCAGGTAGATTTTTTTTTTTTTTTTCTCGTGATGCATCTGTGAGTCTGATTTTGGGAAATGTTGAGGGCGTTCTTTCGGCTCGTATAATAGACAAAAAGAGATAATTTTATGGTCGTTTCGCCCCTCCTCCTAGCTGTATCAAGCTCAATTCCCATGGGATCTCTAAAGGCAACTCGAATTTAATTTCAGTAGGTGGGCTTCTTCATAATGAATCAAACAATTGGCTTGTTTGGTCCTTGCAAACCATGGGAATATGCTCTTTGTTCAAAGTAGAACTTTATATTTTTTTGGTCTCAAAATGGCCATCTCTTTGGGCATTTGCAAACTTATTATGGAGTTGGACCTGCAAAACAGCATTTCCCTTCTTCAAAAATTAGCTCCCTTTCTTAATTTTGGTGACTTTGTCACTTCTCAAATTAGGAAACTATTCAAGTATTTTCAACATGTCAAAATTGTACTGATACTCATATGTAGATTGGTTAGCAAATTAAATCCTTCAACTTTAGATAGGTCACCGAGAGATTTACTTTCTTTATTGAAAAGAGACGAGGCTCAATCGAGTTTTGCTAGACAAATGATGGTGTAACACTCAGGCATTGCCCATTTTATGACCAGAAAAAAGCAGTGTCTTACATTTCCATCATTTATGAATAAAAACTAGGTTGAGTAAGAAGTCCCAGAAACATAAAAAGACCCACCTTCGCTTGAGCTTATAACTGAGACGCTGCGGTTCATCTGGGAGGCAAGGAACAACGCCATTTCCAGAGCTTATAACTCAGATTCACAAGCAATAGCAGCAGCAGCAGCCCTTGCATTAAACGAGAATTGCAGTAGGTGGAACTCGAACAAGATGGAAACCCTAAGAAACCGAAGCAACTGGCCTTCGAATTTGGTCCCGCCGGAGAGAGAGACCGGTGCTATCTCTGGTGTGTGCCACGTCTCAGCTGGGAAGATGATCGGAGGATTTGCTCGACCGGTGAATGTCCAACCAGCCCACCTTGTTCATCTATTTGAAATGAAACGAGCTTTGCTGACCAGGGACAGAGAAAAAAAAAAAAAAAAAGCCCCCACAGGCGCCTTACATAAATCAGGACGAGGCAACATCTGCAAAATCATGTTACGCCATGTGAAGTGAGTTGGCCATAGAGGACATTGTCGCGTACTAAATGTACTAATTATCCTTATTAGCTGGTTTTAACATTAAAAACATTGGCAAACCAATAGCAAACTTTCCTGACCTTGAAAACTTCAAAATTTTTGCTAATATGGCAACCCACTATTAGCTAATTCATCATCATATATAAACCCTCTAGCCCAACTTCCTACTATTCTAAATAAAGATTCCATGTTCATGTCATTTGACACTCCATATATGTCACTAAAAGTTTCATTCTAAATCAAATTCATTCCACTCGTACGTCACGAAGGATATCTACTGGCATAGAGTGGAGATATTGATACGTTAATTCGAAGCTTTCGTTATGCTTAAATGCTCATAAACTATTACTGATTATATATGTTTGTAATTACAATCCGTGGTGTAAAGGTTTGGCATGAACACTTAGGATTGCACAATGTGGCATGGTGCGCATGTATATGAATCCTGACGAGGTGACATCTACCAACAATGTCATGCCCTATGAAGTGAATTAGTCGACATCTAGGCGGAAGACATGTCTTAATTAATCTCTTGAATGATCTTAGCATAAATTATTTTGGCTAATTAATCAGTCCATGTTAGACATGATAATGCTGTTAACCGAAGCCTCAGCTTCCTGCTATATCAATAAGGACAACGTTAGGATAACAACAGTCACAGTTACTATTGGAAGTAACGGTGGTACGTGGGTTATCAGTTGTAATACTAGCATAACACCAGTTGCCTTTTGTATCGATTGCGTCCCGTGGCCTACATGCCACCATTACTTGCAATAATAATTCGCGACTGTTACTTAAGCATTTCCCTGTCAAAAATGCTCATAAAGTTCTCCATGTTAGTGTCTAACATTCCATATAATAATGTCACTAGCCGTTTTGTTTTGATAAAGAATCAAGAATCAACTACATCCCGGGCGGTAAATCAGGTCGACTGGAATTTGACTGTGATTAGTGATCGGTTGACTCTTGGTAATTACTCCTTAATCAACTGTCTTATAATTTTCCATCACTCACATGCATGTAACGGATAAGCTAAGGAAAGTAGGCTGTGTATATTTATACATGCAAACTTCATTCTTCCCCACGTCATTACAATCCTCTCGGCTCAAACTTCATACCCTCGTCGACGCCAATGTCTCTCATCGTTTCTCCCGATAGCAAGGACTTGTCATGGCTTTGTCTGATCTCTCTGCTGCTGCTTCGGACCTCTGAGGTTGTCACCACTTCCGGGCAAGCCGGGAGCAATGGCAACGTGACGTATCCAGCGCTGTTCACGTTTGGGGACTCGATCCTCGACACGGGCAATAACAATAACCTCAGTACGCGGAGCAAGTGCAACTACCCTCCTTACGGCAAGGATTTTCCTGGAGCAATACCCACCGGCCGGTTCAGTGATGGGAAAGTCCTCTCGGACTTGATAAGTGAGTTCCCTTTTTCTTTTTCGCTGTAATGGAATTAGATGCAACGCAATTCGATGTTGTACTTCTTTTTGATAATGAGCACATTGAACTATAGCAGTGCTTGATGTATAATGCCGATTGAAACTGCAACCTGCACAATTTTTTCAAACAGCGGAAGGGCTAGGAATCAAAGAGCTATTACCAGCATTCTTGGATCCCAATCTACAGAACGTGGATCTTCCAACGGGTGTTTGCTTTGCATCAGGCGGCTCAGGCTTGGATCCGCAAACTGGCGGAGTGCAGGTTCATTCCTGTCCTTCAATTCTTTGAAGTTCACGCTCACCAGCACTCCAAACACTCGCTCCAAAATAGTTGACCATGTGTCTCTCAATGCACAGGGCGTGTTGACGATGGAAGATCAATTGAAGCAGTTCAACGAGTACGTAGGGAAGCTGAATGCGTTCGTTGGAGCCGAAAACGCCAGCACCTTACTCAACAACAGCCTCTATCTGCTGTCTGCAGGCAACAACGACATTGCCTTCACCTATTTAACTGCTCACCGCAGGTCCATGCCCTTCCCTGCGTACGCAGATTTCTTAGTTAACTCCACTGCAACTTTCATCAGGGTAAATTCTTTTAGCCATGGATGTGCTTTATTTGAATTGGCACGCGTCCTTGCATATTCAGCTTGCCCTGCATGGCAGGAAATCCAAAGCATCCTCCCATCTTTCTTCTTCTTTTCCCGTACACTGTTTGCAGAACTTATATGCACTAGGTGCGCGGAAATTTGCACTCCTAGGCACTTTACCATTGGGATGCTTGCCATTAGCTAGAGCTTCAGTAGGCGGCATTCTTTGCGCAGAGTTGGCCAACCAAGGTGCGCAATTGTTCAATGGTAAACTCTCCTCCGTGTCGAGTTCGCTCAGCAGGGAACTTGCGGATTCCCGGATAGCCTACATCAACGTCTATGACCCTCTCCTCAATCTGACACAAAACCCTAATCAATTTGGTAAGCCTTTCGGCATAAGTTCCGACCACGTTCAGCACCATGCGCACTCCCTCAATGCACGATGAGCATGCATTTTCTTTTTATCGCAAGTCTCAAAAGTTCGCACTGCAAACTCACCCTACAAATTGGGCATGTTAAAATTTTCAGGTTTTCGAGTTCCTAATGTAGGATGCTGCGCCGTACTAACGTTGCTATGCAATCCACAGAATCCAGTCACTTGTCCGAACATACCGGATTATGTTTTCTGGGACGGGGCTCATCCTTCTGAGAAAGCCTACCGCACTATCGCACCCGCGATTGTCCAGGCATGTTTGAACATGTAGCGCAGCAACTCGACGTGCTGATTCTTCGTCTCTCTGTTTAGTGCTAGTGATTGTACTTATCGAATGTTTTGCGAGTCATAGTGATCTGGATCATATACTTGCGTCTGGAGCATGGAATTGCGAGTGAATTTATCTTCGAAACGCTTTCATAGCTTTGCATTAGACAATGAAGCTGGCCATCATCTCTCATTTCCGACCCAACCTGTTCACGGCCACGGTACGACAAGTTTGATTAAATAGGTTAGCAACTTAGCACGTTGTTTGCGTCCACGCAAAATTGAGGCGAGGGAGGAGAGAGAGTGAGCTCGGAGACGGAAAAGGAGAGAACGGAGAAGAGGGAGCGAGGCAGAGAGGCTTGAGAGATGTGTGGGAGAGAGGATGCAAGGCTGTGTTGCGGCAGTGAGGCAACAATCGATTCGCCGGAGATGGCTGTGGTTGCGACGACGTTGGCAGCCGGTGCCGATGAGTGGCGAGTGAGAGGCTAAGGCGGCTGAAGGAGAAAGAAAGAGAGCCCAAGTTGTTTGGCTTTCATATCAGGCGAAAGATGAACAGATATGGCAAATCTAACGGCTTGAAAAAACAGGGACTAGTATATGTACTTTGAAAGTCTATACTTTGTGTGTTCTCTTTTAGGGACCAAAGTTACGTTTGGTATTATATAAAATTCACAGAATTTACTATAGCCAATCTACTGTTTGGTGAATCACATTAATAAAGTTTGATATCTTTATAGCTTAAGAACTGCATATCGGTGTAAAATAAATTGGAAAATGTACAAACAAAGATGATAAGAATCTCTTAAGATTCACTGTTAAAGAAATTGGGAATGCACAAATGAAGACAACCTTTGGCAACCCCCGTAAACTTCTAAAGCCACGTCTTTGACCATGACAAGAAATGTAAATGGACTACAACAATATTCATGAGATAGTTCGGCCGGCAAATGTCGGATCTAGTCAGAAAGAGAAAGTATAATCATCCGTCTTTGCAATTCCAAAAAGTATACTACTTTGACTCTTTTAGCGGAGGAAAAGGAGCTTCTACTTCCTCACCATTTTTTGCAGCTTCAACACAAACCAAAGGGTTATGGAAGTCTTGTGAAGCTTCGATGTGAACTAGAGTTGTGAAAGAGGAGGAGAGGATAGTCTTTTTCTTTTAAGAAATCAGTTCACCCTCATTTTTTAAATTATTTATTATTTTCCTTCTCTCTTTTATTTCTTTTTTTTACTCCATTCCATCATTTCTTAACTAACATATTATTAAATAATAAGTTGTGCTAATATACCTAAAATATGTAGTAGACATAAATGCTAAAAAAATATAATATGTACTATGGAATATAAAGAATTTTAATTATATAACTACAAAAAGGAATAAATAAGAAATTTTGTCTACTTTTATCTCACTACTTACATGGGAAATTTTTGTGCAATCTATACCCATTTTATATCCAGCCTTATCCTACCTTTTATCCTGGTTACTAAACAGTCCAAGAGGTTCATGGTCTAAGAATAATAAATAAGATAGTGTCCGATAGAGACTTTGAACTCAAGTTAATCGTACTGGTAGAAGAAAACTAAATCTGCAGTGAAGCATTGGATGAATTCCAGTCCGACATAGCCATGCCATCCAAAGTTCGGCACCGACATTTGGTGTCTCTTTTAGGTTACTCTATCGAAGGAAGCGAGTGGCTTTTGAGGTATGAGCACATGCCGGAGGGAGCTCTTAGTCGGCATCTCCTTTCACTAGAAGGCGAACCAATTGGAGCTCAATTGGCAATTCGGCGTTATAACTCAATCTATATCGACATGACACGAATTGTCAGTCCGATCGCAGATTGAGTTAGATCTAATGTTCCGGAAGACTGCCTGACTCGAGGTCATGGACCTAAGGATTTAGAATGGTGCGCGAGAGACCGATGTTGAGGCATGACGTGGTGTCCAACTCATTAGGATGAGGTATCCAAGTCAGCAGGCCAAGGCAGCAAACTTACTTAGCAAGTTATGGCATTTGAGTATTGGATTGCCACCCCAATTTTTGTTAATTAATTTCCAGCAGCTTTCCGATCAAAATATCTTCGTAAATAATGAAAATATTTTCTTAGTTACTTAACTAGTTAAAGGAAAATGCTTTCATTTTGAGAATAATTTATATCTAAATATCTTCGTAAATAATGAAAATATTATCCGTTTCTTACAAGAGATGATTTTAGAAAAATATTTTTTAAATTATTTATTTTTTTGCTAAATGAACGGAGCCCAAGTATTCAAAAGTACGATAGAAGGAGAACCTAACGCAGTCTATGGGAAGTCAATAAAAGTCCATCGCTCCAAGAGATAAAAAGTTAAGCGGTGATTGCCAAAAGCGAAAGCAGAGAGCAAACAAGCCAAAAAGGAATAGAAAAAAAGAAGAAATCATGATCCACTTTCTAAATCATGAACGTTAGCAACAAGAAGCCAAGTTGAAGAAGGAAAGCCTTAGTCAAAAGTTGAGTTCAAGTGCGTGATGTTGAGATGGCAGTAATGTAATGCCTTCCTGAGTAAGGTGGAATTGCCCTGTAACTAGAGAAATATCCTACACACATATATTTGCACATCGCTAAACAATTAAGACTATAAAGTGATATCAAAACCATACTTCCGAGCAATGAAATTTTCAACAAAACAAAAGGCAAAAGGAGAAAGAAAAGAGGAATGTGTGCCCGTGGGGCAAATCACCCGGTGTTCTCTCTTTTTTTCTTCTCCTCCTCCTGAAAGAAAGAAGTCCATTGTTGCGCACCGCATCAGTGAAGTAGAATACGCAGAATCATCCAACTAGGGTTTTGAAGCTTAAGGAGCAATCACAGTTATCAATCTCAATTTCCATTTTTTTTTTTTTTGGTGGTTCTGGTGACAAATGTGTCCAATAACAGATGCTAATTCACAATTCAGCTACCAAAAAAGAAGTGAACTGAGAACATATAATTTCTCAAACTTCCACATATCGTTGCGAAAGAGATGTGCGACAAATTGGAGTGGAGGTATATCAATGAGAAATTATCCCTTCCGAGGTTCATTTCATCCGCACTAACACGGGGCTCCCCTTTGACCATCTCGTGCTCCTCTTTGAGATCGTCGGGTCGGTCGGCAACCGGTCCAAGGCGTCTGAGGATTCTGCTGCGGGTCTCAGCCTCACGACTGTTTCATGAAAAGGCTGAGGAGTCTCTGGAACAGAGATGTCATGGAGCACGTAGGTGGAAAACTTAGGGTTGTCATTTTAAAAGTAGAGTGAATATCATAAAAATCTCAAATCGATGTATCTCCCATTAAATTTTACTAGGAAATTGCTAAATTGAATGAGACATGACAATAACTCAATAGACATGACAAGTCCATCTAATAATTCATATTAATTTGAGGAAAATTTATTATAAGTGTGTCAAGATTTATTTATTTATATTAACCCCTAATAACATAGGAAAGATGCATTTTCAGCGTATAAGTAACAAATGAGTCAACTTGTTAGTGAGTTTCTTTGGGAAAATTACCAAAAAAATCCTAAACCTATTCTACTTAAGGGCGATCAATTCCGGTCCAGTCTGGTCCCACTCAAGAATCGGGAACAAGACTAGATTGGACCGATTGGTCTGGTCTGGTTCCCGGATTGTCCAATGGAGCTAGTTGATTTACAAATAATTCTTAAGGAATGTAGCCATCATTTTTGGAAAAAAAAAATCATCGATAGTGTTAAATATAGCTCATCACCAAGATGATGACACTCAGCTTCATCAAGCGCCAAGCAAACAGAAGTACCCATGAACTGTGAGAGGTACAGCTCAGCCACGAGGCAATTTAAGTGATTTAGGGTTTCCGAAGGGAAAGAGTAGAGAGAGGAAAGACAATTAGGGAAGTGAGAGAGGAGAGGGAAAGAGGAAAGCGGGACATGTGAGAAGAGAAGGAAAAGAAATTTGCATGAGAAAAAAAAAAAAAAATCATTTGTTTGGTGTGGGTTGTCTACTCAGTCCAATTCTCCTCAGAACTAGGGACCGAATCGAAAATCATTGATTCCAATTGTATGGAACTAGGATCGGGTCGATGCCCATAGAACCGTATAGAATCGACCAATCTAGTTTGTTCCGAGCTATTCTCAATTTGGTCCATCCATGTTGCACACCCCTAATTGTGTTTGTGTCAATCAATCCTAAACATTTCAATTATATCAATTTAATTCTAAACATTTTTGTATTTTGCCAATATAATCCATCAAGAAAATTTTGTCTAGAAAATCGATGATGTGGATGTCAGTAGTCTTACGTGGCACATTCAGTACTGACATGGATAAAATTTATTTGTGGCACATTCAGGACTGACATGGATAAATTTTATTTATTTTTTTGAATTTTTATATTTTACTTTATTCTCTGTCTTTTTCCTTTACCTTCTTCCTCCATTGTTTGTTGCCGGGCCTTAGTGATGGCTGGCAACTGACCATAGGCTATGACCTCGAGTGAGGCAATAATAAGGGCGGTGATGAAGACGAAGGAAAAAAATCTTCACAAAGTGTAAATGTGGTGTAGGTCTAAATTTGGAAATTTTGGTGTCATAAAAAAAGTTTGAGGTAAATGTATTATATAAGTGTAAATCTAGGTTTTTTTGTGTCACATAAAGAATTTTGGATAAATGTTTACATAGATCAATTTTGGGTTAAATTTGTCACACGGATATGACTTTAAGGCTTTTGGTGTCAAAAAAGAAGTTTTGAGTAGATGTATGAAGGGGAAAAGTGTTAAAAAAGTCATAAACCTTTTGTATTTGTATCAATTTAGTCTTAAACATTTTTTTGGTACCAATTTAGTTCTAAACCTTTTTATTTTGTGCAAATTAAATCATTTTCAATCAATTTTGGTCGATTTTGCTAACGAACACCGATCAACCGAACGACTTGATCGATCTGTTGGTAGATAATTTTTAATAATATTTTAATATTTTTAAAATTTTTAATTTTTCCTTCTCCTCCTCCTTCCTCCAGTTGGTCGTTGAACCTCGGCGATCAGCCAGAGGCAATAGCCGGCGAGGTTGAGGTTGACCATGCTAGTCCACTGGCGAGCCTTACTAACCAACCTCGCTAGTGGCCGCGAGGGTTGCCTCGCGTTGGGGGATGAGGCTCGCCCATGGCTAGCGAGGCCAACTCAAGGCCGCCCAAGTCGTGAGGGTGGCCTCGCACTCGCGGCCAATAGCGAGGAAGCCGATGAGGCTCACCAGTGGTTGGTCACCGAGGTCTAATGACCGGCCGGAGGAAGGAGGAGAGAAGAAAAAAAGAAAAGAAAAAAAAAGAATATTATTAAAAGTTGTCACGTCAATGCCGATTAGATCACGTCAACCGGCCGGTGTCCGATTAGCAAAATTTGACCAAAATTGACTGGAAAAGACTAAATTGGCACCAAATAAAAATGTTTAGGACTAAATTAGCATTAAAAAATGTTTATGACTAAATTGATACAAATGCAAAAGGTTTAGGACATTTTAACACTTCTCCCTATGACAATTGACATAGTTTGAGATTTTTGGTAACTTTCAACCAAAAATTTTCGGTATCTTAATAGCTTTGCTTCACTTTGAAGAAATCTAATCCCAAAAGTTTCCTTTTTCTTCTCCTTCTTTTCATTGGATAATATCACCCATGGAAGAATGGAAGTGTAACCCCTTATAAGGATTTCCACTATCACTCCCAAAAAAACCATACTTACACCTTACGCAAAGTTACTAGAGTATGATTATTCTTTCAATTTGAAATAATTGTTTATATACCTAGTATTAGCCAGAACTAACAAGAACATTTTCTAGTCTTAATAAGAGGAGAAAGGGTTAAGAATTTACCTGATGTGAGATATCATCTTGTTGGAGAAATCCTAAATGCTGGGGAATTTTTAGATAGCAAATACAAGCTCCCAATGCGACTTCATAAAAAAGCAACTAAAGATAAGATTAAAGAGAATAAAGCACACGTAGTGGTCATTATAGCACTTCCCTTTATTACTAGAAAACGTATGGAAAAACTTGCTACAGAACTATTGAGCGAGGGCAAAAATATGCACTCATACCTCATTCACTCAAACTGATTCTAGTGTCACAAAAACTTCCTCAATTGGTGCACTCATACTCTATTTTTCGAAAATTAATTTTTGTGTCATAAAAAATCTCAAATCAGTAATCAGTACCACATTTACCCAAAATTGATTTTCGTATCACACATAATATCAAAATTTGGGGTAAATGTGGTATGGGTATAATGGTGTGAGATTTTTTGTGACTGGAAAATTAATTTGAAATGTTTATTGCACTAGTGTCCCGATTTAAGATTTTTGGTGATGTTAGCCTTTTTCTTTTTCTAAAAGCACTAGAGGAAAGCTTCTTTTAGTTACCACTCCTTACTTCTTCTTTTTTTGGTCGCAACTCTCCTTACTTCTTCACTTAGCCCCAAATTATACAAAAAGACAAAGGGGGCTGCTATTTCCACCACTCATTTATCTTAAAGTACAACATTTCTGGTCCTCCTAAAATCAAAGTTGTTATTACACCTTCAAATAAGGAAAGTTCGAGGTAAACACATTTGCAAAAAAAGAAAAACAAAATAGAATGCTATGTAGAGATTCATATACAAATATATGAAATTCATCGGATTTTTCGACCAATTATTACATAGCATCTCCAAATTTTATAGACCATATTAAATTCACAGAGGGTTCATTCGAAGGTTATGTACTCTTATATACCACCTCGGAAACGCCGAGCCAACGTTTACTTAACCACGTCCTTACAAGAAATGGTTGTCTGACATGGACTCCATCTATCAGGACGATTTACCAGCCTATAAGAACTCCATCCATTCGCTTCAAATCATCACACGACACTGAACATGGCTGCTCCTTCTTCGCTCCGGCGCCTCCCGCAGGACATCATCGCAGACATACTCTCGAGACTCCCCGCCAAGACGCTGCTCGACCTCCGCCGCGTCTGCAAGTCGTGGAGCTCTCTCATCCTCGCCCCATCCTTCGCCACCAAGCACCTCCATCTCCGCCTCCTCGGCTCCGGACCTCACCAGAACCTCCGCCTCCTCCACTTGCCTTGTGTCCCGCACGACCGGCTCGCTCCTGCCAGCAGCGCCGACTTCTGCTCCGTCCTATGCTCCGACCCTCTCTCCGCCTCCTTCACCCTCCACGCAAAGTTTGCCATCCCCTTCGACGAGCACGCGTTCTCCTTCGAGCTCTGGACCTGAAGTCCAAGCTCTGGACCGTCCGGAGCATGTTTTTGTGGAATCCGGTCATGAGGAAGCTGAGGGACCTGGGGAACAGGGATGTGGTAGAGCACGTCGCCGGTATGAGCGGGTACCGGATTCATGGGTTCGGGCACGACCGTCAGGGCAGCATTTATCGGGTGGTGAGGATCACCTACGGCCGCACGAGAAAGAGGGAGAAGAAGAGTTCGATGGAGGCCGTCCAAGTCGAGGTTTGCACAGTAGGGAGGGACTCGTGGAGAAGGTTGGAACCGCACGGCGTATCTTGCTTCGCAGGTAGTATATGAATTCGGAGGAAAGATTGAAGTTTTCGAAGTATTTTCAGAACGAAAGTCTTGCTTTTTTCCCTATTCTAACGGTATTAAAAACTAATTGACGTTCCATCACATTTGACAAGTTCTAATTAGTTACTTAAAGAGCAAGGCATGGTGAATTCATTTCGTTTGCTGTTGATTGCTTGCCACATACACAAAATTCAAAGGATAAAATTAGTACATATTGTATTTCTTGCAATTCATTAAGGCCTAACGTCCATACATATTGCAGAGGACGGCTCTCGAGCTTGCATCAACGGAGCTCTTCATTGGCCCGCATCCGTGACGGAAGATGCTCCATACAGTTCCATATTGTCGTTTGAAGTTGCCTCCCAGAAGTTTGACGAGCTCCCAATGCCGAAAGAGTACCTCAACGAGTTCAAACTTCATGAAGAGATGCAGGTTTCCATCGCAGCTTTGAAAGAGTCCCTCGCCACCTTGGTCTGCTGCCCGGGAGCAGGAAACGTTGGGAGTGAAATAAACGTTTGGGTGATGAAACAGTACGGCGTCACGGATTCCTGGACAAAACAGTACACAGCAGTGATGCAGCAGACGATCGAGAGGGTCTTAGGATCGACCTGGAATGGAGAGATCTTGATTCACAGGAGCGACCACAAGGTGATGTGCTGTGATCTGGAGAACGATATGCTGCTCAAAGACACGGGCGTGACTGGATTTCTGGACCGGTTCGACGTGGTTGATTATTCAGAGAGCCTGGTTTGGCCCGACGAAGGAAATGCGGATGGCTAACACACAGATACTTATTCTCTAACTCATGGTCACACATAAGTAGTAGGCATCTTAGCTTCTTGTGGGTCTCTTATGTGTATTGTTTTGATCCCAAAATTGGTTTTCATCAGTTCTCTATGTGATGTGACCAGGGATATCATGCATAACTTTCTGATGAACTGAAGTTGAATCCGAATTGCCTTGGCTTTGATGAGTTACCCTTAGCCGAGAAACAGTGAGATATATGGAAAGTTGGAAGTAGAACTTAAGTGAAGTAAAAACAATGAGGATGATGAGTCATTCTTAGCCAACCAAGTTTCACCAAAGTGCTTTCAATCAGAAAGACTTATCTTGTTTTGTAAAAGATGAAGGATTTAGAAAACATTTTCCTAAAAATGATTATTTATATTACTTAAAATAGCTAGTCAATGGAAAATATTAACACTTTATATCTAAATATTTTTGTGAACAATAAAAATATTATCTAATTTTTTAATTTTATAAGTAATACGAGAGATTCTTTTATCATTTTTTTGCAGAATAAATGGAGGCTAAGTATATCAAATTTGGAAGTTACAAGAACCTAACCGAGTCAATTGCAAGTTAATGAAAGTCCCATCACTTCAAAAGACAGAAAGTTGACCGATGACGCCAAAGTTAAAAAAGCAGAGAGCCAAAGCGAAAGCAAAAAGAACCAACCCTTATTTCTTTCTAATTCTGAAATCCTCCTGCGTCAGCATGAATCTCCAACCCTTGCCTTCATCCCTGATTTATTTCTCCAGGCCGAGTAAATCACAAAGATTGTCATCGGGACCGCGTTGCTACTTCAGCAATCATGAATTCTCTTTGATAATTCCTGGAGGAGTTAACGTGCCAGTGTCCCTTCCCGCATTTCTTTCCTTAAAAAGAGTCAAGAAAGCCGGGTATTCTTTTTTTTTTTTTTTATTTTATTTTTATGGATTAATATCATGAAAAACCTCAAATTAATATATTCACGATAAATTTATCAATATTAATTTTTTTGACTATCAAAACTTTAAATTAATATATTTGCTAAAAATTTATTATATGTTAGTTTATGTTAAATTTGATTAATATTACGAAAAACAACAAACTGATAAATCTGTGACGAATGAAAGGTAAAATTATATCGTCAACTATCATGTGTTATAAATTTAATAAAAATTATTGTAAGGTAAATTTATCACATGTGTATCAGTTTAAGATTTTTATCAATAAAAAAATTAATTCATGGTAAATTTATCACATATACACCGATTTATGATTTTTTGTGATATTAATCATTTTTTGAAATCTCAAAGTCAAACTACTGATTTTGTCAATTATTTTGTTCTATATCTATCCATTCGTATGTGAAATTCATGAACAAAATAAAAGAACGTGAAATTCAGGAAGGTCCAACAACCTCTTCCCCATATCATGCTTCATCATATGTAAATTCCGAAAAATAATTAGGGAGGCCAAGTATAATTCTAAGTCACATGTTCAACTCGCCAAACTAATCTTTCCGTGAAAGATGACTTATTTATGGAGCTCACTTAATACCATAACTTATTAGAAAAATGTTCACTAAAGTGTTAAAATTTTTAATTGATTGCTTGAGTATGATAACTTTTTAACAACGTTTACTTGAGTGTCGGAAATTTGATATTATATGGTACTTGTGATGAACATTTTTAATAACATTTTTAATAGCATGGAACAAAACCCGTCCTTATGGATATGGGAGGATAAAATTTTATTCATCTTTCTATTAAAACAGAGATTTTCCTTGTCAATTTTGTTTAAAATAATGACTGAGTCCCCTAAAAATTAATGGTCCCGAAATTTGCCATTTTTCCAACTACGCGGAACGCACGAAAACGTCGTTGCATGCTTTGCTTTTGTCATAGTTTTCCCCAAACAGTGGTCCGAAAACTAAGAATATTCAAGTTCATAAGAGTCTATTTGGTAACAATTTAAACAGTATATAATTTTTTTTTTTTATTTTTCGAACAAAAAAAGAATAGAAATCTATTTGATAAATTTTTAGTTCCTAAGAACAAAAATCCATTTTTTTTTTGTTTCTGAAAATAGATTTGGAACAGAATTAAGAAGTAAAAAAAAAAAAAAGTCATTTCTTGTTCCCAAGAGCAAATGATAAAATCAAGTCAAAATTTATTCTTTTTTTTTTTGCCTTTTTTCTTTTATCTTCTTCTTCCTCATTGTCAATCACTAACTATGGCATAATAATTGGTGAATAGCTGGGCGAGGTTCAACGAGTTCATCAAAGCCTTGCTAAGTTAGGGCGAGATTGGCCTTGTGTCAATTGGGTGAGGTCGAGTCTTGCCAATGGACAAACGAGCTCACCCAACCCCCTGACAAGGCACCTCGAGTCTCGTCGGACCTTGCCCAGCCAATCGCCGCCATTGCCGTGGCCAACTGGCTAGAGAAGAAGAAGAGGGATGGAAAAAGAAAAAGAAAAATATAATAAAAGTATCAAAAAATTAAAAGAAATTTTAATTCACAAAGAATTTGAGATTTATTAAACACATTTTTATTTTATGAATAGAAATTTTGAAAAATTACCAAATGCTTTCAAATAGTCATAAATTCGTTTAGAAAACAAAATTGGAAAAAAAATTCTAATAAAAAATTATTTTTGAGAACAAAATGATTACTAAATAAATCCTAAATCTTTTTGTTGGTTTTGTTCATGTCGCCGTGGGCCGGGCTGCCTTGACCCATCGAGAACACCTGACCCGACTGAACCGCTTAGCTCTGAGATCCATCGAACTTGTCATTTTCATCCATGCGACCCATGCAACGTGGGATGTTCTTTTTTTTTTTTAATTGAATATTCAAATGGAGAGAACCGGCTCCCGATTCGAAGAGACCCGAGAAGCAAACATATGAAAAAATAAAAAAAAATGAAAAAAATTCGATCCCCCTTGATCCGAGGTCGAGAATGTCGATGGAATCGTCGGTTTCGATCCGAAAGCGACGGTTCCATCCGGCGGGGATCGTTGGCATTCTCCATCCATCGTTCGTGGCCACGACGATACCGGCTCGGCAGCTTTTAATGAGTGCTTTTGAGAGAGAGCATGACGCCGCCTGATCGAAAGCGAGGAATGCTCGAGATGATGATATCTCATGCCACGCGCCGCTTGAAGGGCGGGCGCCACATAGGATACCTTTATCTGTAACTAAATTTGTTGCTTTTTTTTTTTTTTCTTCCCCTTAAATTTGGCGGTGATTTAGCTCTAAATGAGGCGGTCTGTAATTAAATTTGTTGCCTATTGTTCTTATGGTGTGTTTGTTTTATAGAAAGTTCAAGATTTGGGAAAATATTTTTCGTTAAGATAATCGCTTATATCACTTATAATAATGAATATATGAAAAATATTTTTGACGCCCACAAAAAATAATTATGCGTAAATTATTATCAATAATAAAAATATATTTTATTCACTAATTTTTATAAATGATATGATAATTATTTTTGAAAAATCATTTTTTCAAATTGTTAGGATGCACAAGTAAGTTGTTAGAAAAAACTTCACATAATAGAATTGGTATGGTATGAAATAACTGATAAAAAATGTTATTCAACAAGCTCTAAACATATTCAATTCAATTATAAATTTTTAATTTTGACAATTAAATCTTAGATATTTCCATATTTTACCAATTGCGTTTATTCATTTAATTTTGTTTTCTTCCTCCTTTAGCCGATTGTCAGGCAGCACAATATCAATAGTTAATGACTGACTAGAGGTGAGAGTTGGCGAGGTCAAATTTACTGGCCTTGGGCGACTAGCCTCCACTGGGATCGAGCTTTGCCAGAGGCTAGTGACCTCGCTAGGCCTCATTTTTGGCTAGTTCGAGCATCTGCAATTCACTAGAGGAGAAAAACAGAAGAAAAAAAAAAAGAGAAAGAAAAAAATAATTAAAAATATATATTAAAATATTATTAAAAAATATTCACATCACCGCCACGCTACCACATAAAATGATTGAAATTGACATAAAAAGATTCATAAAACAAAAAATTTATAAATAATTCTTTGATAATATCTTAATCGATTCATAAAACTTAACTGATATTAAACTGGAAGGTCGGTAACAAAAATCTTACTTGGGCTCCCTATTGATACGCATCCCTAGCAAATTGGTAAATGAACAAGCTGGATTGGTGGTGCGGTGGGGTCCGGGCGGTGGCCAATATATGTCCGCCCCTCTGATCTCCTCTTCCTCTTCTGTCAGTCTTTTCTGTGGTCTCCCGGAGCTCTCATCCCCTCTTCATCAATGGCTACTACCCAAGGCCAGGTCATCACCTGCAAAGGTAACGCCCTTTCTCTCTCTCTCTCTCTCTCTCTATCTGCAGGCGCCATGTTAATGTGTGGATCTAAGCGTGCGTGCGTCCGTGCGTGCAATGATTGGGGGGTGAGGATGAACCCTAACTTGTGGGAGCTTTTTTTTGGCCGGCCGGCGACCGGCAGCCGCCGTCGCGTGGGAGGCGAACAAGCCGCTCGTGATCGAAGACGTGCAGGTGGCTCCCCCGCAGGCCGGGGAGGTCAGGGTCAAGATCCTCTTCGCCGCGCTCTGCCACACCGATGCCTACACTTGGAGTGGCAAGGTATAAACTCCAGACATTTACCGAGTGGTCCCGGTTTTTTTTGTCGATCGGTGTTGTCGAATGCCGAAGAGGGTGTTAGAATGGATGACTTTTATGGGATTTATTGTCGAACCCCACGTTGAGGTACAAGGCTCAACTTGTTCTTATCTTTGGCTGTAATAAAGTTTACATCGAACTTAAATACGTGAAGGGCTAATTTCATTTTTTAAGTTATGTCCTACGAAGACATCTTCAAACACAACGCAATAAGTCATAAGAATTATGACGATTTGAATGCTTAGAAGTTATAAATATTCATCGTTTGCCGGGTCCATTTCAAAGTTAGCATACAAGAAAATTTGGAGGGTCCATCGTGATACTCTTTTTTTGGATAAGTAATACAGTGCAATGGGAGTGGCCTTGTTGTCACTCTACCTGGGGCTTATCAATGACTGTTGGCAGCTTCAAATGTCTGACATAGGAATCAAATGCTTTTTATTTGCAATGTTCTTTCCACTGCTTTGGTTGTTTGATGATTTGGCATAGCTTGCAACTCCACTAACTGTTTTTAGTAAGTCGTTTGTTATTTTGTTGATACTTGATACCTAATCTCTACTTTCAGGATCCAGAGGGTCTGTTCCCTTGCATTCTTGGCCATGAAGCTGCAGGGTACGTAACATCCTCTGTTTCTTTTCATTATCTATTTCTGGGTCGTAAATCTTGGATTGAATTAGTGTTTTCCAAAATTACCTGAAGGATTGTAGAGAGTGTCGGCGAAGGTGTTACTGAAGTCCAACCAGGGGATCATGTTATCCCCTGCTATCAGGCAGAATGTGGAGAATGTAAGTTCTGCAAGTCAGGGAAAACCAACCTCTGTGGCAAAGTTCGGGGAGCAACTGGCGTTGGAGTGATGATGAATGACCGGAAGAGCCGTTTCTCTGTGAATGGAAAGCTTATCTATCATTTCATGGGAACTTCTACATTCAGCCAGTACACGGTCGTTCATGATGTCAGTGTTGCCAAGATCGACCCTAAAGCTCCCTTGGAGAAAGTTTGCCTTCTTGGCTGTGGTGTTCCCACAGGTAAGGAGCTCTTTATGATGCCATTTTGATTCAATTAGGACATGCTAGATTGTAGTTGATTTCCCTGGAGAAGATGGAGTATGCTTTAAAACTCTTGTGGCAACTCCTGGTTTCTACTATTGCAACAAATCTTGCTAGACTTCAAGTGTCATGAAAGCTGTTGTATTTTCTAGGTTTTTTATGTTTTGAAGAAATTTTTAGTCATTGACCTATATATGTTGTTCCTTCAGCTATCTTGCGTTGCAACGTTTGATAATCCTCCGCTAACAAATAAAAAAGAAGGCTGATCTGGACGATTTTGATTGTGCAGCACTCCCTTGTTTAATTCTTTTTTGAACTATCGTATGTTACTTACCCATGCATGTTGTTTATATAGCATGGATGGAACCTGGCTAAATATCATATGACAAGAGTACTTGGAAGTTGAAACTATTGTATTTTGTGTAAGGGAACTTGTTCATTAGTGTCTTCTACATTGACTAACGTGTGAAAGTGGATTTCTGCTAGATTTTGTTTGGTTTCCTCAACTGCCTTTTTTTAATGGGTAATGGAGCTTCTTTTAGCTGACACCCCTTGATGGGTGGGATATGGCATAGTTAAAAATTGTGGGTAGAAGATAATAAATCAACATCTACAAGAAATACAAAAAGCAGAGCAGAAAGTTTTAAAGCATTCTCGCATTGCAATTCTGAAGTACTACAATTGTCCTAGACAAGATTTTGGAACATTTAAAATGTTAATCTTTCTCTAAGTCGCTGGTTCATTAATGCACAGTTAAGGGAGCATAATAATGTTGATGTTTTCACTGTAGTGCTAGAATCATCCCACATCTGGATGTTGCTTTGAGATCCAAAGCATCTTTAAGGCTTGAGGCACTCATAAATTCTGAATACGTGAATTCAATTAATTACTCTGCTTTTCCATCTTCCAGTAGTTCTCCTCATGTCTGGTGGTGAGTCAGCAAGAGATCTTATCTTGCTATGCACTCTAAATTACACACTGTCTGTCATCAGAATTTTGATTTGATCTTTGATCCTACTCTTTGATACTTGACTTTGCTGCTGTGTGGTTTCCATGGACATGAAAATTGGCCTAGTTCCTGGGCTTATGCTGGAAAATCGTAGAAGCTCTATCATTTTGTGATCATGAAGAGATTCTCTCATGATAATTGAATGACTTGTCAAATTTGTTTATGATGGTTAAGTATTTCTTCATATAGAATATCTTGATCGACCTCTCAATAAATTTCCTTGCCATTTAGGACTTGGAGCAGTATGGAACACAGCAAAGGTAGAATCAGGGTCTATTGTCGCTGTCTTCGGCCTGGGAACAGTTGGCCTTGCTGTAAGTCGAACATAGTTTTCTTTATTTCCTTTTTGCTAGCCAGATGACAACATAGTACTTTATCGGTGAATACTTCTGATGATATATTAGGTCGCTGAGGGTGCAAAAGCAGCTGGTGCTTCCCGTATAATTGGTATAGATATTGACAGCAAAAAGTTTGAAAGAGGTAAGCCTTATTTTCTATCATTTACCTTCATTGTCATACGTGTATGCTTTTAGGCAGTTATTTTGTATTTTAGTGTCCGTGTCAAAGCATACCATCCAGGGCAACCACCTCCCATGAGGAAGTGTCCTAACCTGTTACATTATGGCCAAAAGTAAGACTTTTTTTTCATGTCTTGATCATCGCCTGGCTATTCAACTTGAAGACAAGTTGATATGAGCCTACAATATTGCTCGAGGAAGTTCTGCAATTGTGGATTACAAAGCATCCTTCTTCTATTTCACTGTTTTCTCATTCCATAAAATTTTGATTGGCCAGTTTGTCAAAAGGCTCATGGTTTTTATTCACGTTGACAAATGTAGAAGTTAGGAATAATCTGAATATAGTCGTTGCAAGAAATAGGAACAGCTGGAAAAGTAAATTTTCCAAATTATTGAAATGGTGACACATACCATAAGAAGCTAAATACTTCCCAAGATGAACCTCACTGAGTTGGCTGAAAGTCAATTAGAACTATTCAGACTGACATACAGGTAATTGAGATAGTTCATTGTGTGCTTTGGTTATTCAGTCCTGAGTCGGTACTTTCATCAACGAAGAAAGCTGTAGGCATGATGCTCATACATTTGAAAATGTCTTTGTGCCTTTTACTAGGTCAATAAGTGTGTTTAGTACAGTTTATGGAAATTGATATACATGTATATGACAACGATTTGCAGCAAAGGGTTTTGGAGTGACTGAGTTTGTGAATCCGACTGAGCACGACAAGCCAATCCAACAGGTTATTGTTGATCTCACCGATGGTGGTGTTGACTACAGTTTCGAATGCATCGGGAATGTTTCAGTAATGAGGGCTGCTTTGGAATGCTGTCATAAGGTGACTTTTTCGCTTTCCATTGCTCACTCTATTAGAGACATGGAATGTGCACCTAATTTGCTTGAATTACTTCCAGGGCTGGGGGACGTCGGTAATAGTTGGCGTGGCAGCATCAGGGCAGGAGATCTCCACTCGTCCTTTCCAATTGGTAACAGGTCGTGTTTGGAAAGGAACAGCTTTCGGTGGTTTCAAGAGCCGCTCCCAAGTGCCGTGGCTGGTCGACAAATATTTGAAAAAGGTGCTCCGTCTGTCGCTTCTGTGAAATTTGAATTACGTTGGAGCTGATGAATTTATGCCCTGACTTCTATCTGGTCCACAGGAAATCAAGGTTGATGAGTATATTACACACAACTTGACTCTTGGGGAGATCAACGAGGCTTTCCATCTTCTGCATGGAGGTGATTGCCTCCGTTGTGTGCTTTCAATGGATTGAAGAAGCTCTGGTTCACAGGCCAGTTTGTGGTGCAATATCCGAAGTGTGTGCTGCATATGTAAGAGTCCCGTCCTTAATGTTCACCGGTTAAGAGTGCCACCCGAATAAGATGCCTAGCAGTGTGTATTGTAACTTTGCTGTTGCTGTTGGTGGAGATTTTCTTTAAAGGTGCCAGAGCTTCGTCTCTAATTTTGGCACTTCTTGTGGCTTTTTCTGGGCTTTTTCGCACTCGGGACGTTCCATTTTGGCTAAAAATGCGGATTAGTTATTAAAAAAAAAACTCTAAACATATCACACTTACATCAATTTAGTGCCAAACCTTTCAATTATGTTAATTAATCTTAAACCTTTTGACAATTTATCAATTCAGTCATAATCTTTTGAATTGTGTTAATTTAGCCATTTAAGCATTTTGCCGGTTTATCAATTTATTTTAAATATTTTGATAATTTATTAATTTAATCATTTTGACTAATTTTGATCATAAAACCTAACTATCCTCGGATGTCCAGTCACTACTGCCCTTCAATGCATTTCGGGGAGAACCAGCTAGTTCTGGGTTTAGTAGCTCGGTTTAGCAGCTGATTGTTTTCCCTGCACAACAAGTGGTAGATGTACACAATTTTTTTTTTTGAATTATTTTTTTTTATTTTCCTTTTATATCTCTATTCTATTACTTGGAGGGCTTTGTGGCCCTCACCTAGGGATTGGCATGGATTGCTGGCCATCGATCGGCCTTCGACTAGTGGTCGACGGCCCATTGCACCTAAAATAAGAAAAAAAAAGGAGAATAAAAAATTCAAAATATTGTTAAAATTTATTTATGTGAACGTGGATTGTGTTATATAAAGTGTTATATAAAATGGTTGACACTAACTGGACTATTGCATCACCGTAGGCAAGACTTGAAAATTAATAAATTAAAAAGCTTAAGATTAGATCGAAAAAATATAATAGATTTAAAAATTTTTGAAATAATTTTTTGATTTAAAATTAAATTGACACAAGTATAATAAATTTTAAATTTTTTTATAATTTTTCTTAAAAATGTTTATCTAAGAATCATTCATTTTATTTATCAACTGCAACTTTTCATTCTTCCTTTTCTAATCGATCGGTAGACTTGCCGCCCGAAAGGCGAAAGAGAAGTAAAAAACCAAAATTAATAAACTATTTAATTTTTATGGCACAAAAAAATTTATGATTCATAGTAAACATAATCCTATTTTTTTTATTCCAAAAATAAAAAATTTATATATTTACTAAGCGAGTCTTTTACTCAAAAATTATTTCACAAACTGAAATAAAAAAAATATTTTCTAAAAAAATATAAAAATGAAAATTCGAAATTATGCACCTTTCTTTTGGAGTTGAACAACAACTACCGCGTTAGATATATTGCCAAGATCATGCAACGTCTTCCTCTCTTGTAAACGAAAGGAGAACTTCTTGCACAGGAGAAACTGGTTGCAAACTAGTCACTATTGCAAATAACGCACCGCGTGCACATCGTAATAGATGATATCGGTTATGAACTGTAGAAAGTTAGAAACCTTTATAGACCACGGAACACACAAGCAAAGTATGTTTCAAATGGTACGATGCGTATCCAAATCCAACATCAACAAATACTCTGCACGAACCACGACCAACAGAGACCCTTCAGAACCCTCTTCGTAGTTGCAGCTTTAGAAGGAAAATTAGTACATCCATCGGCTGCAACACGACAATTCGATCAAGCAGGATGCTCTGGCTTGTCAGCTACTTGTTTGTTCGTTCGGTGCTGCACTTTTTCCTCCTCCGCCGGAGTTTCCTTCTTTTTCTCCATGTTTGAACCTGCAATGGATGGGCCAAATGAATACTCTTGCATGACCGTGCAGGATTCCTCGTGGTTTGAAACAGATAGGTAAGAGAGATTCCGATGACACGGGGGGGTGGGGGAGAAGAACGATTGTCGGTGCGACTCTGGTTATGTCATGTAATAACCGAGTACGAGAATTACCGAGTTGACTGCTGGGAGTATCGTCCTTTTCGGATTGCTTAGTCGAATGGATCACACCGAATCCTTCATCCTCGCATCTTGTCGCGTACTCATGTCCAAACGAGTGGTACAACACATCCCTTCAATCACAGGAGACATCCACCGTCTGAATCACGAAATGAACGGTCGAAATGCTCGGCACAACACAACAAATACATTTTTGCTCCACGAACCCAGTAATCTTGTCTATCCAGGCACTCGATGGACGTTACTCAGTAACCAAGTTCTAACGATATGTCACGTTACTCAGTAATCAAGTTCGTGCGACTTACCCGGTCTCCGGGGTCTCGGCCTTGTCCATGATGCGTGCGCTCTCCCGCTGGCCGGACAGAGAAGCAAATCCCTTCTCGAATCTGAAGCTGCAAGTTCTCTCGCCGACGACGGGAGCAGCGATAGGCGGTGACGGAAAGGAGCGTGGAATCACACGGCTTCTCACCGATCTGATGGCGTGGATCATCTTCATGGGACTTCACGGTAAGCCCCCGGACCTGCATTTATACAAATGTTAATATGACGTGACTGAAGATCCATCCAATGAAAGTCTTACATTTTGACGATAAGAGATGAGGTTTGCACCTGGCTTAACCTGTTTGGAAAGTGGCGTTTAGAAGGGTCGAGAAGATAGACGCACCACGTCAGAGATTGGAGAGATGAAGAATGCGTTGGGAGCTTCTGGTGCTTTTGCCTGATGTGGAAGTCGAAATGATTGAGACCCACACGAAGTGAAAGCTCCAGAAAGCACCTTGGAGTTTATCAGGTGAAGAAATTCTTGGTGCAGGGCATGAGGATTGATCTCTTCTGTGTAATGCACATCGATGGGGTCGTATGCTTCGCTTGATGAGAAGACGTGTCGGATGATAACTGGGTGAGATCTTGTTACGAGAATGTTTTAATACTATAGAAACCACATGTTCATCAATAGAAAGTTTAACATGAATAAAACACTTCACGAGCTTTAGCTAGGGTTTCGAGAGTACTATTATTCCAAACACGGTCTATTATGCTACGGAATTTGTGGTCGGCTAGTGCCTTTAGAGTATTATTATTTCCATTTATTTATTTTTTTCTTTTCTTTTTGTAGTTTAGATGTAGGAAAGCCTTTCGTTTTGTGTGAAAAATTCAGCATATTTCAAAATAAAATTTGAATATACACATAAAAGAATTTAAACACTTATTCCCAATAGATGTCTGATCATGACATATTAACTGTTCTCATCCAATTATATATAGATATTGCAAAGCGAAAGAGAATTATGTATTTACATAAGTAATACAATAATTGCTTTTAATGGTCTCTTGGCAATTCTATAATTCTTTTGCATATATTATTTATAAAAATATGTGTATTTACTTTTTTGATAAATCAAGTAGCATTTTACTAGCATATAAATAATAAATAACTATGCAAAATTTACTAAGGTAAATTATTTCTATTAAATAACATTGAATCTATGTTATCGCAATCACGTTTTTATTGCTGGAAATAATAAAGTGAAATATAAAAATATATTGTAAATACTTTAATGTGTCGGATTTATGGTAATATATAAAAAATCACACGTGAAATACAACTAGGAACTTGTCCATATTTAAAGATGGTTACACTTTATATTGAATAGGAACAACATTTTAATTAGATGACATCGCAACATTATTATTGAACAAATTAAGTATTAATTAAGAATGAAAAATTTGTTTAGCGTAAAATTCTCTTCAATAACTGGAAAAAAAAATTAGAGATGCATAAGATTGCATTTTCGTTATGGAAGAAGAAAATTGCACTAACTGAAGCGTGTTTTGACTTGGACAACTTAAATCAGAGGTAGACCTTGACTTTTTTTTTCCTTTCTTTATTCCTTCTTTGTTGAATTTGACTTATCATCATCTTCATATATTTTCTTATTGAACATGGGTCGCGTTAGTTAATGTGAAAAGTCCAACCTATTGAAAAACCTTTATATAATAGAAGCAGAAATAACCTTTATATATATATAATTACATTATCTGTAAATCAATCCCAACGTGCTTATTGAAAAAGTTCTTTTTATTTATTTATTTATCTGTAAGTTCTTTTTTTCTTTGAACTATGAAAATTTTCTTATAACAATCTATTCTTTAACCTTTTTTCTTTTTGGGATACTAAACAAATTACGCTGATGGCTCGAGCTAAGAACTAGTCGGACATGAATTGATTTTCTAGACATTTAAACTTTTCTCGTGTTTAACAAATGTCGATGTCATGATATACAGTCAATTTCCGATATCATCGGCTCGTGCCGTAATTAGATCAAGATACTTTTTGATCATCTGAAAATCATGATAAATTTGATCGTGATCGTCGCGCTTCACAGCGACGTAGGCAATCATCAGATTAATGAAAAATCGATGAAGACTTGCAAGGCAGGTCGGTATTATTTGATCAGTTCGCCTCAAGAACGGCCACAAACATATCATAAAAAAGGCAACATCGCCCACAAAACCTAAAGACCAAAGTCTCTCTCCCTCTCTCCGTCTCTCTAGAGTGATTCAAGAATGCGAAAGCCAAGGCGGAGAGGGCGAAGGAGGACAGCACCCGGGCGGCGAGCGATGAGGCGGACCCGATGCTGAGGGTGACCTTCTGGCCGAGGCCGCAGTGGTTGCTGACGGTGCAGATGAAGTAGCGAGAGCTGGTCCCGTTCAGCACGACGCTGTACGGGCTCACCGTCTGGATCGTCCCGATGGCGTTCGTGCTCGTGCAGCTGTCGTAGTCCGTCTTCGACACTTCGGCGACGTTGTGAGTCCCCGTCCAGTTGAACACTGCAACGGGAAAACGGGAAAGAAACAAAAGAATGAACAGATGCACGCAGAAGCCTGAATTATCCAAGGTCGTGCAGCAAGGAGATTTCCATGGACAATGAAGGAGAGTAATAAACAAAGAATCTAACGTAGCGATTGGCAGAAACGTTGAGTATTCTTTGCAATGTCTGCATGCAAAGCCAAAAAAAATGAACCCGAGAAATCCTTTTCTTGATCATGTCGATGCGACCGTATTGAATCGAATGCTTATTGGAAACGTGCTAATGTCAGATTCTCCTATCGGATCCGACCGTAACTTCTTTAACTAGCGATGCATGATTTTGCGTAGGAACATCATGTTTTTCGAGCTCACCGACGGTGTCGTTGACATCGAAGCTCTTTCCAGCGGCCCAGGTCTTGTAGGCGATGTCGCCGAGCGGAGGGATCGACCACCCCAGCTGATCTAAAACGTTGTACGTGGCGGCATTCGCACCCACCGCCGCGACGATCATCACAAACCCGAGCAAACCCACAACTCGGCTCGTCATTATCACGTACAAACTCTCTCTACGTGTTTCTCAGGTCGTCCCCTCAGCTCTCTCTCTCTCTCTGCGGCGGCTGTGCTGCGTTCACCTTCGGTTCAGCGATGGCTCATTTTCAAGATCGGCGGGGTGGAGAAATTTATAAGGAGATCTCTGGCGGTGGAGGGTGTGAATATGACTGGGATATTATCCGCCAGTTTTCTTTCCACGATGAAGCCTAATCTTTCTGGCTTTTTCCAGGTCAGCGCCTGGCATTTTCGATCGATTCTCATCTTGCGCAACGGGTACCGACCTTTTCTCCTCAAGCTTCCAGAGAGCACGCCAGCTTTGAATATCTAGAAAAATTGACCTCGACTCGACTCGGTCTACTTTCTGGTACGGAAAGAGTTGTTAAACATGCACCGAGATGCGTATGCAGATCCCACCAACCTTCTCGACTTTGAAGTGACGAGAGAACGTCGAGGACGACTTTTCCTTCTTAGGATCACAGGAGGGAGAAACTCAGTGCCTTTCTGCTTACGCCGCCCGGCCGCGACGAGCGAACCCCTCGAGACACATCGAGAGGACTTTCGGGAAGGTCCAGAGCCGAGCACGTCCGAGAAGGGTCGTGCTCAACATCCGAAGGGCGGGATCGAAGCGGCCTAGATTGGGGAGGCGAAGGGGGGCCTCAGAGATCGTGACGGAGACGAAGCCTAGCTGACAACTATGAAATTTCTTGCATGACTTTGGCTCTCTTGATTATTGAATATTACGTTTTGAACCTCGCTAATGTGACCGCGACTACAAAACTTTTGACCCGATCCCAAAACAAAAATGCATATACATATACATATTATATATATTAGGGCTGTCAAAATGGATCCTGAATTCATTTATCAACCCATATTTAATGTACTAATTTATCATATAAGTCAGTAAAATTTGGAAAATGGATTGATATGCGTTTGTTAAAAGACAAAGCCCACCTAAATGGGTTTTGAGTGGACCCAAGTGTAAGGCCTTGCTCTATCTCTTTTTGTCGTAAGCCCGTAATGTAAAAGCAAAGAAAATGACACACAACCACCCGGCACCATTGCCACCACCGCCGCCGTCGTCATTCATCGGAAGATTGAGGCCAAACGCTCACTTCTCTCCTTCTGATACTTCATGAACAGAGTTTTCATGGCAGCCATCAAGCACACCTTGTAAGGAAGCAAGAAGATGCGAAGAAAAATAAATGGCTTTGGGAAGAAACGTATTTTTCATTGTATTTTCTAATGTACAAGCCTCTGTAAACATAATACATGAATGATATAATAATGGCAATGATATATTCCGTAAAATCAAATCAAATCTCAATCTAAATCCCTAATTGATTTTGTGCACGATCATAATCAAAATGATTCTTGAGCATATCTTCAGGATTTCACGCATATCTTCCAACACACCTGAATCGGGAATCTTGCCGTCGAGAGGCTCGCTCACAAGGGAGGCGTCAAGCGCATGTGTGCACTCAAGAGGTAGGGCCGGACTTTGCACGGGGCCTTCACCCAGATCCAGTGAGGGCTTCAACACCCTTAGTAGCCCACAACAAAAAAAAGAAAGAAAAGAAATGAAATGAAAAATTCATAAAAATCACAAAAATTATTCATGTAAGCGCCTATCATGTCATCTAGGATAATTAATGTTAATGTCAGTGATTTTCGATTAAAAGTGGCTAAAAAGACTATATTAACAAATTGTCAAAAGATTTATGACTAAATTGACTAAGTCGAAAAATTTAGGATTGAATTGGCATTCAAACCATCCAACATGGAAGGGGGAGATAGGGCGTTCGGATCCTCACTTTCTTAGGGGGTTCGGGTGAGGACGATTTAGTTTCAAATATGGGTTTCGACTCCTATGCCCTGCAATGAGGCATGGCAAAAATATGAGAATGAGAGTTAGAATAGAAGTAAACTAGGACAAAAAAAAAAAAATTGACATCCATATAATAAATTTATAACTCTTTCGGTAATAATTCTATTTTTACTTATTCTCACTAGAATAAACAAGTTCTCAATTGAAAAAAAAAAATAGGACCAAAAAAAAAAATGAAAAAATCAATTTCACGTTAGTCACATTTTGGTATGAGCTTGCATGAATGAAAAACTTAACGGTAAATTTTTCTGCCTCTCGAGTAAATTCTTCATGCATTTTTTTTAAGACCTGTCCAAAATTGAGATATTTTTAAAATCCCTAAGAATGCATACATGATTTGATTACTTACATTGTCTTTCTTTTCCCCGTCTTGTTGTTGTGTACTATTTTTAGTCTTGATATTCTGTGCTTTCCCATTTTTCGGCCACCTTTTTTTTTTTTTTTTAATAATTGAGACTTCGCCACTTTAAAAGTCCCGTCCAGTTTTTAAGAAGTGTTTCACCTGCGAAATCAGAGAGTGCTTTTCCATATATTTTCGGTACGTATAACAACACAAATTTGCTAAAGTGACCATTAAAAGCAAATCATTGTGTAAAGTTCGCACACGGACGTGTCACGTTGCCTAAGTGTCGTGGCACATTGGCACGTTGGGCAATCAAGAGACAAGTCCTGGATTTTGTTAAATTGGCCAATCAAGAGAAAGGAAAATATGGCATTTTTTCTTGTTAAAACAAATATGGTAGTTAACCTGTCAAAATCGAGAAAACAACTCGGATCCTATGTTTCTGAATCTGAATATTTCCGAGCACAACGGTTGTTACAATTAGGTCTTGTTAAGGGCATTTGAGATCCTATAAAATCTCAAAATAATTAAATAAACAGATATTTGCGTGAAATCAATCAAATCACAAAATATTGAAATTTCAAACTCATATTGAGCCAAGTAAAATCATGGGATCCGATTTCATCATTGTCGGTTAGGGTTCGAACTCTTTGAAGAATCGAATAAAATAAGATTTCTACTCTAAGTTTGGACGTCGCTCTTCAAAATTTGAACTTAAATTTACTTCCTTTCCTTTTTTTCTTCTGGTCTCCCAAATAAAATTAGAAGAAAAATAGGAAAGGACAACAGCTGTGTTCTGTTGTGTTTCCTTTCTCCTTTTGACGGCTTCCAAAGTATAACGCAGGAAAGCACGTGTGCTTGGCCATGCATGGCGATGAAACGGCTCACGAGCTGAATCTCTGTTTCCCTATTTTAAGGATGATTTCTGTTGCAACAGCTTCCTTAAATAAAGATTCCAATCTGGAATCTCCACGAATCATTCGATTTAACCTTTTTATAGCGATTCTGCTCCTCGCTGGATTCCTTATATATACGCAATTCCCTCCCCCACGGAGCTCGGCACCACAGGAGACACCGCATCTCGATTTCTACAGCTCGATCCCTCGCCCGCATCACCCCCGGCGATGGCGGCCCTGGCCTGCTCCCCGGCGGAGCTCCACCCCCTCCTCGGCGGCGGCAACGCCACCTCCGCCGCCGCCGAGTACATCTGCGGGCGCTTCGACGCGGTCTCCAGCAAGTTCGTGGACACGGGCTACGCCGTGGACAACACCTACCTCCTCTTCTCGACCTACCTCGTGTTCTCCATGCAGATCGGGTTCGCCATGCTGTGCGCGGGCTCGGTGCGCGCCAAGAACACCATGAACATCATGCTCACCAACGTCCTCGACGCGGCCACCGGCGGCTTCTTCTACTACCTCTTCGGGTTCGCCCTGGCGTTCGGCACCCCCTCGAACGGCTTCATCGGGCAGCACTTCTTCGGCCTCTCCCAGTTCCCTTCCCAGTCTTTCGACTACGGCTTCTTCCTGTTCCAGTGGGCCTTCGCCATCGCCGCCGCCGGGATCACGAGCGGATCCATCGCGGAGCGCACGCAGTTCGGGGCGTACCTGATCTACTCCTCGTTCTTGACCGGCTTGGTGTATCCCATCGCCTCCCACTGGTTTTGGTCCGCCGACGGTTGGGCGAGCCCGGCGCGGGCGGATAATCTGCTGTTCGGATCTGGAGTCATCGACTTCGCCGGCTCGGGGGTGGTCCACATGGTCGGCGGCATCGCCGGCCTTTGGGGAGCCCTCATCGAAGGCCCGCGTATCGGCCGCTTCGATCATTCCGGCAAGGCGGCGTCCCTCCGTGGCCACAGCGCCACGTTGGTGGTCCTCGGCACGTTCCTCCTGTGGTTCGGGTGGTACGGATTCAACCCCGGATCCTTCCTCAACATCTTGAAGGCCTACGGGGAGAGCGGCTCCTACTACGGCCAGTGGAGCGCCGTCGGGAGGACCGCGGTCACCACCACCCTCGCAGGAAGCACCGCCGCCCTCACCACCCTCTTCGGCAAGAGGCTGCTCGTCGGCCACTGGAATGTCACCGACGTGTGCAACGGCCTCCTCGGCGGATTCGCCGCCATCACCGCGGGTTGCTCCGTGGTGGACCCCTGGGCCGCCATAATCTGCGGGTTCGTGGCCGCGTGGGTCCTCATCGGGTTCAACAAGCTGGCGGAGAAGCTGAAGTACGACGACCCGCTGGAGGCAGCGCAGCTCCACGGCGGCTGCGGGGCGTGGGGGCTGCTGTTCACGGGACTGTTCGCGAAGAAGGCCTACGTGAACGAGGTGTATTCGGGGGTGGAGAACAGGCCGTACGGGCTCCTGATGGGCGGCGGGGGAGGCCTGCTGGCGGCGCAGGTGGTGCAGATCTTGGTGGTGGCGGCGTGGACGAGCGTTACGATGGGGACCCTCTTCTTCATCCTGCACAAGATGAAGCTCCTGAGGATCTCGCACGAGGAGGAGGTCGCGGGCATGGACCTCACCAGCCATGGAGGGCTTGCGTACGAGTACGAGACCGAGGAGAAGAAGGAGATTTCGTTCTGAGCGAAGCGATTGACGCCAAGACAATTTGTCGTCTTCGCTGCTCGGATGATTGATGGATGTTATTTTAGTGGCGAAAACTTCCAATGTACATTCATCTGTATAGAGCTAGGGTACGTTCCATTGCTGATTCGTTGTATGTCTTGCTGGGTTTTAGTGTAAAATCTGTCGTGCTTATGGATACTTTCTCAGTTCTTCACCAACCCAAGAGCATAGGCCTTTACGTTAACATGATCACGGACCTCAGATGAACACCTGACCGATTGACATCAGTTGATGATCGAAAATTCCCAGTAACAACGAGAAAAGTTAAATCATATGCTCTTATTTCTCCGATCGACTCAAACAAAGGTGGGTTATCAGCAATATAATTCATCCATCAATTTGTGCTCAAAAGCAATGTAACTGTCCATACCTAACGAAACATTAGACCAATACAAGATCATGCTTACAATTACCTCTGGCTCTCATAGTATTTCCGAACAGCCACGGATGAGTTCCTCATTCATTTCCGTGAAGCATATATTCGAGACGGTTTTGGCAATACTTGGATTCACCTCCAGGTGTCATCATTCATTAGAGATAAACTCGAATCTCCAACAGAGATCGTCGCTATTGGAAATCAAATCATCTCACTCTCTGATAGACAACCAATTCAGCCATAGTTGATAGATCTATGATTCTACAGTTTACCGCTATCAAGAGCTAGGCAATTAGGAAAGGCAATAAGACTGATTTGCACAGCTGATACCCATCTCACATGGTAAACATAATTCCCCAGCCTTCTGATCTTTGATCGAGACATAATGTTACAAGCAAAAAGCCTGCACTCCAGTCAATATTTACGATTCACAAGAGCTGAACTGCTCATGGACCTTCCGGTCCTGGCCGGGTACTAGCCTAGACAAATCACTGATTTCTGTTTAGGAACACCAATGATAAGGTGGCTCTCGATTTTGTGTGTCAATTGAGCAGAAAGAGATACAAGAAAAGAACAAATCAATCACAAGCACCTTGCCTACAAACTATAAAATCAGAGTTGTGTGGGGGAAAATCTAGCGAAAGAGCCTGGGTACTGTTCTCTTGGGCACTTTGCCTTCAAGCTTCAGTCTTCTATATGCTTCTCTGATGTGGCACGGCCTGATTGGGCCAGATTCTTTCCTCTCACTCATGACAATCCTGGCTGCTACCACATTATATATCAGTCAAGACAGATATGAGGCTAAGGCAATTTGTATATACAAAAACATGCTTTCAAGGATAGAGATGATAGAAAGCAAACAAATGTAATACCTGTTTCCACAATTTCTCCAACAAACATCTTTGCAATTCCTGACATTGCAATTGTCATAGGCATTGTAACTTTCTGACTTCCCGTAACGCTGACCAGCAGCTGCATGCCAAAAAAAGAGCAAAATGCCGATAAATCACCTCTTTGGCTCTATTTCTAATTTACAAACAAAAGAGTGCACATCAAACAAGGTGCAGGAAATACCACAACACTCCCCCCCAAGAAATTTTTTTTGAATTAAAACTTCCTTCACCTAGACCGAGTGGCATCAAGAGACCAAATGTTGTACAGCATTGCCAAATTTGGATTTATTTTTCTGATATGATTATGCTCTTGAGTATCATGACATCAAAAATGGTATGAGACAAATGTCCTGAAGAGTAGAAGCTCTTCATTTAACATCCAACTTTACACTAAGTGAGCCAATGTGCAGTGATTTTTTTTTTTTTTTGGTCAGAAATGTGCAGTGATAAAGAGATGGAAAAAAAATTGTTTGCATAAACAGTTGAAGAGGAAGAAGTGAAAAAACCACAGCCAAAAATCATGACTATAAAGCATGTGTAGAAATTATACTCTTTTCATTGTAGCCTTCTGGAATCCTGATCTCCGAAAAGACTCATATCTGTTCATCTGTTCCTCCGTGAATCGTGACAAAATAGCCCTGAGAAAGAGGGAAGTGATAGTCAATTAGCTACAGAGGTAACAGTAACTTAATGAGCTCCTGGAGTATCAACTCAGGAGACAACAAACACTCACGTAACATTCTGACAAGACTGCATGTGAGTATAAGTCCTATTAATCCTATTTAGGAGCTCTCAAAAAATAAATTTCTTCTTAAATAGTCTGGTGACAAAATTAAGATTAATATAATAAATATGATATCACTAATGTTTGAGATTGGTATGAGAAAAATATAGTTTATATAATTCATCAAAAGTGAGGTAAAACACTACATGGAAGAGTCACTAACATAGGATTCTATTGCATAGTTACACTCAAGTTATGGTCAATTCAAACCGACAAAAATACAGTCAATGCACAAAAATTATCATACTCATCATTGGTGATGATCCTTGAGCCAGCACCCATTACATGAATATTAGCATCATAGTGCAAATCAGTTGGACCAACTTCTGATGACTTGGAATTTTAAGTTATGCATATCGTATCAGTAACTCAAGCAACAGATATTTACTTTGGCTTGTTGCTATCTATTCGAAGCAATTATAATCTAAACCCTGAAAGCTGAGCCCTCTTGGCTTGTTGTCAAATAAAATGTTCAACAATATGCTTGTCACAAAGATTGCCTCCCTCCCTCCCTCATAAAACAGCTTCAGCCAAAACAAAAACTTCTGGCTTTGGTAGCTGCTCCAAATAAATTGGCTTCTGTTCAGACCACCCAATTGTCAAACCTAGACATGTTTGCTTTGTGGAAAAAATGCTCTTGCTGAAAAATTTAGAAGAAGGATAATCCACAGGCTGAAATCTTCCACTTGAGGCGTGAGGCAACAAGTGCGTTCATGGCAGGATGAAAGAAACTCATCCTCCTGCAATAGTGCCCACATTTCCAGAAGCTAAAACGCCAATTGTTCCACAACATACGCACGATCATTCAAGCATGTTGAGATGTAAATTACAAATCACACCGCTCCTGATCAGCTCAACCAGTTTGCACCCGATATAAAGAACATTCGTAAGCTAGACACTCGTTTGACAAGATTCAAATCAACCACTCCCTCGAAAATTTTCTTTATGTCCTTCAAGACTAACATCCAATATCACCTCACCGACAACAATCCAACGCGACCCTAGCAAGGTCAGAGATGAACTCCGGAAAGTTAGCACCTTTTCCCATTCAAGCACGCAGAGAACTACTTTCCAACCTAAAACCGAGCTCACATTTCCTTCCCCCGAGGAGAAAATTCTAGCAAAGGCAGGTGAGAGGGAAACCCAAAAGCGGGACAAGGGAGAAGGGAGTTGGGAGCGAAACTCACTGCATCTTGGCCATCTTGTCGGGATCGCCGCCGGGAGCGAGCTTCCCGAGCTCGACCTCCATGTTCTCATCCTCTTCCTCCTCCTCGTCCTCCCGGTTCCTGGCGGCGCCGCTCGCCCCGGCGGGGGCGGCGGCGGCGGGGCAGCGGCGGGGGCGGCGGAGGAGGAGCTCGGGTGGGCCGCGGGCGCGGAGGGCTCATCGAGGAGGTCGTCGTCGTAGTCGTCGTCGTCGTCGTCGTGGCCGGCCGCGGCGGCGGGGGCGAGGGCCGTGGCCGTGGCCGGGGCCGGGGCGGGGGCCGGGGCGGAGGCGGCGGCAGGGGGCGTCGGGATCGTCGGGCGGGGCGGGGGAGTCGGGCGGCGACTCCTCCTGCTCCTCGAAGGCAGCTTCGAACGGGTCCTTGAATTGCTTCATCGCCTCCAGGATCGACGGTGGATTCGCGAAGTCGCGAGGAAATCTGCGCAGATGTTAATAACGAGTAGTTCCTCTCTCTCTCTCTCTCTCTCTCTCTCTCCACGAATAAAGCCTTCAATAAAATAAATAAATAAGAAAAAATGAAATTAGTATTTTTTTTCCCTTTAATTGAGAAAATGAGTGAGTAATTTATTCTTCGAGATAGAGCACAAAAGTGTGAATTATCGTTAATTTTTTTTCTCATTATTTTGTGGGGTACTTTTGGAAATAACAAAAAAATTATTCAATTTTTATTTAATTTATATGGCATGAGATTCGGTGAATATAATTTTTTTTTAAAAAAAAAAAAAGGCTTAAGGAAGCGATGACAATCATCGATTGATTGAAAAGATCATTCTATCCAATCGGAAGCTTACACCTATTAAATTCAAGTTAAATATGTAAAACTGGAGATGATATATTTGTTAACTACATATGTCCAACGAACAAACTCATACGATTTTATATAGAAATGACTGATAAAAACATATATGACCAATCTTTTTTATTTTTTTGGTTTCTATTTCATAAAGACGAGTTTCCAGCGATGTAATTCAAACCAATGTCGTGATTTGATTTGCATCCGGTAGATCCATGTGATCAATTTGAGCATAAATTATAATAAATTTAGAAATGTAATAAATTTGATATCGGTTAGAGCCATACCTTCCACACAACTTGACACACTACAAGTTGATCTCGGATATATACGGCAATCGTAGGTACGCTTCGGCCCGGACCAATGTAAGTCAGCCTTAATCAGGCTTTGCTCCTACATTGAATTGGATTGATAGCATCTCATCTTTGCCGGACCAGCACAGCTTGGTCGGGTCCAGAACTGAGGGACACAAAATTTGCTTCAATGATGCCACAAACGGTTACTAGTTTGGACTTGTGGAAATGGAAACGTGCAACCGCACAAAGCAGAGGGATGACTTGATGTGTGCACCGAGTTTAACCATTTGTAAACAGAGCCTTTCGACACCGTGGCTGTCCCCGCCCTGTATTTCTAACAAATACCCTCGGATCATAACCTTGAGCGGCCGCCGCCGACGGTAAGAATTACGGTCGCCATCCTAACAGAGGATGCAGGGTCTGATGAAAATGTCACATTCCGACCCGAAATGTGTCGAAATGCATCCATGCCATCGCGTCAAACTGACCCATCTGCTATGACGATGCACATGGTCCGACCTGAAATGTGTAGAAATGCAGCCATGCCATTGCCTCATACTAACCCATCTGCTAAAACAATGGACATGGTCGATCCCATCGCTTAAGCTTAAGGCCCCCCAGAAAGCACTGAGCTCTCATGATTCCAGTCCAAAAGGCGAGGCCACCAGGTCTTAACACCTTCGAGCGCATCTGCACTTTCATCTTCAGAAAGAGACTGATAACGGCAAACACGGGCTGGCACAACATTCAAGCACTAAAAGCAGAACTCGATTGCACAACTTGCGCGCGAAAGCAGCAAGCAGCAGACAATCCTCCGTGAATTTCGATACCAGGAACCCCTATGTACAGGGGAGAACTGCAGGCTTATTTACAAGATACGTACAGAAACTCAGAGCATTCTATACAATTGCAACTCCTAAAAAACCAACCTTCCTAAAATCACTAGAAGGGCATGTCAACCGGAAGAGGGAAGGAAGAAAAAAACAGAGCTGATGTACCTACTATAAATAGCAACTACTATAGCGGGCTTTGCTTCCCTTCCCAAAAAATTGAGGGCGTGACCAGTTATGATTGTGTGACACTATTCCAGGTGTCAAAATCAAAAAAGGGAAAACCAGGATCTATGCCCGCAGGGTAAAGATTATTCTCCAGGGGCGGGTTCTCCGACCACCAGTTCCCCAAGTCGATACCTGCTGTGCCGATGTCGAAACTTCCAGCGACCGCGGTATTAAACTCTCTTGCAGGCTGTGCCTCATTTGTGGGCTCTGTACTCGGAACATGAATGCTCTCAGCAGCAGGTGGAGCAGGAGGAATGTCATCTTGAAGTACCCTTTCAATCCAATCGAGGCTATCTGAGAAACTTAAAAATGTGCTAGGTTCGCTGTGATGCTGATGGATGTTTTGCTCACTGAGTGATTGATTACTACCCTGACCATCACTGCTGGCTTGAGAAGGCGTCATAATTGAAGGAACACCAGTTAAGTTGGGCGAACAGCTGCTCAGATTAGTAGAAGATACTTGATTCAAACTGGAAGGAATATTCTGCCTTCTGATATGATTTCGATTAACTATGGAATTGTGGATTGAATTTGTTGGGGGAGGTAAAATCGATGGGTAATTGATGTTGTTTGGACCACATGCAGCTCTGCTTACTGCCAGAGAACTACCAACAGTCCCCGTCCTTTTATGTGGCATAATGGGTGAAACAAGATGAGGCCCCAAGTGACTATCTCTATGAACTCTATCCTTCTGAATGACATGATGTGCCTGATGCAACTGTTCTGACGATGGGTGTGGCTGGAGTCTACTTCTCGAGACATGCCCCGGATGGTGCCTCCTGCTATTGTGTATATTACTTGAAAAACTTGACCTAGTTGGGGAAGAACATGGCTGAAAAATCATTGGCCTTGGCACGAGATTTTGTGGTATAGGGTTGGTTGGTGGTGGGTTGATTATAGGAGGCAGAGCTTGAGTAGGTTGTGGAAGCCCCGTAGAGAAAGGGTCTGGAAAAAAACTCGGAACAGGCATAGTAGTTTTACCCTGCATAAAGTTCTTTCTACAGACTTTCCATTTCTCCTGTTTGTCATTGGCATGGCAATGGTCAACATCTGTCAAACCTTCTCCCCAGTATGCGCATGGTGCAGGTGAATCGCATACGTAACAATGGCACTGCATTGAGCAATGCAATACTGTTAGTCACAATGAAATGAATTAGCAAAAGATGACTCAAGAGGGGCTATGAAAATGGATTCTGACCAAGTTACAGTACTTCTCATGCAAAGTTGAGCTGAAAGGAAATTTAACACAATCATGCCTTGGATGAGGATAGTCTCTACATGCAACCTGCAACGAAAATACATTTACAGTGTTAAGTCAGTGAAAAGGCATGCAAATCTGCCCACTTGAAGCGGTATGAGCTGCCCTATTCACTAGAGTAAAAGGAATGATATCTAATACATTAAAAGGTTAAAGGTTTAAATATATACGTGAATGAAACTCATATACTAACCCATAAACCTATAAATGGTACCCCAGACTACTCAATAGAGCTTTTCCTAAGAATCAGCCATGATAGAAGCGAACCCAATCACATTCCATCCCCAAGCAAAGCTTCATAACTTGCTCAGTGAAGCTCAACAACAACACAAGAAAGGCCAGTCACAGAACACGTACTTGGTGAGGAAACTCCAACAACCGACCGTCTCTCAGCTGTTTCTAATATGATTCTCCACTCCAACAGTGGAAGAGGAGAAACATAAATAAATAGCCAAATAATAATCAAAAGCGCTTATTCTGCTTCCCTTTATGAGCTGGCAGTCATGGTCTCTTCTCCCTCGTAAGGGAATAAACACATGCGCTACAATACATTGAACTGCATAGCATGTAGCGGATCACAAAATTAATGCCATCTCTAGTTCAGCATTAAGCAAACCATCCTTCCCTCGAGATACTTGATTTTTGGGAAGATTATTATTACGGCTTGGCTCTCATCTATTTTACAATCATATAGATATTTGTAGTAATAAGTTCAGCATCTTGCGATCCCCATCCCACCACCATCAGGCATCAGAGAAAAGACTACAAATTCATAATCCACATCCACTAGCAGAAGAACAGTTAAATGCTTGCCAATCTACCCCGACAAACGCTAAGGTAATTCTCAAACTAATGTTATGTGTCCCCAATAGCCACACTTGATAATGCAGCACTGAATGAAGAGGGTATGCAGCCATACATAGAGGCAGCGCAAGAAAATATTAAAGCATGTGTACAGCCAAGCCACCTATAGTACTTCTCTAAGTAGCTCCACTCAAATAGTAGGAAGCAGAATCTTTAAAGGCGTCCTTCAATGGCAGTCATGCAATAACTCAATCTCCACATATTTGACACAATCACATCATCCGAATTCAGAAATAGCATTGCGCTCTCTAGCCGACCCCTGATCATGCCAACTTAATTCATGCATGTTAGCATGAAACCCATGAGAACAAGCAGGATCTCTGTAAAGATAACTTCTGCACCTCAATCCTGGTAAATAAGCCAGTCCACTCCAATGACTCATGGTAAAGCTACACAAGACACGAATGGTCCGTTTGGTCCATGAGAATCTTCAAAAATGTTGATCTCCATTTTTTATTTGTATTTTGATGCTATAGTCTTCCGTTAGTCATTAGTCCACATCTGAAAAATACTATAACCTCGAACAAAGCCGACATTCTAAATTTTTTGCAGTCCTTTGGTCTTCTACGTCATAAAAATTCTCCAAAAATGTTCTGAGATTCACCTATCCTACTAATCAAACCCCATCTCCTTTTTGTTCCTTTAGTGTAAGTCACTTCTATACTTAATCGTACCCAAGCTGATGTCTTTCACATCAACTGTCAAGAAGATGGGTTCCAGAAACCTGGGTTGTAGCTTGCACAGTCATTACTTAGTAGCATCGAGGGTTGTTTTCCCAATCCAAGCTGATTCCAATCGCGCAAAACATTGTCCCGTAAAACATATGCAAAATAAACACATCATGCCGCTTCTCCAGCCATGTCCTTGGCATATTACTCTAATTTTTGCATCTAACCATTGCTTCGCCATAAACCATTATCGCATTCATCATTTCAAATATTATGATAAATAAACGGAAACAACAAATGACTGCATACCTGACCCTTCTCTCCAACAATGAGCAGATCATCCGAACCTCCGTCCGCGGCATCATCGGAAACAGAGACCGACTTCTCAGGATCTCCATCCAACACCACGCAATCATCATCATCATCCTCATCCTCCAGAAATTTGTCCGACTTTGACTTCGCATTGACCTCCTTCACCAAGACCACTTCGTCCGGATCATCTCTAAGGAGCCGGGCAATCCACTCATCGTCACTACCTAAGCCTCTCGGCACGTCTGGGACCAACCCTTCCTCGTCGGAGCTGATATCGAGCACCACATGATCCCCACCAATCGGGTCCATCCTCAAGGGTCGAACGCAAAATCAGGAAGCTCTACGACAGATTCACTCCGAAGCGCACCTACATGGATTTCGATTTGCCCCCCCACGACAGGAAAGGCTACGCGAAGAAAACCGCTACGGAGGGCCGCGAAAAACCTAGGGTTTGGCGAAATTAAGGACGTGGGTTTTCATCCGAACGAGCGAACGAAGAGAGACCCAGAACCAGCATCGCGGGTCGGCGTCCGAATTCCGAGCTCATCGCGCCCCGCGACGGAGCGCGAGGGGATTTCCCAAGGAGGGTCTCGCGAGGAGCGGCGGCGGGGGCGGCGGCGGCGGCGGCGGCGGCTGCGGCGATTGCGGAGCGGAGGCAGTCAAGGCGGATCGAGGGGATGGGGTCGCGGTTTCCGAAGGGGCGAGGGAAGGGAGGATCGGTCGCGTCGTCGCCGGCGGCGAATTTCGCGGGGGCGGAGGAGACGAAAAAGGAGAGGACTTCGAAGAAGGGGAGGCAGAGGGACATGCGGAGAGGGATAGAGAGAGAGAGAGAGACTAAGGTTTTTGCTAGTGTACGGGGCGGAGCGACAGAGGAAAAGCACGAGAAAACGTTAGGAATTGTAAACCTCGAATCCCACACCTTAATTTGTTCAAAAAAAAAAAACCCATACCTTAAAAAAAAAAAAAAAAAAAAGGGGCCCGGTTTTATGTATGGTTATGTTAAACTCCCTGATAAGGAAGGAGGCCGAGAGCTCCACTGAAAACTACCCCACCTGTCAGGCAACACTAGTGGTTCTTTATTTTGATGTGTCGGCATTCGCATTCGCCCCAATTGAGGAGATATTTTTTATTGCCTAACGTCCTTAGTGGAATGCTTCCGGACTTCACGTTTTAGAGTTCAGACGTGACAATTTAAAGACATACTAAGCTCTATATTGTTTACTTTCGATTGGGCTGATGTCGTAGCCGACACATTCTTGGCCTTGAACAAGTAAATATATTATAGGACGGGCTCATCACATAAGGGCAATGACACGGCGTAATCAATTCATAATTATCACCCATGTGCAATGGATTGCGTACTATTTTCAAGCATTTCTAGATATCTTTTACTTTTGATGGCTCGATTGCAGCATGTGTCACTTTTTATCGGCACAATTGTACATGTATCGACCTAGTACATCACATGTGTATAGTATAAGAGCTTAAAATAATTTTTTGTATAGCATTTGGAAAGTCAAACCGACATGCCGGCCTTTTCTCTTTGGACATATCTAATAGCATCTCGGAGAATTGCTCTATTCTTGTTCATTGCACCTTGCTGTGAATTAGCTTGGGCATCGAGTCGTTCAAGTGATATATGCATCTTTTGTAACACCACAATTAATTTTGATCTATTGTGGATGCTGTTGAGAAAAGCACATTAAATCATAATTGATCAATGATCATTGCCTAGGAGGCCAATCCTGTTTAGGATCTCCTATGAAGGTAAGTAATATAATTTTTGAACTTCTAATGCAAAAGCCTGAACATTACTCCCGCAATCTAACTTGAATTTGAGGGTGTCAAAAATACCTAACACGGCCCGAACCTAACTAACACAAAAATTTTGAGTCTTTTCGGTTCGGATCGATTAAGATTTCTTTTTTTTTTCCATAGTTGCATTCCCAAAAATTATAAATAAAAAAAAGCACTATAATTCATTAAAAAAAAGAATATTTAAAGATTCAATTCAAAATTGAAAAAAAATGAAATTAAAAATAATAACCTTTACACGAGCTTAGCTTAAGGACAAAGAAAGAATGTAAGATATTTCCAAAATGCGTCATTAGAGAAAATTATTTGTTTCAAGTTACTCTCGGCATTTCCGAGAGAGTGAAACCGTAGTCAAGAGTATTTAGACTTCATACATCACCATATAAATGAATATATAGAACGGAAGACAATCTTGACTTGAAATGTTTTTAGATAAATCCTCACACGATCCTTCAAACTATATAAAAATACGAAAAAAGATTGATCCTCCTTTTAGGAGGATGGATGATAGAAAATTTGTCCACGTCATGTTTAGGAGTTGATGCTGTCGTCATTATCCATATGGACAGATGAAGTACCAAGATTGATCCTTTTAGGAGAGTGAATGATCTACTAAATTCACGAAGAGATATCAGATATGTTAGTTGTCAAAAATATTCTCTGAAGATTGTAAAATTATGTAATCTTTCATTTTCATTATATTTTAATTTCCTGACAATTTTGTTGTAGAATCCCATTCATTAAGGGATTTCGTAGTGTGTATATAGTTGCTACGATTGTTAATCATGCCAATACACTATCTTTTTCCTTGTTGTTGAAGCGGGATAAATCATATGGAAAATTAAAAGATCATTTTTCTCTAATTTTTGGGAAAAAAAGTATTAATATACGAAGAAAAAAAAACTTTTGAACCTGACCTAGTTTGACTTGACCCGACAACCAAAGATATACGTGGTTCAGGTATCAATCAGGTAGGTCGTGCTTTCAATTTGGGTGGGGTCTGGTTAGGTATCAGAATCCCCGACTCAACCCATTGACACCCCCAATTTGAAAAGTTCCACTTTTTACCTCACATGGCTGCTCCCAATTTTCATAATGCCCTCATTGTGTCTTGATATTCAATCGCTTCTTTGCAACCCACACCATCACAGACCACTCTCCAAGGCATTATGTCAATGGCAAATGCTTGCTCCACAAAACAAAATATCCTCACTCAATTGGTTACCCTTATCCAACAAAATCCGTGAACCTCCAATTACCTTTACTTGTCAACTAGTGTGATATCTAAAATCACTGCACTCCTTCAACAAATATAGAGATAAAATTCCCAATTCCAAACACAAGTTGTTATCCCTAAGATCGAGCTAACAACCCACTGAACTCAACCGCATATAATTAGTTAGATTGTTTTCTTAATGTCTTTGGTCTTGCTTTCGATTCTGTAAACCCTAAAATAATTATCGTTATATGGTATCAGAGCTTCCAAAATACTCAAGCCACCGTTTTAAGTTAACTGTCTTGTCTTCTCCCTCCGCTTATGCCAAATGCCTGACCCTAAATCGCCATCCTTGCATTCACGCAACCCCTCGCCAAGCTCTCGCTATCCGACTATACTTCATGGTGTGCACACTCCATGTCCTTGTTCTTTGGTATGATGTTTTAGATTACACTGAAGGCTGCCTCCCACAACCAATCAAAAATGCCACGATATTGATGGGAAAGTTATTGACCTCGACCAAACGTATGTTCTTTGGAATTGCCAAGACTAGCTTTTGCGCCGCGCTATTCTCACTCTAGTCTCTGAAACTACAATCTTGCTTGTCTCCCTACTAATCCTCAATAGCTGTCAATTTGCCACACTCAAGCCCCCGAATTGGGAAGTCCTTGTTCAATTGTTCCTGTGCTCAAGTGATGACTCTCAAGGAACACCTGTAACTATCTACTTTGTGGCTTGAAATCTGCTTCTGAATATCTTGACGGCCTCAAATTGATTGTTGATGAGCTCGCCCTTATTGACAGGTGACAGCCCAATGTCTATTGAGGATCTCACTTTGCAAATCCATAATGGTTTTGGATCTAAGTTCCGTAAGATATCAATGTCTATTTGCACCCCCAATACCTCTTTGACCTTTAGAGAGCTCCATGATAAATTAGCCGCTTACGAAGAATTTTTCGAGCGTGAGAACGCCAGAGATCTTTACATTGCAACCACCAATTTTTACACTGTGGTCCTCCCATTCTAACAAATGGTTGTACTCCAACTAAGCAATCACCTCGCAACCAGCGATCATGACAAGGCCGACGGCTTTGCGGTGCAGATCCGGGCGCTCTCTCCCCAGCACGCAGAAGCCCTAGCTCTGTTGCAGTTTCTCCTGTTGCAGGGGCTGAAGTTCTTGAACCGAAGTGAAGCAACGCACGTGGGACAAGGCTTCGTCCAAAGCAGCGGATGGATAGTTGAAAGTGACAGTTCAAACACGGTGGATGCTGTGATGGGCCGGGCCGAATCCTCCTGGGACTTAAAAGAAATCATTGGACAGTGCAAAGAAGAGCTTCACCTTATTAAATCGGTCAGGGGCGTAACAGTAAGGGTTGAGCACAGTCTTTGCGAAGCAAACCGAGCTGCAGATTGGCTCGCACACTCCAACCGGTCCAAAAATCTTCCTGCAAACTGGGTGAATTATCCTCCTCCCTTCCTTTTGGAAATTCTCTGTTCAGAATTTTACCCATCGTCGACTTGTAAGGTTCGTTTAGTATAATGAATGAATGCAAAATCCTGTTTTGAAAAAAAAAAAAAAATCAACCGACTGATGATCATGACAGTGTCTCGAATCAAAAACGCACCCACAGTCGCTAGCCCATACTTTTGTTGTCTATCAACTCTGTCACCAACGGGATCACATGATTAAAATGTGCAAACACTTCCGCTAGCACCATGGAGATCCAAAGTGCACATATCACCTCCATCGCTCCCATCAACAAGAATTGGTCCCAAATTCCAAGGCCTCTCATCATTCAGTACTAATCTAAGCAGCCTCTGGTTGCATTTTGCATACGATGTTCTGGAAGAAGTCATCATTAGAAATGGCAAAGGTTTGCGAATCACACAAGTGGGATGCACATACACCTCCATACCCCTTCATCTTTTTTTTACACTATGCAATAATTTTTTATGTTCCGACTATCACAGAGAATCTCATCTTTGTTTCTAAATTTTGTAAGTCTAAAAATGTGCTAGTTGAATTTCATCCTTTTGACATTGTTATCAAGTATCGACGCACGAGGGCCATTCCATTGTAGGGTCAATCCACAATGATGTTTATCAACTTTCCTCAACCAAACAACAACCGCCTTCTACCCCTTCAGTCTTTATTGTTGAACGAGCTCCGGTGGTGAATTGGTATTCTCGATTGCCACTCATCTCATCAAATTTTGTAACATATTTTGGAGAAATTTTTTATCACTTTCTTTAATCGAGTCAAGTTTTATACATACAAGTTGTGTCAATGTAATAGGAGTCATTGTGTTCATTTTAACATTTCAAGTCTAGTTAGTTGTCGACCCTTAGACATGCTGTACCTTGATGAGCATCGATTTCATTTTATTTCCATTGATCATTTTACGAAATATACTTGATTGTATCCACTTTAATGAAAATCTAATGTCTATTCCATCTTTGTCAATTTTAAATCACTCATTGAAAATCTCTTTAGTTAAAAAATTATCGCAATATATTCCGATGGTAGAGGTAAAATCACCAAAATTGATCCTTTTTTTTTTTCCATCATGAAATTACCCACTTCATTACACCCCCTTATGCTCTTCAACATAATGGATTTGCTCAAGGCCACCATCGACCCATCTTTGAAACCAGCCTTACCCTTCTCTCTCACGTTTCTGTTCCATCATGCCTTTCTCACTGTCATATTTAACAAATTGATGGTAAATGATGTTATTAGGACTTAATGTCTTCTAGAGATTTGTAATAGACTTCTCAAACTTTCCATAGACATATTATATGTGCAATTTGACCATCATTTGCCCTGCCTGATGCTTCTTGCAAAGAGCACTAATCTGTGATGTGTTACGCTTGTTATGATACGATCGACCACTTATACAAATGGCTTTACTTGAGCTAGAAAAAGACCTAAATTGCAATTGTCACCTAATAGGAATTCGTAAAGGACACCTTGAGCTTTCTAGTTTGTCCAATTTGCCCATCATTTGCCCTGCTTTTCTTTTTTTTAGATCAAGTTTTGAAGTCTGAATTTGTCTTGACCTGCAGTGCTGTCTTGTCTCTATGAATCACTGTCTACCAATTTTGTGTGATCTTATACATAATGATCTTGAGGATAAATTCTCAATGAAAGCTGTCCATAATATCCATATCCATCCCATGCTAAAATTTGAGAATTTTTAAGGTCAAGTAACCTTAAAATTCAAGTTGACATGTAGCAATTTAAATCGTTATGCATTTTGCTCCTAATGACAAGTCACATATTAATGTTAATGGATTTGTGTGGCCTTTTGCACATGGATTTAGGGTTAAATGTCTAAATCAAACTTTTTCTTCACATTTAACCCTACATCATGTTCAAATTTCATGATTTTCATGCATTGATTAGGTGGCTTAACAAATTAGTTATCATGCATCATTCTCTGATTTGCTTATGATTGATTTGCATGCTTTAGCGATTGTTGCTTTTCGGCCATTAATTTGACTTTACTTGAACTTGATACGCCTTAGGAAATTCCATTCATGAAAGTTGCTCTTTATAAAGTGCTTGATTTCTGTGTTTTTTTCTTAGAGCCAATCATACATGGGTTCTACCCCAATTGCTTTGATCTTAGTTGTGATGATTGTTTCTTTCACTTGTATGCACCTAGTCATAAATTTCTTAGATTAGGTTTAGAATATGATTTTGAACATGAATAAAGCGTGAAGATGGTGAAGGTCGATGTCCATTCCGACCATTGTCATGTAATATTCATTTTCCCGACATATTTCTCGGATTCCATGCATTGTATAAAACCCGATGAGTTGCAGGTTTTCTTTCTTTCCCAACTGTTTTCTCTTTTATATTTTTAGAATTGCATGATTAGGTTTAACTGCTTTCCTTGATTGTCCACTTAATGTCTTGCAATTTCATTTTTCATTATTTGTTTTCCTTTCATTTTTTAGAAATAGAATGGAATGAAAGTAATCCACCATGCGTAATCACTTAGTCTAAAAATAACGATCCTGCAAATATAAAAAGAAACGCATGGACATGTTAGGAAAAACACAACATATTGTTTAGGTACCGAAAGGGTGCTAATAGCAATATTAGCGTAACCCAAGTCCCCGAACCTAGATATTTGATTGCGTAGGAATCGAGGGAGCACTCTCGACCCTCGATTGGGTTTCTAGCCGACCCCCAAAGTTGAGGCTAGTGGCGACTCCTGTATATTCTTAGGTTGTTAAACAATTAGACTGCATAAATAAACTCGCTGTCACGCGGGGTACAAGCTTGGGAGAGCTCGTGATCTTGTGAGGAAACTCTCGTGATCAAGTATCCCTAAACCCGACCTTTCCCACCTTGGATACTTTTTCAGGGGCAGCGAGATCGGGTCGCGACAGTCTCCTAATTTATATGATAACGATGTGAACGTGTGGCATGCTAAACTTGGTCATATTGGCCAACAACGTATGAATAGACTAGCCAAAGATGGCTTATTGGGCAACATTGAAAAAGCCGATTTGCTTATATGTGAACATTGCCTAGTAGGGAAAACGACAAAGAAACCATTTGGAAAAGGTAAAAGAGCTGAATTTCTTTGCATTTAATTTATTTTGATGCCTGTGGTTCGATGAATGTGAGATAAAGGCATATGGCTATTTATTTCATCACATTTATAGATGATTATACTCGATTTAGATATGTCTATTTGATTTCTCATAAATCTGAAGCATTTAGTTGTTTCAATAGGTTTATGAACTTGGTAGAAAATCAATTAGACAAGAAAATAAAAGTATTGAGATCCGATCGAGGTCGAAAATATTTATCTGATGAGTTCAGAAAATTATGTGATGAAAAGGGAATAGAAAGACAGTTGTCTATTCCATATCCTCCTCAACAAAATGGTGTTGTGGAGAGAATGAACAAAACCCTACTGGAAATGGTTAGGTCAATGATGGCGCTTGCTAACTTACCTATCACTTTTTGAAGTGATGCGTTATTAACTGTTGCCTATATACTTAATTGGATGCCTTCCAAATCAATTACTTCCACTCCATATGAGTTATGGATAGGTAAAAAATCGGACTTAAGTTTTCTTAAACCATAGGGTTGTGCTGCCTATACTCATGAGCTCTCTCACAAGTTTGGGAAATTGGGTTCCAGAGGAAAGAAGAGTATTTTCATAAAATACTCTGAACACTCGAAAGAGTATGTGTTCATAGATGAGTAGGAAAGTGGAAATATAACTGAATTTGAATCACGGGATGTCACATTCTTAGAGAATGAATTGCCTAAGAATGGCGAAATATGTGAGGATTACTCCCTATTTGAAATCTTGGATCCAGATAATGAATTTAGTGGAGTTCGTCTAAGTGGGAGTGACATGAGAAGTAATGAATTTAATTCAACTCACTCTCAAATATAACCACATGATGAGACAATATCGTCATTATCTAATCCAAGTGGGAGCATGATGGGGAATGATGTGCAAAATGTACAATCTCTCGTATGTTGAACAAGTCGCAAAAGTATTCTCCGTCGACATTTTGACATTGAAGGAGAAACTTTTATGATTGTTCTACAAGATAAAAATGAGCCAAGAAATATACATGAAGCTCTAAATTGTCCTAGTAAGGAAAAATGGATGCATGCAATGGAAGAGGAGATGGAGTCAATGAAGTCAAACCATGTTGGGGAACTAGTTGATCTTCCAAAAGGACACAAAGCCATTGGGAATAAATGGATTATCAAAATAAAGCGTAAAGCTGATGGCTCAATAGAAAGACACAGAGCTTGTCTTGTGGCAAAATGATATAATCAATAATAAGGAATTGATTATGAAGACACATTTTCTTCTGCAATGAGATTTACCTCGATTTACATTATTCTAGCAATAAGTGGCAATTATGGATTTTGAGTTACATCAAATGGATGTAAAGACTACTTTCCTCAATGGAGAATTAGATGAAGAAATATATATGGAACAACTTGCCGGTTTCATTATGTAAGGTCAAGAAGAAAATGTATGCCGACTTTTGAAATCGATATATGGCCTTAAGCAGTCGTTGAGACAATGGTATATATATTTTCATAATGCCATAATGACATGATTTTACAATGATAAATGAGGATCATTGTGTATATATCAAAAGATCTAAAGATCAATTTGTGATCATATCATTATATGTTGATAATATACTAATTGTCGGAAGCAATATGGAGTTTGTTAATACTGTCAAAAGTTAATTATCTTCCAACTTTGAGATGAAAGATATGGGTAAGGCTGCATACATTCTTGGAGTTAAGATTTCAAGAGATCGTTCGAAGAGATCATTATCCTTTTTGCAAGAAACATATATAAATAAGGCTTTTGAACGATTTCGTACGTATTGCAAAAGGTGAAGGATTGAATAATAGACTGTGTCCAAGGACTCCACAAGAGAAGGAACAAATGAAACATGTTCCTTATGCTAGTGATGTTGGGAGCTTGATGTACGCTATGATGTGTACAAGACATGACATATGTTTTGCAGTTGGAATGGTAAGTAGATACCAATCCAATCTAAGTCAAGCACATTGACAAGCCGTTAAATGAATACTGAGGTATCTGAAGGAAACTGCTGATTACAAGCTGAATTACCAAAGAAAGGATCTGCGACTTGAAAGCTATTCAGATGCTGATTGTGGAGGAGATTTAGATGAAATGAAATCTACCTCTAGTTTTGCTTTCTTATTGAACAATGGCGCCATATCTTGGAGTAGTAAGAAGCAAACGTGTATAACCTTGTCCACGATGGAAGCTGAGTTCATGGCATTATCAATAGTAGTATAAGAAGGTATTTGACTTAAGAGATTTTTGGATCATTTAGGTGTTATTGGGTATGTTGCAAATCCATTATTGATTAACTGTAATAGCAAAGCAGCTATATCGTACACTAAAGATCCAAAGTATTATGGCAAGACCAAACATATAGATACCGAGTATAATTTTGTTAAGAATATGGTTGCACGAAAAGATGTGAACTTATAGTACATATATACGCATAGAATGGTAGTAGATCCTATGACAAAGCCAATACCTAGAGATGTGTTTTGTGGTCATGTAAAATCTCTAGGACTGTGTAGAGGCTGATGTACTGAATATTGTAATTTCTCTTAAATGTTCACATTTAATGAATTTGTGTTTTTCATCATTAATGCTTATGAATTTTTATTTAACGTTTATGCATCTTAGTGCTCAGTGCATTATATAAAGTTGAGAAAGTATGTTGGACAGATAAAAGATTAGCCTACTCATACAGGTAATCATCTCTATTTACTATGTGATTGATAGAGATGAGACGGTTTTTGAGCTTATTATCTAGGTGATAATTGAAAGCTCAAGCTTAAAACATATATGTTGCCTTAACAAAGTGTTAAGATGATGACATAATATTTACTATGTCCGAAAGTAAAATAACCCACATATTTTACTTTATCTGTCTATGATGCCAAATGTGAGTTCTGATGAATTCTGTGAATGAGTAGATATGTGAACTCAAGTTAGACATTAAGTATGTCTGAATTATTATCTGTATGGTATTGATGGTGCAGACATATGTTCCATGGAAAATGAGTTAATACCGTAATACGTATTTATACTACGTATGCATGAGATGACCAATAAGAGTGGCAAAAATTTGATTTTAACTTTTTTGCTGTGTGAGACTTTTGAGGAAAAAAGTTAATCAATTTAGTGCCCTCATGACTCTTACTTATTCTCAAGATTTATATTTAGTATCATTTATGAATTTCATAGTAATAGAAATACATGTCCTACCGAAACAGAATTTGTAACTTGCTATCCTTTTGCCTAGCGGTGCAAAGATTTACCTCCGCGGAAAGGATGATTCATTCGTATCAACACGAGTCCAACTCATTGCCGTAATCCATCTTGTATATTTATATTTGAAAGAAAGAGGTTGATCTCCTTGCTTCTCTCATGATACAATCCTCTTCCCGCCGAGCCCCCATTCTTCTCGGTCCACAGAAACAAAATGTAGGACTAGTGCCAAAAGTGAATCACGGAAGAAAGGACTCACTGAGCCGGTACCCAACAAGCATTAGCTCTCCCTGAAAAGGAGGTGATCTAGCCGCACCTTCCAGTACGGCTTCAAATCCAATAGTAGGTAGAACTTATTAGATACCAGAGTCATGGTATCTAATAAGTTTTTCTGACCACCTTCTCCCTGGTTGATTATAGTAGGCGCAATCCAAATAATCTATGCAGCTTTAACATCTCCTGGTCAACGTAATTTAAAAAAAAGAATTTTGTTATCTTAGGATGTTGCCAATGATCATGAATTGATTCGATCTAATGGGACATTTTTAGAAAAGCAAGTTGAATTAAAATTGAGAGTTTGAAGGAAATAGGAAGATCGAATTTGGAGAATCACATTTTAGTTTTGTATTCATTGGTCCACCAATTATGATTGTCTTTGAGATAATCATAATTGTGAATACAATATATATATTTAAAGAAGATCAAGAGAGATATGAATGTGATCAATCGATTTAGGGTACTGCAACGAGCTCTCAAAGTATGCTGGTCGCATTGATTATTCACTGGTACGAATATTGCAGAGAGGTAAAGAGGATCCTGGTCAGCCCACCATGTGCGAGTGGGAGATGATGGGTTATTTAATTGTGATGATGGGCCTAAGTAGGCCCGTCCGCTCATGTTGGGCCTAAGAACCCGGCCCGCAGGTTGATGGCCCATGAATGAAGGGTCGAGATATGAAAGGATGCATTGAGGGGTTGCGTCTTTTGGAAGAAGTGTTACGTTGAGGGGTTGCGTCCTTCAGAGGAGATGCTTTAAGGGAAAGAAAGAAAAGGCATGTACTTTTTGAGTGAACTTATGTAAGACATTTTTTCCCTATTCCAAAAATAGAACGTATATCTTTTCAGAGTTTTCTCCCCCTTACAGCAACAATATGCTCCTCGGTAGAATGAGATTGGGATTCTTCCTCAAACTTCAACATTGGTGTTTAATTTGTGGAAAATAAGGTATGTTCGATTTCATGACGTGCTTTTCGATCAGTGATACATGTGTTTCCTGGGCTCATCTTTTGCATTTGTTTTAGGGGTTCGATTTAGTGTCGGATCGCTTTTAGGGAATCGGTTTTTCTCAATAGGATCTTTATGTCTTCCGTGGTTAAAACCTTATGTTCATAACCTAAAGTCTATGTTTATGTCTTCCGTGGTTAAGGCTTCCGTGGTTAAAGCCAGCCCTAAAGTCTATGTTTCTCGGGTATTCAAACTCAGCATAATGCATAAAAGCATTTTGACCCGACTTTAAAAAAAGAAAAAGAAAAACAAGGGATGTCGTTTTCGATGAAGTTCAATTTCCTTTTACCTCTCTTTCGTATCCTTGTCTAGTAGCACCGAATCACTTATTACTAATTGGGTCCCACTTGATAGTTCTTCTCCTACAATAACCATGTCTAACCCATGGTCACTCATCCATGGAACTAACGCTTCTTCCCAAGAGTAAATAGAAATTGACCCCATCTCTATCTTCATAACCTATCCCACTCCCCCTTCCCCAAACTCTAGCCGTGTCACCACTGCCATACTAACCCGCTTTCACTCACTCCATGCTTGCCCATTCCCTTAACTACAACTTCAAATCAAACCAAATCTACTACACTACCAAATATGCCATTTCCCCACCCTTGGCGCTTACATGCATAACCCAAGCCTTAAAATATCTCGAGAGGCAACAAGCCGTGTCAGACAAGTTCACTACTCTTGTCCATCAAAACACGTGGCGGCTGCTCCATTTGAATTCAACACCATATTTACCAGGTTGCAAGTGGGTTTATGTTGGGCACAAAGAGAAAACCAGATGGAAGCATAGATCTCACAAATCATCACTCCCGTATTGATTACAAGGAAAACTTTAGCCCTGTGAAGAAGCCAGTAAATCATTTATCTCATTCTCGCTATCGCAAATACAAAAGGTCATCAATTAGATGTTAATAATGCCTTTCTTAATGATACACTTGAGCAGGAAATTCATCTATCTCAACCGTCGGTTCTGTTGATTATGAATTCTCGCATTATGTTTATTGCTTGCAGAAGTCTATTTATGATCTTACACAAGCACAACTTAGCTCTTTTCTCATAGATCTCAGGTTTACTCAACCAAAATTGCTGAGAAAACATTCCTATAAAATTTTAATGATTTCAAAACTCTCCTCGGTACTAATTTTTACTACAATGATTGCATATTGCAAGTTAGTATCGCCGAAAAGGCAGATAAAAACAAAAGGAAATCCACAAAGTGTTGATTTTCATTCTTTTTCCCCATTCATTAAAATTTAGGGAAAATTTCAAATAAGGAAGTGTTCTCATTTTCTCAAGTAAGGGTCCGAAATGAACCTTATTTTAAATAATAACCTAAAGTGGCTAAATAATTTTCAATAAAGACATGAAATAGAATTTACTTCAAATAAGGATATGAAGTGATCATATCAGTTTGAAAAAAATGCATAATCTTTTAGACACGAGCATTTTCATCTTTTAGTATAATTCTTTTTTTTTTTTGCTTATTACTTTTTCTTTCCTTTTTCTTTTTTCTTTTCTCCCTTCCCTCTATCGACCATAGTGGAGGTCGCCGTACTTAGGTGAGGGCGACCCTTGCCGCATCAAACAAAGGTCGCCCTCACCTAGGCTAGTGAGGGTAGCCACCACCAACATCGTGCAAGGGTAGCCCTCGCCAACATTGAGAAAGGGTTGCTCAGCCTAGCTGAGCGAGGGCCGACCTTGCCCGACACCGGTGAGGGTGTCCCTAGCCCAACAGAGCAAGGGTGGCCCTCGTCTAAGGTGGGCAACCTCTATTGGCCATCGCTCGAGGGAGGGAAGAGAAAAAAAGAAAAGAAAAAAGGGAAAAAAAAAGTTACAATTTTTTTTACTAAATACCATTTCTCCGATGACCGGAATCGTCACTGATTGGCCAAAGATTTGACCACTCTTATTTGAGAAACACTTCATACCCAAATTTCCCGAAAATTCATGCATCGGAAAAGATTGAAGTAACCAATTTTTAATACATTCAGCATTTGTCATCCTGGAATGACATACAAATTCACTATGTACTTCTAAATAGAGCTCTACACATGCCCCCTTAGTTGAAGAGGAGTCGATCGGTCCTGGTGAAGATTCGATAGAACCAGTGAACCCTAAGGAGGAGTCGGATGGATCAGCAAACCGGATTGCCAGCTCAGATGACCCGCTATCCCCCTGTCTGTCTCCGAAAGCTCCTCTTGGTGCTACAGGTGTGAAGTCTATCCAAGACAAGTTGATGGATCTAGTTCCTGATCTGCCACCTCGCTCCTTTTGGCCTGCTCTGCCTTCTAGTCGGCGCAAGCTACTGACGAGGAGGTAATCCTGTTTCTCTCTCTTTGTATATATGTATATAGGTTGTTGGAATGTGAGGGCCTTGTTAACCCCACTAGATAGGCTGAGGTTCGAAGCTCGGCTATCTCAAACTAGTTATGTTTGATTGGTGTATCGGAAATGAAGGTTCCACAAAATGACTTCAATTCCATCTCTGGGATCTTGTTGAGAGATTGGTCTTGGATCTCAAACTATAAGTTCTCCCCTAGGGGCAAGATTTAGGTTGGATGGGAACCGGCTTGGGTTAGCTTTGAACTTCTCTATTTCAATTCAAGCGGTGCATGGGAACCTTAAATGGTTGGACTCTAGAGTGACTTGCTGCGTGATAGTGGTTTATGGCGAGCACACGTTTACGCTTAGGAGAGCTCTGTGGGAGGATCTTGTTCTTAGAAGCATTGCTTTGCAAAACTCGACCTGGCTTGTGATGGGAGACTTCAATGCAATTAAAGACCCATATGACTAGGTCGGCGAATCTGATGCTTGGATACCGTGTTTCAACGAGTTTGGACAGTGCTTGGCACAGGTGGAACTCGAAGACCTCAGGTATGTAAGATTCAGATACACTTGGACAACTTCAGTGGGCTCTGCTAAATAGGCAAGAAAGATCGATAGGGTTTTGGTGAATTGTAAATGGAGCTATGAATTCTCGTACTTTGAAGCTTCATTCCTGGCGCCGGGTATATCTGATCACACTCCTATGGTGGTTAAGGTGCTCAACCTGATTCCTCGGAGGAAGCCGTTCAAGTTTTATGACTTTTGGATGAAGCATCCGGAGTTCAGTGCTATTGTTTCTCAAGTTTGGGAGGCCCCTGTGGAAGGAGTTCCTATGTTTAGACTTGTATGTAAGCTAAAGGCTCTCAAACGACGACTTAGGACTTTGAATAGAGTTTCCTTCTCTAACATCTCAGTCAGAACGTCTGAGGCGAGGACGGCCTTAGAGACCACGTAGGCGGAGTTGCTGCAGGAGCCTGCTTCTGCTCATCTGGCTGAGCTGGAAAAGGAATAGTGACGTGTCTTTGCTAGGCTAAGGTCCATGAGTTCTTCAAGCAGAAGTCGAGAGTCAGGTGGCTCAAAAAGGGAGACCGCCATACTAAGTTCTTCCATCAGTATGTCAAAAAGAGACAGTTGAGGAATATAGTCATTTCTATCCAAGATTCAGAGGGGAACCTTATCTCTGATCCATAGCGAGTCCAGCAATGCTTTCTTCAGTACTTCCAAGACCTCCTGGCGCCGCAAGTTCAACTGGATAGACCTTCGGTGGAGGAGATCCACGAAGTAATCCAGCATCCTCTCTCGATTGATCAAGTTAGTTTCCTAGCTCGTCCAGTTACGGAGTTGGAGATCCGTGATACTTTATTCTCTTTAGCTAGGGGTAAAGCACCGGGATCAGATGGCTTCATGGTCGAATTCTTTAAAGAAAACTGGGAGACGGTAGGGCACTTGGTTACTGCAGCAGTGTTGGACTTCTTCTCCACTGGGAGGCTCCTAAGGGAGATCAATAACACCATTTTGGGGTTGGTGCCAAAAGTGCTGAATGTGTCTTCCATTGAGGATTATAGGCCCATTGCTTGTTGCAACACTATCTACAAGTGTATTACCAAAGTGTTGGCCAACCGGGTAGTAGCAGTCTTGAAGGACGTCATTAGCCCTTTTCAGAACGCGTTTATGAAGGGCAGGTGGATAAGAGATAATATATTGCTGGTCCAGGAGCTCTTTTCCGACTTCCATCTTCAACCATACCTGCCTAAGTGTGCAATCAAGGTGTACTTTAGAAAAACTTATGACACAGTCAATTGGGGGTTCCTTGAGAGAGCCCTCTTGGCTTTTGGTTTCCCTGAGTTTATAAATCGGCTAATTATGACGTGTGTTCGCACTCCTAATTTCTCGATTGCTTTGAATGGGGAGCTTCATGGATTCTTCGCGAGTGGTCGTGGACTTCGTCAAAGTGATCCTATTTCTCCCTATTTATTTACCTTAGTGATGGAAGTCCTATTAGGGCTGCGTTTGGATTTGGCTTTTCCAAGCCACTTTAGGCTTCCAAAGCCCTTTGGGCTAAAAATGGGCGTTTGGCAAAAAAATTTGCAAACATCTTTGGCTCCAAACTTGCCTTTTGAAGGCTGAAAGCCCCCTGCCTTGAGCATTTCATCTTTCTCGGTAAGCTGGTGGGGGGTTAATGAATTTTTGTTCATTTGCCATTGTTGCCCTCATAACTTAAATGAAATTCCAAGTTCAACCCTTCCGAAAACCCTAGATCTGCGCACACGCTTTCCTATTCCATTCCTTACCCACCCGCAAGTCTTTTCTTCTTCTCTCTCAAATCCACAAGCCTGAGCCACGTCTTCTTCTTCTCTCTCAAATCCACGAGCACACACCAAGAATCGTCATTCGAAGCTAAACTTCATGAGGTCTGGCTTTAGGTGAGTTGGGAATTTCATCTTGTAGTGCTAGAGCATGTTCCCTTTTCCTTGTTCATGTGTTCATCGATTTGGGTTTCTTTCTCGGATGTGATTTTTAGCTCGCTTGCAAGCTCTCTGTTTGGGTGTTGTGGGAAAATGCAAAGAAAACTAGAGAAGGATTTTGGGTTTGGGCTACTCTGTTTTTTTTTTTTTTTAGCGTAAATCGATTCATGCACTCTCCCTCGTTTTCTTTCCACATCTGCATGTTTCTGTTCCTCCCTTCGATTATCATCTTGGGGATTTGCTCTCTGCGATTATTGATTTTCCCTCAAACATGCGTGAAGACTTACCATTTATGGTCTGACGAAAAGAACCCACAACAGGTTTCTCGCGCTTTCCTCTTTCCAGTTGCCATCTTTTTGCGAGCGAGAAATGTGTGCATGAGCGGGATTAAGATTCAACTTTGTGCGTGCAGTTAAAATCTATTTAACAAAATGATTAGGTTAAAACTGTATGCATGGCATGCCTAAATCTTCACTTCATTTGCGGGAATTATATTACGGGCATTATATATTCTGACTTACAGAGAATGCCCATTAACGAAAGCTCAATGAGATTAAAAGATTGCATATTTCACCTGCCTTTCTTGTTCATGCACGGCTGCTTTCTGATCTCCTCAGCAACTAACTTTCTTGCATGCTCTTGAAAGTTCGTTGACAATAAGACGCCTCGTCGAGAAGAGAGAGAGAGAGAGAGAGAGAGAGAGAGAGAGAGAGAGCTACAAAACAATTTGGGGAAGTGAAGTTTATAACATCATATCAATATGCCTATAATTTATGTCGTGTAGAAGAGTGCATGCTTCAATTTCTTCTTGTTAAACTCTCATTGATGCATTATACAAGATGTCTGCATGCATATGTTTTGGTGCATCTTTCCATCTGTTTGGTGTGCAAATCACTCATTTTAACCTTTCTTATTCAAGATAATCCTTTTACAGGCATTTTCAATAATGTACATTTCTCTACTTGGAGGTATTTACATAGGAGTGAACATGTGTAATTGGATTTTCCTCGAACACTAGCTGCAATTTTTTGTCTTTTGGGACCGGAAGTAATATTTACAATGTGATAGAATGATGATGCTACTTGAACATAGTTATTATAGTGGTTCTGAAAACTCTTCTTGTGTTATTGACTTATCCGAAAGTGCTAAACCCTGGGTGGGGTGTGGTTCTTCTACTAAGCAATTTTCCAAGAATCTGGTTTACCATGGTTCTTCAGAAAGGAAAGAAAATCTGGAAATCATATCGTTACCTTGCTCTTGGTGTATTTTCCTCCTCTCGATATTCCATCTCGATTGTTCACATTTAGAGCTTTTCATATTGACTTTCTTGTCATGTTTCTATTTTCAGTATGTAACAACAATTTTGAGTCAGAACTCCTGTCGAGGACTGGTTGCTTTGCATGGTACCTTGTGGGCAAATCAGGGGTGAAAGAAAGATTGGACAGAGTGATTGAGAACGTCTCTAGGAAAACTTTAGTGCTGCTCTTTTGGGCAAATCAGGATCTTTTTTGTTCTGGGTGTCACGTCCCGAACCTCGAGCATGCCAACATCCCGCCATGGTCATGGAAATGCGACATTCCCAGGTAGTGTCGCCGACCCCAATTTAAATTTATTAATGCGCAAACGGAACGTACTAAGAAACCCCATACAACAACATACGGGATAGAACAGCAGGAACATCAATTCAAATATCAAACAACATAATTTCATACATCATAATCAATCCATGCTTACATACATCAACCGAATCCAAGGCCTATGCACCAAAAATGGGTCAGAGTTTATGTGCATCAAAAGAGGGTTAGCCTACACGACATGGAACAGTCCTCCAAAAAGAAAAGACACAGTCCTAGGACTACTGGTCATCCCCGTTCGACAATCCCACATCCTCCGGGTCAGTCACCCAGGATTGCGGGGGCGAAGCGTTGATCACTCGACCATCGGGATGATCTGCCACACCTTCTCCCAAAAGGGCGTTCATCACCGCCAGTGGAACATCCATGCTGTCCAAGGGCCCCACCCTAACGCCATCTACTCCGGTACGAAACCAAGCCTTAAACCAGTACGGTATCCTGTCATGCACGTTCACCTCGACCCAGATAAGAGTCCTGACCAACTGATAGACCCAGGGGCTCCCGGGGTCAGGAGCGCTCACAGTCGACTGATCGATCTCTATTGGCAGGCCACTTATCATCGAGGGTAGCGCCATCTACGGTCCTGAAATGTTTTTCCCCAAACCGGGATGAGACTTTGTCTCAGCAAGTTCACCCCTCCTAAACCCCTATTAGAAAGTAAATACGCCCCCAAAGTAGCTTAGCCACGACATCCAGAAAACTTACCTCGCCTTAGCCTTCATTTGCAGGTTAGCACAGTTTATATAATTCAACCACGTGCAATTTTAGTAACTCAACAACGAAGGCACAATCACATCATTATAACAATTCAACCACTTGGATCGTCTCAGCGATCAATCGACTCAACCGATTACATGTCATTCTAACAATTCAATTACTGCTACCCATCTCGACCCGATAGGAAGATTTAATAACCAGCGGTAATCACGGCCCCACTTGGCACGACCTGTAATCAGGTGATAATTCGCGGCCTCATCAGGCACGACCTCTAATAGGTGGTATTCACGGCCTCATCAGGCACGACCTCTAATAGGTGGTATTCACGGCCTCATCGAGCCCGACCTCTAATAGGTGGTATTCACGGCCTATCGCCCCTCAATTTCCACATTTAGGATTTTGTAAAGAATCCTCATAAATCGAAATCACATTCAATTCACCACAACCAATCATCAATTTCAAATTCTACAAGCACGGCCACGATCGGCACGAAATTCTGAGCAACTAGGGTCAAAAATAATTTTTCGAGTTTTTTTTTTTATTTATAAATAATATTTTAATGAATTTCGGAATTAAATATATTATTAAATAATCCAACAATTTCGAAGCATTTATTTAAATCATAAATAAACTCCTTTAAGTCACATCAAGGTTTATTTTAAAATAAACATGCTTAACCATTAAACTAAACACACTTTACCTTAATTAATCCCCTTAATATAATCCACAACTAATTAAGCCAATCTATCCACCTAATCTCAATCAACTTAAGCTAAACATACTTAAGGCATCATTAACTCGCTAATCGTGGATTAGTGAGGTAAACTCACCGGAATCGCTTTTCGACGGGTCTCCGGCGAAGAGCACGGCGACGCCGACGACAAACCTACACGGATCAACACCAAATGAGCACTTATAGGGGACCAAAAGGAGCTCGGAAGATGTTAGATCTTGCTGGTTTTCTTTCCAGCAACTAACCGGCTTGAAAGGGGCGGCGGAACGGTGGCTGAACGGACGGAGAACGGCGGAGGAGAACCGGCGAGCTTGAGTAGTAACCGGCGAGGGCTGGAGCGGCGGACGGCGGCGACGGAGACGCGACGAACGGCGAATGGCGAATGACGAACAACGACCAGCGGCTCGGGCGAGAGACGGCGGCGGCACGGGGACGCGATGAGCTCGCACCCGGAGCCTTGCACGCGGACGAGCGGTTCGGCGACGGCGTGCGACGGCGGGCGAGACGGCGGCGACGGGCGGCGAAGGGAGGCGGACGAGCAGCTGCAACCGGCGGATTCTCTCTCCTTCTCTCCCCCAAATTTCGAATTCCTCTTCCCAAGGCTAGAGGTTGAAGATGAAGTGGATGGGACACCCCCACTTTTGGTGAGCCAATTGGTGGTGACACTTGTCAAGCTCTCCTTAATTTTGGCCTCCACCATGACATCACCCGTGATGTCACTCTCCCTAACTCAAATTCTCCATAACATCTTCCAATAGGTTCAATTCATTTTCCGCGGGTCCAAGCTCTTGCACATTCAATTACCTCAATTTCCATAAATTCTCTTCTAATCGAGTCCAAATTAAAGTCCATGAATTTAATCCAATGTTCCTAATAATATTTGCAACACCCTTTGACTTCCAATTTCAGAATTCAATCTCAATTTCACGGTTAATTTCACTCTGGTGCGATTTTAGCACGCCTAGTCCACTGAGTAGTTTTTGGGGAAATTTTCTTGCATCCGACCCGAGGGTGATCAGTCCCCAAGTCTGATGCGGTAAAATTCCTTAATTACTTCACTCCATAAACTAGTTCTCTCATGAGTGGCCAACTCTGAGAAACGAACTATATGCACAGGTGAATTGCCCGACTCAATTGATTGAAAAATACTTGAGGAAAATCGGGATGTCACACTGGGTCTCTCCAAAGTTCCCATCTTTTCGCAGGCTCCTTTGTTCTTTTGTTTGAGGCGGGTTAGTCCTTTTTACTCTTTCGCTTTCTTTTCTTCCATGTGAATATGTAGCTGTAACTCTGTGAATTCAATGATATGATGATGTCTAGCAATTGGCGTGAGATTGTAGCATAAAGTTTTTTCAGTTGTAGAATTGCTCTCTGAGTTCATTTTTTTGGTCTGTTTGGGTTCAACTGATGTGTCATTGGTTCGGTTAGTCTAAGGGAGTCTTTGTTTCTGCTTGTAAAGTCTGAATCTTATGGAACACTTGTGTTTGAGATCATTGAGATTGCTGCAGTGACAAAGCAAGGCATGCTTAGCACTAGATATCGTAATCAGAATTCTCCTATTAACGTCTCAGTTTGGTATCTATGTTGTCTATCCCTCACCGTGAAGCTTTTTCGCCTCTTTTTTGTTTAATGCAATTAACAACCTTGATTCTGCCCCTTGTTTGCAATGTTTTTCCTATCACCCATATGGTTTTTAGGTATGTGCTCAATAGATCGTGAATTTGCGAAATCTTATAGGAGACTAAATGCATCCATAGTTGTAAGGATCCTTTCCATCTAAAAGAGGAAATTAGCTAAAAATGGAGAATGAACGTCTGAACTCAACCTTCATTGCTATGCATAGTTCTATCTATATATGTGTTCATTCATCTATAGGGAATTGGGTCGTAGTTAATCTCATTTGTTTTCATTTTTTAAATGTGTTTGTGTTTATTCTATTGGAAGATGGCGAGTTCATCAAAAGAAAATGCTCATTGGAGCCCGGAAAATGTAGAAACGTTTTGTTGATTGTGCATTGAACAAATTAAAAAAGGCAATCGTCCTGCGAGCAACAAAAGAGATGGATGGACAGCTATAATTACCAAGTTTGAAGAGCTGAGGGGCAAAAAATACGATAAAAATCAAATAAAGAGTAAGTGGGATAATCTAAAAGAAGAATAGAAAAGATGGAAACAATTGATTCAAAAGGAAACAGGACTAGGATGAGATCCAAGGAAGAAAATGATTGATGCGAGTGATGAATGGTGGGAGAGAAAGATTCAGGCTTTTATCTTTTTTTTGCCACATTTTTTTTATAAGTTCATCTTTTTTGATATAACTCATGAAAATATCTTATTATAACAGGCCAATCCTAAGCTTAAAGTCTTTTGAACGAAAGGCATACATCCGAATATGGAAGTTATGTTGGACAGAATATTCCAGGGTATGGTTGCCATTGGAAGTGTTACTTGGAATTCTGCACAAGGTTTATGCAATACTTAGAATCCTGAGGCCACACAAGTTGATATTGGTGATTGTGTAGGATCTACTGATGATACTTTAGAGTGTAATGTAGGTGAAATGAATGTCCAACCAAGTCAAAGTAAGAGCCATAAAAGAACGGTACAAAGTTCCACAAAGGAAGCTCGAGGAAAGAGAGAGAAAAAATTGACCGGACCTGCTAAGTTAGCATCGCAAATCGACAGACTTTGTTCAGCAGTTGAAAGTAGGAGCAATGCAACATCGGTTGCAAGGGAATTTGACCCTTACAAAGAGATTATGCAAACATTGAAAGCCATTCCTAAGATTAAGGAAGACAGAAAGTTGTTCTTCTTTGCACTCTCTTATCTTTCTGAAAAGAAAGACAATAGACAAATTTTTATGAACTTGGATGAAGATGAAGAGAAAGTCAAGTGGTTGAAGTATAAGTTGGAGGAGCATAATAGTCATCACTAAATGCTAGTTACTTGTTTGAGCTTTTCATATTAATCTATGTTGTAACATGAAACTTATTTTGGATTGGTGATTTGCACTACTTGTGAACTCTATTTTTAATTATGTTTTTTAGTCTTTTGTTTTTAGTTTGTGTTCATTTGATTGGATGGAGTTTGCATATATATTATGGATGATAATTGTTTCATTGATTGATGATTACCCATCACTTTTCTTATTGTTTTGTTATTTTAAACAGATATGGACGACTCTCCTGAAAGAGAATTTTATGAAAAAGAGGACGAGGAATATTAGCAACTTGTGGAAATTACTCAAGCTGCAATCACTTATCAAGCAATATACAATGAGAAAAAATATTGTAGGACATCATCATATACAGGAAATGCATGGATATGAGAGTTGATGGACGAAGATGTTAATCCGATAAGGTGTTATCAAATGTTTAGAATGGATAAGATTGTATTTAATAATTTAATGCATGATTTAGTAAAACGTTATGATCTTAAAGGAACTAGGAATATTGATGTTACAAAAATGCTTGGAATATTTCTTCATATTTTAGGATATGGTATAGGTAATAGGTTAACACAAGAGCGTTTTCAGCGTTCTGGGGAAACCATAAGCAGATATTTTGGCTTAGTATTAGATAAAGTATGTGAAATGGGAAAAGATTTGATCCAACCAGCTGATTGGCAATTTAGGAATGTTCCAAAGAAGATAAAAAATAATCGAAGATTTTTTTCCATATTTTAAGATATGTTTTTATTATACAATATGAAGAAGGAATTAAAAGCAAATTTTGATTATACAATAATATTTGCGTTTTTGTTTTAGGGTTGTATTGGAGCTATTGATGGCACTCATATCCCAGTGATGATACCTATAAGATCAGATTCGTTTTATTGGTCAAAAAGGTACACAGACTCAAAATATTTAGTGGTATGTAATTTTAATATGGAATTCACTTATGTTTGGGCTGGTTGGGAGGGCCAAGCCAATGATACTCGTATTTTCTATGAAGCTTTAGGGAGACGTGATGTGCAATTTCCTCATCCTCCTCCCGGGTTTGTTAATTAATGGTTTTTGTACATTAATATGTATTAATGTAGTTTATGTTGATTAACTTTATATTATATTTGTGTAGGTAAATATTATTTAGTAAATGCTGGATATCCAAATCCGATGGGTTATTTGGGACCGTACAAAGAAGTTAGTTATCATTTGCTAGAATTTCAACAAGGTCCTGCCCCTACAAGCTATCGAGAGGTATTCAATCATGCTCATTCCTCGCTGCGATCGGAAATTGAGCAAGCTTTTGGTGTCTTGAAGAAGAAGTGGAAAATTCTAAAGCATATGCCAAATTTTCCATTTGAGATGCAAGTAAAAATTATTATAGTAGTAATGACTTTGCATAATTATATACGACGAAACGTCGCCAATGATAGACATTTTGCAAGAGCAATTTTGGATCCCAATTATGGATATTCAGTTGACCTTGATGATACAAATGAGAGGGCCGGTACTTCAAATGACAATTTATCTTATGATATGGCGCGTTTACGTTATCAAATAGCAATGAGTTTAGTAAATACTTAAGGATGTTTGTAATTTTCAATAGAAACCTATTTCTTTCTTCGATGCATATGTAATCATGTTTATTATAATGAAATTATTCTTTCTTTTTAATTGAGAAAAAGTCCACTTTGATGTATTTTTTAACTTATGAATTTATTAATATATCTCTTTTATATATACATCTCAGTGCAAATATATATATAAAGTCATTGAATTTGTTAATATATCTCTTTTATATATACATCTCAATGCAAAAAAAAAAAAAGCCATTATTTTTGTTCTCAATTTAAAAAAATAAAATTAAAAACTTAAATTGGTTTCGCTAAAAGACTTCCCAAATATATGTGTTTACCAAACAGCATTTCCCCAAAATTGCATCTTAAGGCGCTTTTCAATTATAATTTATCAAACGGTTTTTGCATTTCATCAAAACCCTTTAGACCAAAGGCCTTTGCATTTCCTTAAAGACTTTTCCCAAAAGTTTTCCCAAACGCAGCCTAGGGATCTTATATAGATGCTCTTTGAAGCCGGAGTTTAAGTTCTTCTGGAGATGCAAGCCCACGAGCTTTTCGCATCTTTTCTTTGCGGATGACATCTTCTTGTTTTCGGAGGCGGATTTGCCTACTATAGCTATTCTTAAAGTAGGCCTTCAAACCTTCTCTACTTGGAGTGGGTTGTTCCCAAATCCAACCCTGTTTGGTTGGGCATTTGGAAAGCCCTTTGGGACTTTAAAGTCCCTTGGCCAAATGTAAAAGTGTTTGGTTCGTTTTTTTAAGCGACTTTGGCAAGATGCAATTGCATCTCCAAGTGGCTTTAAGGGCCTTTAGCCCTATGCGGCTCCGAGGTATTTGGGAAGTTGCATCTCTGGAATGCAAGTCCTGGTACTATTCATCTTCTCCAAAACCACCGCACACCATCGGAAGAAGCTGACTGGAGGCCAACAACTACCGGCCAAGGGGTCGCACGTGCCGGTGATCGCCGCTTGAGGGCGCCTGACCCCAACGACCGTCATCAGACCTCATGCGACGCCTGGGTTGCGCGACCCAGGCCATCGATCGCCTGGTCGCACGACCCAGCGGCGGTCGCCCGGGTCACGCGACCACAGGGGCGGTTGCCTAGGGTCACCTGACCCAAGCAACAGTCGTCGGGGTTGCACTGCCAGATCCGACGGTCCGATGGCCGGACTTCAAAAAAAAAAAATACAAATGTTTTTTTTTTAATTTAATAAAAGTCCTTCACGAGATGTAAATTTTATTATGGCCAAAGTTGTATCTCAATGCAAATTTTACCAAACGATATTTGCATTTGGGAAAACCCTATTCACCCAAAGGTATTTGCATTTTAGCAAATGCATTCCCCAAAAGCGAAATCAAACGGGCTTTAAGAGTGAAATCTTCCTTGCTGGAGGCACGTTGTCCTTAAGAAACCAGATTATCTCTGAGTTGGGTTTTCATGAAGGTAACTTGCTGGCTCGCTATTTGGGGGTTCGTATCATTACATCGAGGCTCACTAAGGTTGACTGTTGCACTCTCGTCAACCGCATCACGGCGAGGGTTCGGTCTTGGACTCATCGCTTCCTTTCTTTGGCTGGGCGGTTGCAACTCATCAGGCCTGGAGCTAGGTAGAGGGGGTGCCAAGGTTGCTTGGGAGGATATATGCCTTCTAAAGAAGGAAGGGGGGCTTGGTATCAGGAGGCTTAAAGATTGCAATAAGGCTGTCATGTTGAAACATATATGGCTCTTATTCTCAGATAAAGAAACTCTGTAGTGCAAGTGGGTTCATTCCACGTTTTTAAAGGACAAGAACTTTTGGGTCGTTAAGAAACCAACCTGCTGTTCTTGGGCTTGGAAGAAGCTTCTAAGTCTCATAAGCGAATTTTGAAATGCCTTCTTTTGGAGGATTAGGGATGGCTACTCGGTCTCTCTTTGGTTCGACAACTGGCACCTTAGGGGACCACTGAATTTAATCTTCTTAGACTTGCTTATCTACAGCTCAAGATTATTTAGACAGGCCTCGGTTGTAGATCTTTTCTCTGATGCTGGCTAGGCTCTCAAAACTATCATTGAGTCATGGGATTATCCTCTTCCAACCCCTACTCAAGTAGCGGATTTCTATTGCTGGCGAGAGAATCCGTCGGGCTAGTTCATGGTATGATTTCATCTGAGATAATACAATCATGCCAAGGTATCAGCTTAACCTTTGGCTTATGGCCAAGCGCAAATTTCCCAGACAATCTCTGTTATTGGCTCATGGTAGAATAGAGAGGGGATCCTGCGCGTTCTACAATGGGTTGCCTGATTCCATAAATCATTTGTTTTTTGATTGCTCTGTCACGGCCGGTGTTGCTTTCTTTTGGGCGGCGAAATGCAATCTGCCTTGGCAAAACAGGTCTTGGGGAGAGAATCTTCGGTGGGCCACCTCTTTCTTGAAGGGTAAGGACTTGTCTAAATGTGTTGCTCGCTTTTCCTTTGGGGCTCTTTGTCACATTATTTGGAAAAATAGGAATAGCCTCCTATTCAGATAACAATCCCTTACCGTCCCGGCTATGAAGAACCATATTCTTAAGGTGGTTAGGGATAGAGCTAGCACCTTCAAAAACGTTGAGGATAGCTTCAAAAACAGAAGGTTGCAAAGGAGTTGGGGGCATCGATCCCATTATCTTCTTGAGAGATCCATAATCGACCCTGGTTTCAATTGACGCTTCAAGGAAATGCTAGTGCTCTAGTGCTCTGGAGCCGACGTCTCTCCTCCTTCGCTAAGGTGTTTGTTTCATTACCGATTGTTCATGCTGTGCCTTTCTAATTTTCTATTTGCCTTCTTTTAGGCGTTGCCTTGTGATTTACATCATGGCATACTTCCACTTATTATGTTTATTCATCTTGAGTGTAAGTTTTTGATGCCGCGATTTTTTGTACTTTGGACATTTCCTCTTTATATTATTACCTTCTACCCAAAAAAAAAAAAAAAAAAAAAATCTAATCTCGACTTTTAAGTGATCACATTGTAAAGAGTTCTACAGTAAACCCTTCCATGACAAGAAACTTGATTGAGATCGAGTACGGTCATGAAACTTTATTGTTCATAGAGAAAAATACAATTTTAAATTGGTGATAAATCTCTTTTTTACGCCGTTAAGAATCTAATCTATCATTCCCGTATATTACATGAGTCACGTCTGCTCGAAGCTTGCCTTTTTTCCTGTGATATCTGAAAGAGTCTCTTCGTGAAGAGAAAAAACCTTTGTTTGTAATTAGAGGTGACATTTATACATTTCCAAGCCGAATGAAGTTTTTATCATCTTGTGATTTTAGACAAATAACAGCATACCAAATCTACATCTGCAGGCACAGGGGCAAAATTATCCTCTGGGATCTGGTCTCCAACCACCAATGATCAAAGTCGACATCCTCGACATCTGCCGCACCGATGTCAAAACTTCCAGCCACGGCAGTATTAAACTCTCCTGCAGGCTGTGCCTCACGCGTGGGCTCTGTAATCGGAATATGAATGCTCTCAGCTGCAGGTGGAGCAGGAGGCTTGTCATCTGCTTGAAGGGAATCGTTAATCCAAGTAAGGCTATCTGAGACACTTGGTATTGTGCTAGGTTGGCTGTGACGCTGATGGATGTTTTGCCCACCGAGTGATTAATTACTACCCAGACCATCACTGCTGGCTTGAGAAAGCATCCTACTTGAAGAAACACCAATTAAGTTGGGCGAACAGCTGCTCAAATTAGTAGAAGATACTAGATTCAAACTGTAAGGAATATTCTGCCTTCTGATATGATTTTGATTAACTATGGTATTGTCGATTGAATTTGTCGAAGATGGTAAATAAGGCATGTAACTGATGTTGTTTGGACCTCATGCAGCTCTGCTTACTGGCAGAAAACTAGCAACGGTCCTTGTCCTTTTATGTGGCACAATGGGTGAAACAATATGAGGCCCCAAGCCCCAAGTAACTATCTCTATGAACTCTATCCTTCTGAATGACATGATGTGCCTGATGCAACTGTTCTGACGACGAGCGTGGCTGGAATCTGCTTCTTGAGACATGCCCTGGATGGTGCCTCCTGCTGTTTTGTATATCACTTGAAACACTCGATCCAGTTGGGGAAGAACATGGCTGAAAAATCATTGGCCTTGACACAAGATTTTGTGGTATAGAGTTGGTTGGCGGTGGGGTGTTTATAGAAGGCAGAGCTTGAGTAAGTTGTGGAAGCACCATAGAGACAGGGTCAGGAAGAGAACTCGAAATGGGCATAAAAGGATTTCTACCCTGCATAAAATACTTTCTACAGACTTTCCATTTCTCCTGTTTGTCATTGGCATCACAATGGTCAACATTTGTCAAACCTTTTCCCCAGTATGCGCATGGTGCAGGTGAATCACATACATAACAATGGCACTGCATTATGCAATGCAATACAGTTAGTTGCAATGAAATGAATTATCAAATGATATATGATGACTCAAGAGGGGCTATGAAAATGGTATCTGACCCAGTTACAGTGCTTCTCATGCAAAGTTGAGCTGAAAGGAAGTATAACGCAATCATGTCTTGGATGAGGATAGTCTCTACATGCAACCTGCAACGAAAATACATTTACAGTATTAAGTCAGTGAAAAGGCATGCAAATCTGCCCACTTGAAGAGGTATGAGCTGGCCTATTCGCCCGATTACAAGGAACGACATCTATTACAAGGTTAAAGGATTAAATCTATAACCTGAGTCAAACTCAAATACTAACCCATAAAACCGATAAGTGGTACCCCAGCCTATTCAATAGAGCTTTTCCTAAGTATCAGCCATGATAGAAGCCCATTGATTCCCCAGTCACATTCCATCCCCAAGCAAAACACTTCATAACTTGCTCAGTGAAGCTCGGCAACAACACAATAAAGGCCAGTCATAGAACATGTACTTGGTGAGAGACCTCCAACTACGGACCTGCTGTCAGCTGTTTCTGATATGATTCTCTACCCCATCAGTGGAAGAGGAGAAACATAAATAAATAGCCAAATAATAATCAAAAGCGCTTATTCTACTTCCCTTTTTGAGCTGGCAGTCATAGTCTCTACTCCCTCATAAGGGAATAAATACATGCACTACAATACATTGAACTGCATAGCATGCAGCGGATCACAAACTTAATGCCATCTCTGATTCAGCATTAAGCAAACCATCCTTCCCTCAAGATACTTGATTTTTGGGAAGATTATTATTACGGCTTGGCTCTCATCTATTTTACAATCATATAGATATTTGTAGTAATAAGTTCAGCATCTTGTGATCCCCATCCCACCACCATCAGGCATCAGAGAAATAACTTCAGATTCATAATCCACATCCACTAGCAGAAGAACAGTTAAATGCTTGCCAATCTACCCAGACAAACGCTACTGTAATTCTCAAACTAATGTTATGTGTCCCCAATAGCCACACTTGATAATGCAGCAATGAATGAAGAGGGGTATGCAGCCATACATAGAGGCAGCGCAAGAAAATATTAAAGCATGTGTACAGCCAAGCCACCTATAGTGCTTCTCTGAGTAGCTCCACTCAAATAGTAGGAAGCAGAATCTTTAAAGGCCTCCTTCAATAGCAGTCATGCAATAACTGAATCTCCACATATTTGACACAATCACATCAACCGAATTCAGAAATAGCATTGCGCTCTCTAGCCGACCCCTGATCATGCCAACTTAATTCATGCATGTTAGCATGAAACCCATGAGAACAAGCAGGATCTCTGTAAAGATAACTTCTGCATCTCAATCCTGGTAAACAAGCCAGTCCACTCCAATGACTCATGGTAAAGCTACACAAGACACGAATGGTCCGTTTGGTCCACGAGAATCTTCAAAAATGTTGATCTCCATTTTGTATTCGTATTTTGATGCTATAGTCTTCCGTTAGTCATTAGTCCACATCTGAAAAATACTATAACCTCGAACAAAGCCAACATTCTAAATTTTTTGCAGTCCTTTGGTCTTCTACGTCATAAAAATTCTCCAAAAATGTTCTGAGATTCACCTATCCTACTAATCAAACCCCATCTCCTTTTTGTTCCTTTAGTGTAAGTCACTTCTATACTTTATCGTACCCAAGCTGATGTCTTTCACATCGACTGTCAAGATGAAGGGTTCCAGAAACCTGGGTTGTAGCTTGCACAGTCATATTTTAGTAGCATCGAGGGTTGTTTTCCCAATCCGAGCTGATTCTAATCACGCAAAACATTGTCCCGTAAAACATATGCAAAATAAACACATCATGCCGCTTCTCCAGCCATGTCCTTGGCATATTACTCTAATTTTTGCATCTAACCATTGCTTCGCTATAAACCATTATCGCATTCATCATTTCAAATACTAGTATAAATAAACGGAAACAACAAATGACTGCATACCTGACCCTTCTCTCCAACAATGAGCAGATCATCCGAACCTCCGTCCCCCGCATCATCGGAAACGGAGACCGACTTCTCAGGATCTCCATCCAACACCATGCAATCATCATCATCATCATCCGCCAAAAATTTGTCCGAATTTGACTTCGCATTGACCTCCTTCACCAAGACCACTTCGTCCGGATCATCTCTAAGGAGCCGGGGAATCCACTCATCACCGTCACTACCGAAGCCTCTCGGCACGTCCGGGACAAACCCTTCCTGGTCGGAGCTGATATCGAGCACCGCATGACCCCCGCTCGGGTCCATCCTCAAGGGTCGAACGCAAATCAGGAAGCTCTACGACAGATTCACTCCGAAGCGCACCTACATGGATTTCGATTCGCTCCCCACGACAGGAAAGGCTACGCGAAGAAAACCGCTACCGTGGGCCGGAAAAACCTAGGGTTTGGCGAAATTAACGACGTGGGTTTTCATTCGAACGGGCGTACGAAGAGAGACCCAGGACCGGCTTCGCGGGTCGGCGTCCGAATTCCGAGCTCATCGCGCGCCGCGACGGAGGCGCGAGGGGATTTCCAAGGAGGGTCTCGCGAGGAGCGGCGGCGGCGGCGATTGCAGAGCGGAGGCCGTCGAGGCGGATCGAGGGGATGGGGTCGCGATTTCCGAAGGGACGAGGGAAGGGAGGATCGATCGCGTCGTCGCCGGCGGTGAATTTCGCGGGGCGGAGGACACGTAAAAGGAGAGAACTTTGAAGGTGCATTTGGTAATGTTACGTTCTTGGGAATAATTTTTAAATAGAAATATATATATATTTTTAAATTTCTGTTCTAGGAAATAATTTTTGAGTATAAAAACACTCTTGATGACTGTAAAAAAAAAATTTACTTCAGAATAGAAATGCAATTAGTAAATTTGTATATTTTTTTTTTTTGTTTCTTTTAATTTTTCAATATTTTTATTATAATTTTTTTTTTTTTTTCTTTCTTCCTATTGGCTAGTTGTCGGCCATGGTGACCTCCCGTGATTGGGCGAGGTCGAGCCTCCTGGCTGGCACGAGGCCGACCTCGCGCCGCCTAGGGGAGGTCGAGCCTCGCCGGTGACCTCGCCTAGCCACCGAGGCCATCGGCGAGGCTTGGTCTTGCCCAGGCGATGCGAGGTCAGCCTTGTCGGGACCTGGCGACACTCCGGCGGGATCGCTGGCCATGGCCGAGGTCGGGAACCGGCCAAAGAAAAAAGAAGGAAAGAAAAAAGAAGAAGAAAAATGAGAGAAAAAAAGGAAGAAGTGTTTCTCGGAATTGTTCTCGGGAATAAGGCCTTGTTCCTAGAAAGAGTTTTTTTTTTTTCAGAAATAGTTCTTTTCATTTTCATTTTGGGTAAGGGAGCACGGTTCCCGGTTACCCGGGAACCGGAACCGAACCGGAGGAGGGTCCGGTTCGGTTCCCGGTTCCAAGGGGACCGGTTCCGGTTCCGGTTCCTTTTTCTAGGAACCGGAACTGTTTCGAACCGAACCGGAACCGAACCGGTTTGAACCGGAACTGTTTGAACCGGAACCTATTTCGAACCGGAACCGGTAGGGCTGAGCACGGTTCTCGGGTTACCCGGAACCGGAACCGAACCGGAGGAGGGTCCGGTTCGGTTCCCGGTTCCAAGGGGACCGGTTCCGGTTCCGGTTCCTTTTTCTAGGAACCGGAACCGGAACCGAACCGAACCGAACCGGTCTGGAACCGGAACCGAACCGGTTACTTAGGGCAGAAAAAGCTCGACCTTGGATGTTCTAGTGACTTGTATGTGATGTTCTAGTTGAAGTTTGGCTTTGGCCTCTAAATGAAAGTTGTAAAGGACTTCTTGAAGTATAACATACTCAAATTTGGGACAAAACAAACAAGTATAAGTGGGTGAAATCGTTATTCTTTGGAAAGACTGGATCTGGAGATTTTGGGACCGACCCTTGATGAATGCATGGACTGTAAGGCAACCTTTTTGTCGAAATTTCACTTCGGTTTCTTAACAAAAGTTGTAAAGGACATCCTGAGGTACCACATATCAAAAATTTAGAGAAAACAAACAAGAATAGGTAGGTGAAATCGTGGTCCTTTGGAGATGGTTAGATCTGGAATTACGGTACTACGAACAGGGATTTTAACCGTCCATATTTAATTATCTAGGACGAATTTGACTTCGATGTTTTCATGAAGTATCTACCTTATGGTCTTGGCTATCACATAGTCGAATTTCATAATTTTTGAAGGTCATTTGGGTATTTAATCGGAAATGTTTCTAAAACTGTGCAATCTGATGTGTTCGGATCTTGTAAGTTGCAATGCGTGGACTATATCATTTTGTATGAGGTTCTTTTGGAAATGTGTTCTGCATGAAGTATCTCTCTTCATGTCTTCCCTACAACATATTTAAATTTCGTAATTTTTGTAGTTCATTTGCCTATTTAACCAAAAAAATTTCAAAAACTGTGCAAGTAGAGAATAGGAAAAGTAAATCGATTTTATCTTTTAATCCAAAACGAATTGGACTACAATTTCTTCATGAAACTTGTACCTCTAGGTCTTAAATACAACGTGTCCAAATTTCAGAATTTTCTGAGTTCATTTAAAGGTTTAATCGAAATTGTTTTCAAAACTTGTACCTCTAGATATTCTTGTTCTAGTGGTGTTTTATTTCTACTTTTTAGTTTGCTATTTGTTTTGAAATTTATAATTATATTCTATTATTGTTGTGCAGTGCGAAGTTAATGTATCAAGATAACATGTCAATGAGAAGTTACTGTGTAGTATACACGTACATTATAGTTTTTTTTTGGTTACGTGCGCATACGTTATAGTTTTTTTGGTAACGTGCGCGTACGTTATAGTTTTTTTGGGTAACGTGCGCATATGTTATAGTTCAAATCTAAAAATAACAAAAAAAAAAAAAAAAAAAAAAGGAACCTGTTGGAACCCGGAACCGACCACTGGAACTTGTGACAGGGTAGGTTCCAGGTTCTCGGTTCCCACGGGTAGGTTCCAGGTTCCTCATTTTGAGGAACCTGTACCCGAGGTAGGTTCCAGGGTTCCGACGGAACCGAACCGGAACCTGGAACCGCTCACCCCTAGGAACCGGAACCGGTTACTTAGGGCAGAAAAAGCTCGACCTTGGATGTTCTAGTGACTTGTATGTGATGTTCTAGTTGAAGTTTGGCTTTGGCCTCTAAATGAAAGTTGTAAAGGACTTCTTGGAGTATAACATACTCAAATTTGGGACAAAACAAACAAGTATAAGTAGGTGAAATCGTTATTCTTTGGAAAGACTAGATCTGGAGATTTTGGGACCGACCCTTGATGAATGCATGGACTGTAAGGCAACCTTTTTGTCGAAATTTCACTTCGGTTTCTTAACAAAAGTTGTAAAGGACATCCTGAAGTACCACATATCAAAAATTTAGAGAAAAAAAACACGAATAGGTAGGTGAAATCGTGGTCCTTTGGAGATGGTTAGATCTGGAATTACGGTACTACGAACAGGGATTTTAACCTTCCATATTTAATTATCTAGGAGGAATTTGACTTAGATGTTTTCATGAAGTATCTACCTTATGGTCTTGGCTATCACATAGTCGAATTTCATAATTTTTGAAGGTCATTTGGGTATTTAATAGGAAATGTTTCTAAAACTGTGCAATCTGATGTGTTCGGATCTTGTAAGTTGCAATGCGTGGACTATATCATTTTGTATGAGGTTCTTTTGGAAATTTGTTCTGCATGAAATATCTCTCTTCATGTCTTCCCTACAACATATTTAAATTTCGTAATTTTTGTAGTTCATTTGCCTATTTAACCAAAAAAATTTCAAAAACTGTGCAAGTAGAGAATAGGAAAAGTAAATCGATTTTATCTTTTAATCCAAAACGAATTGGACTACGATTTCTTCATGAAACTTGTACCTCTAGGTCTTAAATACAACGTGTCCAAATTTCATAATTTTCTGAGTTCATTTAAGGGTTTAATCGAAATTTTTTTCAAAACTTGTACCTCTAGATATTCTTGTTCTAGTGGTGTTTTATTTCTACTTTTAGTTTGCTATTTGTTTTGAAATTTATAATTATATTCTATTATTGTTGTGCAGTGCGAAGTTAATGTATCAAGATAACATGTCAATGAGAAGTTACCGTGTAGTATACACGTACATTATAGTTTTTTTTTTGGTAACGTGCACATACGTTATATTTTTTTTTAGTAACGTGCGTGCATGTTATAGTTTTTTTTGGTAACGTGCGCATACGTTATATTTTTTTTGGTAACATGCGCATATGTTATAGTTTTTTTTTTTGGTAAAGTGCGCATACGTTATAGTTTTTTTTGGTAACGTGCGCGTACGTTATAGTTTTTTTTGGGTAACGTGCGCATATGTTATAGTTCAAATCTGAAAATAACAAAAAAAAAAAAAAAAAGGAACCTGTTGGAACACGGAACCGACCACGGAACCTGTGACAGGGTAGGTTCCAGGTTCTCGGTTCCCACGGGTAGGTTCCAGGTTCCAGACGGAACCGAACCGGAACCTGGAACCGCTCACCCCTAGTTCCGGGGAACAATTTCTGAATAAAAGAACCTGTTTGGTAACTACACAAAATTTCTACTCTTGGAATAGAAAGATAATAGAAATGCGTTTGGTAACGCAACAATTTTTTTTTTTTTTTTGTATTTATTCATTTTTTATTTTTGTACACGGATCGTCTCCGCCACGCACGATTGCTGGCCGCCAACCGTCATCCTTTGCCACCGCTGCCGCCCCCATCGGTCGCGGTGGTGACCAGCGGCGGCAATGGCGGCCGCGGAGGCGGTGGCCGCGACCGGTGGCTGCGGCGGCCCAGCGCGATCGGTGGCGGCGGCTACTGGCGACCGGCGGTAGCAGCGGAGATGGGGGCGATCAGCAGTAGCGGCGGCGGCGGCGGCAGTAGCTGGCGACCGATGGCAGCGGTGGCGATCGGCGGTGGCTCCGAGCGATTGATGATGGTTGCGGCAAGAAAGAGAAATAAAAGAAAAAAAAAAGAAAATTAGCTTATTTCTAGAAATTGTTCCAGGGAACAAGAAGAACTTTTTTTTGCTTCTCGTTTCGCTCCAAATTTATTCCTAGGCTAACTTTCTATTCTCGGGAATAGAAAAACAACTTGTGTTATCAAACGGGTTTCTATTCTTTTTTTTTTATTCCAAGGAACAAAAGAACAGAAATCATGAGAAACATAAATGTTCTCATGCGCTACCTAAGAAATAAGTTTTTTCTATTTCTTGCTTCTGTTCCAAATCTGTTCTCGGGAATAAAAAAAATAGATTTTTTGTTCCCAGAAATAAAAGTGTAAATAAACGCGTTTCTATTATTTTTTTGTTTACTGGAACAAAAGAACAAAAATTTGTGTTTCACGGAACAAAAACGCATTTTGCCAAACACACCCTAAGGTTTTGCTAGTATGGGGCAGAGCGATAGAGGAAAAGGACGAGAAAACGTTAGGAAATATAAACCTTGAACGCATACCTTAAAAAAAAAAAAAAAAAATAGTATCTGAAAAACCCCAATTTGATACACGTGCCATAAATTTACTCAAATTAAATTTTTATTAATGAAAAATCATAAATTAGTACACATATGATAATTTTACCCTAAACTAATTTATTTGACTACCAAAAAAATCATAAACTGATACATTTGTGGAATTAATATCACAAAAATTATAAAAATTATATAACTATGACAAATGAAGAGTAAAATCCAAAACTTTGTCACAAGTATACAATCGGGGTCAAAAATGTACCAATTTGAGATTTTTGGTAGTTAAAAAATTAGTTTGATTTAACTTAATAATTTAACAGTAAAGTTTAATAGAAAATAAGAGTAAAATCCAAAATTGGTACACCGAGTAAATTTGTCACAAGTATACTATACTAATCTGGGGTAAATTTGTCAAAAATGTACCAATTTGAGATTTTTGGTGGTTAAAAAATTCGTTTGAGATAAATTTGTTATAGATGTGCCAATTTTAAGTTTTTAAAAGCATTAACCCAAAAAAAAAAAAAAAAAAAAAAAAAAGGGCCCGATTTTATGGTATGGTTGTGTTAAACACACTGATAAGGAGCCTGAGAGCTCCACCGAAAACTATCCCACCTGTCAAGCAACTTTAGTGGTTCTTTATTTTGATGTGTCAACATTCGCATGCACCCCCAATTGAGGAGATATTTTTTATTGCCTCTCCTTAGAGAAATACCTTCGAATTTTACGTGTTAGAGTTCAAACTTGGCAGTTTAAAGACATACGAAATTCTATATTGGTTACTTTCGATCGGGCCAGTGTCGCAAACACATTCCTAGCCTTGAACAAGTTCCCTTGATATGAAAAAATATATTATAGGACAGGCTCATCACATAAGGGCAATGATATGGTGTAATCAATTAATAATCATTACTGGTGCGCAATGGATTGCGTACTATTTTCAAGTATTTCTAAATACATTTTAATTTTGATGGCTCAATTGTAGCACGTGTCACTTTTTATCCGCACAAATTTTAATTGACTTAGTACATCACGTGTGTATAGTAAAAGAGCTTAAAATTACTTTTGGCACAGCATTGGGAAAGTCAAATCGATGCGCGGGCCTTCCCTCTTTAGACATGTCTAGCAGCATCATGGAGAATTGCTCTATTCTGTTCATTGTACCTTGCTATGAATTACCTTGGGTATCCGGTCATTCAAGTGATATATGCATTTTTTGTAACACCACAATTAATTTCGATCTATAGTGGATGTCATTGAGAAAAGCACATTAAATCATAGTTGATCAATGATCATTACCTAGGAGGCCAATGCTATTTAGGATCTCCTATGAAGGTAAGTAGTATAATTTTTGAACTTCCAATGCAAAAGCCTAAACGTTACTCCTGCAATCTAACTTGAATTTGAGGGTGTCAAAAATACCTAACACGGACCGAACTTAACTAACCCAAAAATTTCGAGTCTTTTTTATTCGAATTGTTTAAGGTTTCTTTTTTTTTCTTTTCTTTTTCCTTCCCTTCTCAGTTGCATTCCCAAAAATGATTAAAAAAAAGCACTATAATTCATTAAAAAAGAATATTTAAAGATTCAATCCAAAATTGGAAAAAATGAAATTAAAAATAATAAACTTTACACGATCTTAGCTTGAGGACAAAGAAAGATTGCAAGATACTTCCAAAATGCTTCATTAGAGAAAATTATTTGTTTCAAGTTACTCTCGGCATTTCCAAGAGAGTGAAACCGTAGTCAAGAGTATTTAGACTTCATACATCACCATATAAATGAATATATAAAACGGAAGACAATCTTTTTTGTGTTTTTATATAGTTTGAAGAGTCGTGTGAAGATTTAACACTTCTGAAAACATTATAAGTCAAGAGTGATCCTCCTTTTAGGAGAATGGATGATAGAAAACTTGTCCACGTCATGTTTAGGAGTTGATGCTGCCGTCATTTGATCCTTTTAGGAGAGTGAATGATCTACTAAAATTCACGAAGAGATATCACATACGTTAGTTGCCATAAATATTCTTTTTCAATAATTGTAAGATTGTAAAATTATGCCACCTTTCATTTTCATTATATTTTAATTTCCTTACAATTTTGTTGTAGATTCCATTCACTAAGGGATTTCGTGATATGTATATATTTGCTACGATTGTTGCTCATGCCAATACACTATCTTTTTCCTCCTTGTTGTTGAAGTGGGATAAATCATATGGAAAATTAAAAGATCATTTTTCTCTATTTTTTGGGAAAAAAGTATTAACATACAAAGGTGAAAAAGCTTTTGAACCCGACCTAGTCCAACTTGACTCGACGACCAAAGATATATGTGGTTCAGGTATTGGGTCAGGTCGGTTGTGTTTCCCTTTTGGGTCAGGTCTGGTCGGGTATCAAAATCCCTAACTTGACCCATTGATACCTCTATCTGAGAAGGTCCATTTTTTACCTCACATGGCTCGGGTCGGGCTCCCAATTTTCATAATGCCCTCATTGTGTCTCGATATTTAATGGCTTCTTTGCAACCCACACCATCACGACCACTCTCCGAGGCATTATGTCAATGGCAAATGCTGGCTCCTTAAAACAAAATATCCTCACTCAATTGGTTAACCTTATCCAACGAAATCCATGAACCTCCAACCACCTTTACTTGCCGACTAGTGTGATATCTAAAATCACTGCACTCCTTCAACAAATATAGAGATAAAATTCCCAATTCCAAACACAAGTTGTAATCCCTAAGATTGAGCTAACAACCCACTGAACTCAACTGCATATAATTAGTGAGATTATTTTTTAATGTCTTTGGTCTTGCTTTTGATTCTGTAAAGAAACGGCGGTGCTTTTGTATATAGTGTACTACAACAAAATGAAACTCATCCTTTTAACTCTTCAACTCATTATCGTTATATGGTATCAGAGCTTCCAAAATACTCAAGTCACCATTTAAGTTGCTGTCTTGTCTTCTCCCTCCTCTCATGCCAAAAGCCTGACCCTAATCGCCACCTATGCATTCATGCAACTCTTCGTCAAGCTCTCCCTATCCAACTCTACTTCACGGTGTGCCCACTTCATGTCCTTGTTCTTAGGTATGATGTTTTAGATTACATCGACGGCTGCCTCCCACAACCAACCAAAATTGCCACGATACTGATGAGAAAGTTATCGACCTTGACCAACCATATGTTCTTCGGAACTGCCAAGACTAGCTTTTCCGCCACACCATTCTCACGTTAGTCTCTGAAACTATAATCCCGCTTGTCTCCGTTACCACAGCCTCATCGGAAGCCCAGTGCATCCTCAAGAATCTGTATGTCAATTGTTCCCGGGCTCGAGGGAGGACTCTCAAGGAACAACTGTAACTATCTACCTGTGGCTTGGAATCTGCTTCTGAATTTCTTCACGGCCTCAAATCGATTGTTGATGAGCTCATTCCCATTGACAGCCCAGTGTCTATTGAGTATGTCACTTTGCAAGTCCTCAGTGGTTTTGGATCTGAGTTCCGTAAGATGTTAGTGTCTATTTGCACCCGCCATATCTCTTTGACCTTTGGAGAGCTCCATGATAAATTAGTTCCTTGCCAAGAATTTTTCAAGCATGAGAACACCACCAGAGATCACGTTGCAACCCCCAATTTTTATACAGAGGTTCTCCCATTCTAACAAATGGTCAAACTCCACCAAGCAATCACCTCGCAACCAGCGACCACAACAACAGATTCCTCACTCAAATCAACGACTGATGATCATGACAGTGTCTCAAATAAAAAACGGATCCACAGTCGCTACCAACAAGATCACGTGATTAAAAAAAGTGCAAACACTTCCGCTAACACCAAACGGATTTATGTTCATTTTGTGTTCCGGGGAACAAAAGAATAGAATTGGTTACTATGGGTGCATTTGGTAATGATTCTGATATGAGGAACAATTTTTGATGAGAAATAGTTTTTTTTTTTTTTTTTTTTCCAGAAACAATTTTTGAGTATAAGAATGCGCTTTGTAACTGCAAAAAATTTCTATTCTCGGGATAGAAATGTGTTTGGTAAAATTGTATAATTTTGTTGTTTTTTATTTTTATTTTTAAATATTTGTATTATATTTTTCCTTTTTTTTTTTCCTTCTTCCCCCTTTGTGCCCGTCGTTAGCCACGGCGGCGGCTGGCGAGGTCCAGCGAGCTCGCTGGAGTCTCACCAGGCCATTGCGAGGCTTGCCCTCACCAGATCTGGGCAAGGTCGAGCCTAACTGGTGGCTGGCCAGGCAAGCCTCACCAATAGATTAATATGTTAATCTTTTAAGTGTTAGTGGTGGTTAATAAGCGGGGGATCCCATAGTGACAAACGCAAAACTTTTAGCATTTGCATAGAGATCCTATTGGTAAAACAGTTTTGTGCCCTCTCCTAATAGTAATTCCTCATAGGAGCTGATGAAGGAAATACTGTAATATTGAGTCGACTTTAGAAAGTAACCAATCGATTGCTGTGTAATATTGTACTTGAATCAATGTGGTTGTGGAAGAAAGCATTGTAGTGAAAATGTTTCATGTCTAGTCAAAGCCATTTGAAGAAAAGTGAGACTCAAAGATCTTACAATTGGCTTCATATCGAGAATAAGGATCAACGAACAATGTTGGAAAGCTCTGAAGTTGATACTGGATTGGTTGGTCATATTTATCTCAATGAGGTGCTTTTGAAAGAATTGGACATCCTCATAGTTGATGTTCTGAAGCAGTGCCAAGAGAATATCAACTCATTTTACAAGAAGAAAAAAAATTGGTAACCTTTTTTAAGGGCACAATGTTATCTATCCATAATGGCTACACTTTCCAGCTATTATGTGTAGACCAGATGACATGCTGGGTGTTCTCTTGTTTGGATGCAAATGATCCTCAAGTAGAGAAAATTTACACGCGTTCTTGCCAACAAGATATGTCCTGTTATTCTTAATACAATTATCAAAGGTGACCCTTCGATTAGCTCTGCAAACATTTTTGGATTAATCCCAATACAAGATCTTGGATAAGAAACTCTCGCCCTAGATATTGTTCTTGAAAAGCCATTATAAACAAATAGGCGATACATGGAGGATTGTTCTTGACTCATGCCTCCTTATACTTCATTTAATTGACACAGAACCTTATATTCCTTATGCGATAGAACAAGTTGAGGAATCAATTGGAATATCATATGTTTTTGATCAAGCAGTTCAGCATCTATCAACATCAATTGCACTGATGGCTAAAGGTATTCTAAAGGAGCATCTCATGCACCTTGTATACAGTCTGACTTGCTCTGAAAGTCTAATTGGCATCAACCCTACTGGAATAAAGCATTTTCGTCGATCATTGAATATCCAAGTCATTGAAGTAACACCATTTACACCCAAAAGATGCTTTGAGAGAGCTTCCGTGAAGAGTCATGTGGATGCTTGTCGAGTGTCGTGGCATCTTGTTCCTAGGGTAAATGCATTTCTATTAGCACAAGCTCCAAGTTTGATATCCTTTGGGGCACAACAAACAGGGTGGATTTGAAATTGGAAAGTGCCATTGATGTGTATAGTTTCCATGGTATGATATAAGCCTTGAATAAGGAAGGAAGAGTAACTTGTCTTGGCATCTATATTGAGCATCTTGGCTTGGAAGAGTTTAAGAGAAGTGTTGGGTACAAACTCAACTTTGATACAGCTTTTTACCTACAGATAGATGGACAATCAGAGAGAATGATCCAAACGCTAGAGGATACACCGAAATCCTGCATCATTAACTTTGGTGGTTCTTGGGATGAACATCTACATTTGACAGAATTTTCTTATAATAACTATAATTCCAGCATTAAGATAGCACTTTTGAAGCTCTATATGGTCGAAAATGCACCTTTTGTTTGTTGGGATGATGTTGGTGAGAATAGACTAACTGGTCCATAATTCATTCAGCAATCAAAATAAAAGGCCAGGTTGATTCAAGAACGTCTCAAAGCAACTCAAAATTGTAAGAAAAGCTATGCATACCTTAAAAGGCACAAAGTGGAGTTTAATGCGACAGATTAAGTATTCCCGAAGGTTTCTCCTATAGAGGGCATTATAAGATTTGGCACACACGGGAAATTGAGTCCAAGATACATAGAATCATTCTTGATTTTAGAGAGAATTGAAGAAATTGCTTATAAACTAGCTTGACCACCAACATTATCTAGGGTACATAGTGTGTTCCATGTATTCTTATTACAGCGATATGTGCTAAATCCTGAACATGTGCTTGATTTTACACATTGAGGTTAATGGGAGAACTTGACTTAAGAGGAGAAACCTATTCGCATCATCGATAGGAAGTATTAGTTGTTGCGATGGTAAACTATTTCATATGTGAAGATATAATGACAAAGTCATATGGGGAGAGAGGCTACTTGGGAACTTGAGGAGGAGGTAAGGCCCAAGTAAGTTCAAATTTCGAGAATGAAATTTTTCTAAATAGGGGAGAATGTAAAATATAGGTTTGAAAAGTCAAAAAAAAGAAGAAGAGGGAAAATGAAAAAAAAAAAGAAGAAGAGGAGTTGAACGGTCAAAAAGAAGAGGAAAATAGTGGAAGCTTCAACAGAGACCGAGAGCTTTTGGGGTGAGAGGAAATAGAAAGAGAAAGAAAGAAGAAGGAGGAGGAGGAGGAGAGAAAAAGAAAAGGAAGAAGCACTTCCAGGTAGAGGAAAAAGAAGAGAGGGAGAGAGAGAAAGGATAGAAAGAAAATGAGAAAGAAGAAAGGGGATGAAGGGAAAAATTCGCGCTCTCACGATCCAAACAACTCGCCAAGCTGACTCAACGTTATACCACAACGCTCGGTAAGTGCTCGTGCCCCTCATTCGTCCAATCACGGTAGTTTTCGATTAAGGTTTGAAATTCGGAATTATTGGAGATCCGTGCAGCGAAGTCCAATTTTTGAGTCGTTGAGCTACCTATTTATATAGAAATGATAGTTTAAAGTCTAGGGAAGCGGTAAGATTTTACGGATCTCGATTTGACCTTACAGTTTGTTTGGAATGAAATTTTGAAATTTGTCGCACATGCTATTAGGTTTTGAACACTAACCTTTGAGGCTTAATTTCAGCCATTTCTGACAAGGTTTTGGGGCAACCAAGTTAGGATTTTGTAGTATGTTGAAGGGCTTTCTATTGACTATAAAAATGTTCGAAACAGAGTTCGGTAGAGAAAGTTATGGCGTGACAAAATTTTGTACTCAAGCTCTGTGTTGCGACCGACTTAAATAATTGCTTTGAGTATGCGATTCGTTAACACGTATGAGTCATTTTGTTAGCGTACATACATAGTATAGCCATTTCATAGTTGAGGTAGCGCATTACTCAATTTTAACATTATTTTTCACTTATTTGATAGAATCGCGAATTTAAGGATTCGAGTAACACTTGTTATTTGGTCGTAAACATTCTAAGGTGAGTAGTGCTATCTCATTTAAAAATTTGTAAACTCATGTCTTCAAAATAATAAAGATTCGATATGTTATAGGATATGAATAAACACATTTAGTTTCATAAAATTTGGATCAAGCATTTGCTACGTTTTGGTATTTGTGAATAGTGTAAAAACTGGTTAATAGAAAAATATATGCTGTTTGAGGAAAGAAGTTGAGAAATATTATATATAATGGGTCCACGAAACTTTTTTATAAAAAGCTCTTGATTTTGAAATAGTATATGGAATGTTATAGAGATATTGATTTGTGAAATACTTTATAACATGCATTTGATTTGATTGATTTATAAAACCGATTTTTGTGACAAATCTTGAAATGAATTGAGAATATTTTATGAAAAGTATTTCAAGCAGATGAGTTGAGTTGCCAAAGTTTTTGATGATATATGAAATAAGTTTTGGATATGGTTTTATGGATTGTGAATGATGTTATTGTGGGTTGGTATTGATGCTCAATATCTCTGTGAGCCTAGTTAAGGGTTTGTGGGTATGCGCATACTAATCTAAAATATTCTTATGGGTCGAGCCACCGGCTAATAATTGGTGAAAACTTAATTAAGAGGGGAACCTTAATCGTTTGTCATGTGGCATTATTCTTGACCATGACTAGATATTTGAGCTAAGTTTGGTCGTTGGAGTGGACATTGACATGTGATTTGAGTTTGGTCAATGCAATGGACCTGTAATTTGAGATTAGTTGATGAAATGGGCCATCAGTGTGCCATTGAATAAGATTAATCAATAGAATAAACCATTGATAGTTGGTTTGTTATTATGAACTAATATTATTATTGATTTATACAAAAAAAGGGTTTGTTGGAAAATTATTATTTACTTTTGATATTTTGTGTATACGGTACTCTATTTTTTAAGATTGATAAATGATTATATCGTATTTGAGTGTTGGATCCGCCTAGAAGAGATGTGCTACCCACAGAGCTATGTTTGCTCACCTCTCAACTGGCAATGAGTAGTTTGAGAGCGATATTTAACAGGAGACTTTGGAAATTGTTTTTAGGAGCTTTAAGTCTATGTCCTTCGGTGGAAGGACGGCCGTGTCATCTAGTATTCGTGAAGGTTTTGGAGCGTGACACTCAACATATTCACTTTGAAGTGTACCTACATGGACTTTGATTTGTCCCCCAACAAGAAAGGCTACACGGTTAGGAGAAATTAACGACATGAGTTTTCATTCAAGTGAGCAAATGAGAAACCTAGAACCGACATCACGGGTCGGCGTCCGAATTCCGAGCTCATCGCAGGCCGCGACGAAGCGCGAGGGATTTACAAGGAGGATCTCGCGAGTGGCAGTGGCAATCACCGAGGGGGTTTCAAGGAGCGGTTAGGCGGAGGCCATCGAGGGAGACCTAGGGGATGGGGTCACGATTTCCGAAGGGACGAGGGAAGGGAGAGGATCGGTCGCGTCATCTCCGATGGTGAAATTTCCACAGGCGGAGGAGACGAAAATGGAGAGCACTTTGAAGGGGAGGCAAAGGGACATGCGTGGAGGAGAGAGAGAGAGAGACTAGGGTTTTGCAAGCGTGGAGGAGTGGAGGAACATGTAGAGGGATAGAGGAAAAGGATGGGAAAACTTTACAAAATGTAACCTCGAATGCCATACCTTAAAATAAATGGGCCTGATTTTGTAAGACGGGCCCTTGTAAGACGGGCCCAAGTTTTAAGGTATGGTTGTGTTAAACCCACTTAATAGGAGCTTGAGAGCTCCATTGAAGGTTGTCCTGCCTGTCAGGTAACGTTGGTGGCTAATAGGATTGTGTTCTTTATTTTGACGTGACAGTACTCACACACCTCAACTCTTATTTGGGAGATTTTTTTCGTCCCCCTCCCTAAGGGAATACCTCCAAATTTTACGTCTCAAAGTTTAGATGTGGCAATTCAAGGATGTACTAAGGTCCAAATTAATTTCTTCCGATGGGCCGGTGTCGTAGCCAACACATTCCTCACCTTGGAACAAGTTTGTTCGATACAAGAAAGTATTTTATAAGTAGGCTCATCGCATAACGGCAATGATACGATGTAACCAATTGATAACAATTACGTGTGTGCTATGGATTGCATCCTATTTTCCAACATTTCTCAACGCATATGGCTCAATTATAGCACATGTCGCTTTTTATTTGCACATTTATACATGTATCTCACTTTTAATTGAGTTATTACATCATGTGTGTACAGTGTAAAAGCTTAAAATACCTTATGATATAGCATTGACAAACTCAAACCAATACCCTGGCTTTCCCTCTTTGGGACATATCTAAGAGCATCATGGGAAATCTCTCTAATCCTGTTCATTGTACCTTACTATATTTTAGCTTCGGTATCTAGTTGTCCAAGTGATATCTACATCTTTGTAGCACCTCAATTGATTTTGATCTATTGTGGATGTTGTTGAATTTGCACATTGAATCATGATCGATCAATGATTAGTGCCTAAGAGGCCAACCCTGTCTAGAATCTTTTATGAAGATAAAAAGTATAATTTTTGAACTTCCTATGCAAAAGCTTAAACGTTACTCTTGCCATCCGACTTGAAAGCGGGGTGCCAAAAATACCGAATTCGGCCCGAACCGAACTGATGTAAAATTTTTTGGGTCTTTTCAATTATGGTCGGTTAGGGTTTCGTTTTTTTTTCCTTCCCAACTGCATTCTCAAATTTTTTTAAAAAGCACTATAATTCATCAGAAAATATATTCAAAGATTCAATCCAAAATTGACAATAATGAAATTAAAAATAAGAAACTTTACAAGATATTAGCTTAAGGACAATAAGACTAAAGAAATATTGCAAGATACTTCCAAAATTAATAATTAGAGAAAATTATTTGTTTCAAGTTACTCTTGGCATTTCCAAGAGGGTGAAACCGTAGTCAAGATTATTATGACTTCATGCATCACCAAACAAATAAACAAATAAAACGGAAGACAATCCTGTCACATTTCTATATATCTTGAAGAAGAATGTGAAGATGCAATGCTACTAAAAACATTTCAAGCCAAGATCGAATCATTTAGGAAAGGGAATGATAGAAAACTTGTCCTAGTCATTGTCCATATTACTCATCCACTAGGAAACCCTAGAGATAATTCCACAATTCCATAACTCATGCATTTCAATTCTATAAAGAGTCCCAAGAGAACATAGTATGAAACCGTAGTATTTGTACATCTCTACATAATAAATCTAATCAAATTAGTTCCCATGTAATTTTTCCTAAGTATTTGGTAATAAATGATATATATATATTTTCAATACCAAAAAAAAAAAAGATATTTTTTCCTCGGGAATTTATTCCTTTAGCCGCATTTTCAGCCGTATAGAACATAGTATGAAACCATAGTATTTGTACATCTCTACTTAATAAATCTAATCAAATTAGTCCCCACGAAATTTTTCCTAAATATATGGCAATAATTTTTATATCTTTTTCCTCGGGAATTGATGCCTTTAGCCGCATTTTCAGGCGTTGAAAAGAGACTCTTGAAATCTTTAAATGAAAGGCAATGAGGTCGAGGCTCGCTTCACACCATCTCCAAGTGCGACCCACAAAACATTCGCCGAAAGCTATGCTCATTTCGGCTTAATTAATCTTTTTAATTTCTTAGAGAAAACGATGTTTAATCTAAATGGGTCCCTTGGTTTGCAAATAATATATGTGTGGATCAAGCATATGCCAAAATCATGTGATCCTCTTTTGTTAATTAAGTGAGGCGCAAGCATATCCAGGAGGTTTACTTCATGAATTATTTTCATAGTGTTGGAAAGCTGTCAATGGATAGAAAAGAATGATTGGGGAAAGTAAGATGAACAAGTTGGGATTGTTCTTAATTTTGATTCTAACCAAGTTTAGTAATTGGTAAAGCCTATAAGGAAAATACGACTAAGTTGTAAAATTTTCAAATTATGTAATTAGATCTTAAAACTTGTTTAGAAAGTGCAATTAAGTACTTATTTGCTCTGTTGAATTTGAATGATGGAAAATGCTGTTATAACTTTTGAGGTCATGTTGGGGATAAGTGGATCCAACGTGAGAAAAAAAGAAGCCGAACAAAGTAAAAAGAAAAAAAGAAAAAATACATTGCTTTTGCTTTTTTACCCATCAATTGGTTCTTGTTTTTGCTTTTGTTTTTGTTTTTTTTGTTTTTTTTTTTTTTTTTTTTTTTTTTTTTTTTTTTTTGTAGTGTCTATTTGGCACCACATCATTGTTGCATAACCAAAAAATCATTTGAAAAACACATCAACATGTTTTATTGCTCAAATTTGATGGAACTAACAAAAATACTCGATTGCAAATTTTAGCAAAGTTTTGGAGTTTAATTAAACAAATTGAAAGTTTTATGACTTCAAAATATTTTCGTTATAACTTTTAAGACCTTAAAAAAGCACTTATCCACAACATAATATATATTTTTAATGATTATTAGAAAAAAAACTTCTGTCAAAATTTCTCATATGCATTTGAGATATAGTAAACAGTGCATGAAAATAACAAGTCTTATCATCTTCATCATCTTTTGTATGCTAATAAGTTATTTCGATTATCAAATAATTCAGCATTTTCCTAAAGTCACATCTGATTTATTTCAATTATGAACCACCTCTAGTATTGTGTGCATAATCGGAAACATTCTCTTGCAATTCTCTATCTGGGAAATTATTAGACGAGTATGGTAAGTGCACTGAATCTGTATTGAAATTTGGTTTGATGCGACGGTCCGATCCAGTCCGGTTTGTATATAATAATCGTAGAGTCATCCCTTGCTAAGCTGCGACACGTGGCGCGCGGTTAAGCCCACAGCATGTCCAGCGCTGTTTCCCGAAAAGTGATTGGATCATGTTGACCACCGATCGCGATCCGACGGTGCCCTTCCTGTTTTCAAAGTCAAACTCCCACTTTCTCGTTATCTGCAAGGCACCCAAAAAAAAGGAAAGAAAAGGGAAACTTTCACTATAATTAATCCCTTTTCAATAATAAAGAAATAATTAGTTTCAAGAAAAAGATTAAAAAAAATATAGTGAAAAAAGGGACAAAAAAAAGCTACTAAAAACATCAGGGTGAGGGGTTTAAATCAAATTAGTATTTTAATTTCAATTGATAATATCAGTGTCATTTTCCTAAAGAGGGACACACAACAAATCAGCAAAATTATGAATTTTTTTTTTCTGTCTATTTTATTTAAATTCTAACTTATTTTCAGACTTTATCATGTCTTTTTATAGAGTATAGAGATCGAAACTCACACTTAAAATTGAGTATTCATATTCTTAGTCCCTAAAAAAAAGTAGGGAATTGAACTCCTCACCTCTTGAAAATTATGTAATTTTTTTGGGTGTATATACCAATTTGAGAATTTCCCTTATATTAACCCTAGTTTATTTTCTCATCTGAATTAAGTATCATTTTAAATTCGAGAGAATTATTAAAAAAGAAAATATGAACTATTACATGCCGAACTCCAAACCTGCGCATAACGTTGTAGTTCTGACATGCGTGCGCGAACTGCAAAAGGCAACCTTCTACTTTTAGCGAACAAGAAAAAGAAACTCTCTCTCTCTTTTTCTCTCCCCCCCTCTCCCTCTCCTCTCGCTCTCGACATTACTGAAGCGGGTTACCGTTCGCAGGTATCGAATCGATCGTTCCCGCACGATTCCATCGTATTCTTCCTCCGCCATTCCCGTCGCTGCGTCGCAGAGATTGTCGCGTCGCGTCGAACTTCATCTTGCATTTTACTTCGCTGATTTCCTCCGTGACGCGTCGGTAATCCACCGAACCGCGCGTCGGTTTTCGTCCGTTGACGTTCGAATAATGCTTCCCGTTCCGTAGGGCGTGCGATTTTTTTATCAGGAGTGAATTCGTGATTCTTTGCCCGTTTTTCCGATCTCCCCCGCATTGATTCCCCTCGCCGCCGCCGCCGCCGCCGCCGCCGTCGTCGTCGATTTTCCGCTTTTCTGAGTCGAGGAAAAATGGTCGTGGTCGGGCCGTTGCGCATTCGGTTGCGCCGCGTCGGCTGAACGGGAATCGCCGGTTTCCGCAGTTTCCGGCGTCGCGGTTGCGGTTGCGGTGCGGGAGGGAAAGAGGTGTTTTTGAAGGAGTGGCGCTGTGTTTGCTCCGACCGAGAGCGGTCCGTTCGCCGGAGCGAGGCGGTTGTTGTGGAATGCTAGCGGGGGGATTGCTCGGCGAGATGATCATTTCCGGGAGGTGATTTCGTTGCTCTTATGAATTTGAAAATGCAACCGAAGGAAGATGGGGAAGCGCAAGAGGAGCGGCCGTCGTCACGCTATTACGTTCTGCAGCATTTCTCCGGGGAGGCGATTAGAGTGGCCAATGAGGCGATTCACAGTGTTTACGCCGGTGGCTCCGGCGCCCAGCCCGGGCACCGGCGCAGCCAGAGCGATGTGATGCACAGGAGGAGCAATAATCTTCAGAAATGGAAGGCTCAGATGCAGAAGGCGTGGCGGTGGGGCAGTAGTTCGGATGAGCAACGCCGACGGGCCAGCTTTAACCCCGAGGTGTTGGCGAATCAGAAGCGGCAGTGGTACCAGCTCCACGCGAGGCCTTTGGTACCTTATCTTTTCTTTCTGCCTTTTTCCTTCCTTCCTTATGAACCTGTTTGATTTTACTGCCTTGCTCAGACTTCTGTGAGTTATAAATGTGAAAGAAACAGATTGACATTGGGCAGTCCTTGTTTTCTCATCAGTTGGATAATGCTGCATAATTCACCTTGTTGGCAACCAATGAGATGTCCTTGCTAATTTATTGACCTGCTTGCTGAAATGGTACACAAGCAATTTTCCTCATTTAAACAGAAATCTATCTGGATATTTTATTGTTGATGTTATACAAGAGTTAGCGTCTTCACCAGTTTGCTGTTCATGAAGGCTGTATATTTAGGCTATCTTTGGGAAAAGAAAGAAAAGTGAGGTGATGAAAATTTGGGTGCAAAATGGGAAGAACTCTCTTGTGAGAGACTTGTGGAGGGAAAATTTAAATTTTCTGATGCTTTCTCTCCAAATTCCATCCCCTTGATGCTCCCAGACATAAAGTTAGCTAATTAATTGACTATTGATGACTTATGGTCATATCTTACCCTTGTATTGCTAAATAAGCAGATCAAAACAAAAGGAGATTCACAAAGTGTTGGTTTTGATTCTTTTTCCCCCTTCATCAGAATTCATGCATTGGGAAAAGATTGTATGGGGCAGTTTTTAATACATTCAGCATTTCTCATTCTGAAATGACATACAAATTCACTTTGTATTTCTAAAAAGACTTCTTTGTCTATGAATATTAACAATCTTGTCTCGACTTTTAAGGGATCACATTGTCAAGAGTTCTGCAGTAATCCCTTTTATGATGAGAAATTGATTGAGATCAAGTACGGTCATGAAAAATTACTGCTCATAGAGAAAAAAACACAATTTTAAATTGGTGATAAATCTCTTTTTTTACGGCATTACTAGGAATCCATCATTCCTTTGCATTACATGAGTCATGTCTGCTCGAAGCTTGCCTTTTTTCCTGTGGTCTGAAAGTCTCTTTGTGAAGAGAAAATATCTTTGTTTGTAATTAGAGGTAATATTTATACATTTTTAAGAAGAATGAAGTTTCTTACCTCTTGTGATTTTAGACAATATCACCGTGTAGTGTCTCTCTCATCATCTACATCATTTTATTAGTGTTTAGCTGGCTCTGTTCCATATTTATTTCACAGATTGTGCTTTCCCCCCTCATTTGAGTGGGCTCTCTTCCATCGGTACCCCAGAAATCATGAAGGCGAATGGCTATGCACTGTCTAAACTTTATCTGCTCATTTCAGTAATTCAAAGTTGTTCTTGTAGGACAATGATACTTATGTGCCGCCAACGTCCCTCTTTGAACATTTCATCATTGCTGGTCTTCATTCAGATGCTAACTTGGAAGTTGTGGAGGATGCATTTATTAGGAGGAAAAAATGGGAGTCAGGGATGGCAAAATCTGACTTTATAGACTCCAAATTGTTGCAGAATCGAGGGCCTTCTTTCCCAACATTGGAGCCTCAGGTGAAGTGTAAGGCTTAATAGCAAAATCACTGATCTCTCTCTCCCTCCCCCAAAAAGAATTTGGTGGTTGTGGCAGATATCCCTTAAATTTGCCATTGTGAATGCTCTGACCATTTAATTTGCTATATGGCTGATGATAAGGTTTTTAGTTTGCCATTGTGGGTTTGGATATGTGGCTCTTCTTTGAAGCTTGCAGGGCATATGTGTTTTAGTTGGCCTCAATTTCACAAATATGGCACTAATAGATCAGTTTGCCTATGTTGTGTTTACTTACTTTTGCAAGTTACTTGAGCATTTTCTTTTTCAGGAGTCATTTCCTTTGATGGCAACTTAATGGTAGCCTCTTGTTTTTTTTATTTTTTATTTTATAAACACAGATACTTTTTAAATATCCTCCTGGCAAGAGGTTACCAATGCGACAGAGGGATTTAGCAGCATTTTGCTTTCCTGGAGGTGTTAAGGTGCGAGACTAAACATTTGAGGGCCTTTAATACCTGAATAAATTTGAAGCTACTCTGTTAGTCATTGCTAGATTCGTATGTATTGGAGTTCTTTGATATTGTATGTTACATAAGGAAACTCCCTTTGCATCTTTTTCCATCTTTTGTGGGGTTATCTTCTCTTTTGGCAGTTGCAACTTTACTACAAACAGTTTCGTTGCTTCAATTTTACCAGGTATCCCGAGATTGCTCCGCTTGATATGTATCAAGCAATGTGTTTGACCTACAGAATTAGGTTGTTTTATGACAATATAAGCTTTTTGTGAAACGGGTGCACAACATGGTATCAAAACTCAGTCAAGGGTTCCAATCCTAGCACTAACTCATCTAGTGTTTCTGATTTTCACTGCTATTATTCTGCTCCTTATCTGCCCTTATCCACGTTCTATGTGCACATGAAAGTCATGCTTACATGCGAAAATAAGTTCCAAGTATATTTCAACATACAGTAGGGGCTTATCTTCAGATTGAGATTTTGGGTTAAATGGTTCACTAACTATATGGATGTGATACTTATGTCATTAAATCAGTTGGTTCACGATAGCAAGAGAGGCTAATAATAAGCTGAAGTGACTAGAACTTGGAAAGTGCCAAGGAAAACATCATTGACATTTTAGTATTGATGAATATTAATATCATTCTACCATCAATATTGACTGACACAGAGTAAGTATTTGATCAAAAGAATTAGCTAAAGGAAAAAATTTCTTATGGGAGCAGAGTTGTTGCTAAATTGGTCCTGAAAAGAGAAGATCGTAAGTTCCTTTGATCACAGATCTTTTAACCATACAGAGGCAAAACCCACAGTACATTATGTGTTATATAGGAGAGAGAAATGTTTAGCTGGTTGGTGAACCCTTCATGGCTACCGACAGTGAATGCTCCACTCATCATTTAGATAATTACGAAATACTTAATATCTCTTAGAAGAAACGGTTAGCCCGCATAACTTCAGACGTCCCTTGCGTGTTTTGGAGCCGGTTGATATTGAACTTGCATTTGTGAATCAACTTTGATGTATCTAATCTTTGCTTTACATAATGGGTGCAGGCACAAATGCTGGAGAGAACTCCTTCTCTAGGTGACCTGAATGAACTTGTTTATGGACAGGTATGTAAGATTGTTGTATATCCTATTAGCAGAGAAACATAAGTACGCCCTTCTTGTGAGCCCTAGCCTCATTGAATGATTTTTTTGGTCCATAAAGTACTTTTCTTCTTAGTTGTGTATGAATATTCTCATTGATGCTCTCTAAGACCATTGAATGTAAATTATGGTTGAAAAATGCATTATTAGGAATTTGAAATGAAAAACCTGCTCAAAATGTTGTCCTATATCTGTTCATAATCGATGTTTCTTCCCGTCTGCTTTATTCTTCTTGCTTTCATTCATTTATCCTTTTACAGAGTAAAGTTGGCGGCGGCTTTTTTTCAGCGACTCTTTCAAATAAAAAAATAAAAAATAAAAAAGTTAGAATGGTGTCAGGCGGGGATGAAGTTGGTGGAAACAACATCAACTTAATATGCAAACCCACTAAAGAAGTAGTTGTCCTAAAATCTCTCCATCATATTAATTTTATAAATGGGGTACAAGGAGCTTGGTTTATTGTAGCCTTTGTAGATGCTTATGTGAAATTTTTTTAAGTTTGAGGTGGTAAATGATACGATCATGACTCAAAAGGTGGCGATATTATTGGAAAATCTAACCCAAAAGCTTAAGCTTCTAAGTGGAGGGATACCACATGAATATAAAGAACATTCATGATCCGTTGTCAAGTGATGTGAGACAATATTTCAATGCTCACTCTCATGTGCAAGTTGAATTACAAGCTGTGGAATTTTTATTATGCACATTTATATAGAATTTTTTTACCACGCACCTTTGCATAAGGGATAACTGGTTATGATACTATGTTAGATGGTCCAAGCCAAAGGCTTAAGCTTCTAGGTGGAGGGATACCACATGAATATAAAGAGCATTCGGGATCTGTTGTCAAGCGATGTGGGACGATATTTCAATAAATATGGATTAATGTTAAGGCTAGATCCGAGGAATGGATGGCCTTAATTGGGTCTAACCCAAAATATAGGCCTAAATATCAAACTTGGAATTGGGCCTCACCCAAGCCACTTGAAAAAAAGAGTTACATTATTAGAAAATCGGTCAGGCTCATTTGGCTGATAAAGGGAGCCATTTTCATCAGCCTAACGCTTACTTATCCTTTCCATGAAAGGTAGGTTATGGTGGATGTATATGTGCTATACAAATCATATTGGTACATGCAACTAACTAGATATGGATACTTACGTTGTAGACAAATTGACACTTTGAGATCTGTTGTGCAAAATTAAGTAAGCATCTTCTTGAGGTTACTATTAGGAAAGCTTGTTGTCTTCTAGTATCGGTTATATACATGCTTAATGACATTAATTCTCCTTCTGGGCCCTCTCTCCTATATATTTTCATTTTCTATCTGTGAGATTTTGTAAGACCACCACTGACTGTTCTAAAAACCTAAACTGTTAGATGGAGGTATGGTTTTATTATTTAAATATTGTAACACTCCCCCTCATGTTTAGTCTGGTCTTTTTGCCTAGTACTAAGTGTAGAAATATTTAATTGGGGAGACAAATGGGCCTAGGAAGATTTGAACTCGGGACTTTTAGCTTTGATACCACATAAGATTTTGTGGACCACTGCCAATTATTCTAAATGCTTAAACTGTTATAAAGGCGTGGTTTATTTTTTTAAATATTACAACATTATTTTCTTCTCATAATTGGCATTTGCACAATCAGTATAATTTTTTTCCTAAGAGCTTTTTTATATTTATATTTCATTTATGGGATGGTAAAGTCTCTTTTTGTTTCATCATTACTAAGTGAATTTGATTTCCAAAGTTCATTCCCGCGTATAATGTGATATTTTATAATTTCTTGAACTAACAGGAGCATTTGGGCCGGGATGACTTATCATTTCTTTTCTCATTTAAGGTGAGTCTCTTGCTGTTTTCTTTACCCTGTATACTGATTGGGATGCTCAATTTGCTTGAAACTTTGACTAGACTTTGTATGAAGTGCAGGGGACTAATGATCTCTTGATGTTAGTGACATTTATTACAGTGGTCTGTTCATGTCATGTTGATTGTGTGTTTGGTCATTTCATTGTCATCATATGGGAAGAGATCCTACTGGATTTTTGTATCCCAGTATATGGTGTCGGTCCATCTTTGCTATGGCTGGTTTTTTCTTTATTTACCTGTGTTGTGTTATCTGAATTCCTTGAACTATACATGTGCTCAGATCTAGATGTAAATTACAATGGTGATATTTAGCAAAGAATTTTATTGGAATTTTCATTTTTTATATGCCAATGTAGCCAAATCAAAAACCTCTCCTATATAATCTATGTTCTTAACTTCCTTAGATCCCTTGTTATAAACATCTGAGCAGAACCACTAGCTGTCGAGTACTTGCTGCATCCTCTCTTCCTTTGTTGGCACATGAGATTAGCTTAGGCAAAGTTGTGACCAGTTCCTACTTTTTTTGGGAATACATTCCATTGAGAAAATCACATCACATGGCTACTGGCTGTTGTCTTGTGTTACTGAACATTTATGGCACTAATTTTGAGCATTGTGTTAAAAAAGTGAGATCTCATGGTGGAGAGACACATGATCATGTTTCATCTAACATGAGATGCACTTATGTTCTATCATATTCTTGAAACAAAAGAGTCTTCTGCCATGCTCTATGTTCTCTTGTCAATGGTAACATATTCATACAATTAATTAGTTTTGATGACTAATCTGGTGGAAGTGCAACGTTATTCACTTGCAGGAAGTTATTTTCTCTTTGTTACTTCTGTTCTCCCATATTCTATGTTCTTGTTGTCAATAATAAAATATTTGTACAATTAATTGGTTTTGTTGATGAATCTATTGGAAGTGCATGGTTAGTCTGAACTTGCAGGAAGTTTATCTTTTATTTGTTATTGGGGTGGCCATAGCCAAGTGGCAAAGTTACTTTGACAAGGAAAAGAAAGGAAGAGAAGTCATAAAAAATGTAGATATCAATCACCTCAGGTGATTGGATGAATCATTTTACCATTTCCATTTCTAGATATTGTGGAGAGAAGAGAGGAAATATTTCCTATGCTCTCGGTCGCCTGGGTACATACATTCTAGTTGCAAAAGAAAAAAAAGGGTGATGTGACTTCCTTGGAGAAAGGGCTAAGTATGGTTGCAACATAATATGACTTCCTTGGATTTGTAAACTTTTATTTCTCTCCTTTCTTTTGTTTCTGGGATTTCATTTGTTTCACAGGATTGCTCCATCCTTTTAACAGAATGTCTTGTACTTAAGCAGATGGCGGACAATGCAACTCTTTATGGAGTCTGTTTGCATGTACCAGAAATTGTTCAGAGACCACCTGGCATTGTTGGAAATTTGTCACCTATTCGTCAGTCATCTGGAGGATGTCGCTTTCTTGTCTCCGCTCCTCGTTGTTACTGTTTGTTAACTAGAGTACCTTTCTTTGAGTTACACTACGAGATGTTGAACAGGTTTGTGTTGCTATGGTTGCCTTAACTTCTGCACTGATTGAAGGAACATGGAATAATGGTTAACATTTAGCTTGTGTTATGACAATTCAATGCAGTATCATTGCACAGGAGCGTCTTGACCGGATCACTCGATTTGTTAATGAAATGACTCTCACCAGTTACATTCCTTCAGAAACCAATGCACACGATGTAGTGAGTAAGAATGATGAGTATCATGACAATGACTCTCGTACAGATTGGATGGCATCTGCAATACCTCTTCACAGTGCTTTTGCCCTTGCTGCTGCTGCCGCTGGTCTGGCACGAGATAGTGGTGTCTTATCTTCTTCAACTAAGATCCAGGAAACGCAGTCGCTTGAAGGTGCTACTGCAAGTGATGTTTCTGAGTTGAGTCACAGGAGGCAAATAGATAATGATGTTGGGAGGCCTATGCCACATTCCGATGACAATACTTCTGAGATCTCAGAAACTTGTTCTGAGAGTCTGGAACGGATGTCCGAATGCTATGAAAATGGACTTCACTCTCCAGAAGTTGGGGCATTCTTATGCCATAGGAACCCTATAATGGAGCGACTGGGGAGTTCTGATTCCCTTTACAGGTAGTTATCATGTAACACTAGCTGCATCCTAACTCCTAATTCTGATGGATCCATCTTGATTTCTCTATACTAACTAGCAGATAACTCTTTGCATCTCCAAATTTTGGGACATCTTCTGCATTTACTTGTGCTTGTACTGCTCCAGTGCATTGACAGTAATGCCTGTTGTTCTTTGGCAGTCCAGTGAGAAGTGTGGGATCAGAGGATGAGGATGATGATCTTTTTCCAAATTCACAAAAGGATCTAAATGATGACGTAATGCTGGAGTGGGCGAGAGTGAGTTTGCTATTCTCCCATATGTTTAGATAATTGGGATTTATTAATGTATTGTTATTAGTCTGCTCATCTCTCTGCTCTACGGTCTTTGGTATAGGAAACTAAGAATGATTTGCTCCAGATAGTCTGCAGTTATCATGCCTTACCTCTTCCACCAAGGGGAGGTGAAATGGTTTTTCGGCCTCTTGAACATCTTCAGGCTATCTCATACAGGCGACCTCCCATATCTGCTCTTGGGCTAAATAAACAGTTGTTAGATTTATTGGAAAATGCTGAGGTAACTTCTTTGCTTACTGATTTTTGTACTTTTATGCTTGATGACTTACCATTTATGGTCCTGATTAGTCCAACTAACATAGTTTAACTTGATGAAAGGTTCATGCAAAGATAGGTTTTGCAGAGACAGCTCTTGCTCTCTCTATATGGACAACTGCAACTATTTGTCGAGTTCTCTCACTTGAAAGTGTAAAGCCCTCAATTTACAAATTCTTGAGTTATGTTCATCAGATGTTAGACCTTTTACTAGATGCTTATGATGGTTCCGCAAGAAAGTAAATATTATCTCCAGAAAAAGAGTTCTGTCATATTTTTTGCTTCCGGCCATGAATGCAAGTTAAGCTTGCTAATAAGCAGCAAAACCTATAGTGAGAGAAGAAGCCACTCTTACACTTATCGCATGAGAATCCAAGATTTAGAAGTCATTATTTCTCTTTCATTCGAGATTTGCTAAGACTTTTCAGTATTTTGCATTAAGATTCAATTCAAATCATGTATTCTCTTGCTTGGTTGAGAGTATAACTCCACCTATTATCCTCTACTCAAACAATCTTTATTTCCCAGTCTTAGGTAAATGTGGTTTGGCATTTCATTGCATGCTTCAGAGCAGTCCATCTAATCCTATAAATAAGAATTAAATCTTTTACTCAAGGAAACCTTCCTTTGTTGGGCTCAAAAATGCTTTTGATTATTTAGGAGAGAACTGACGATAGTCACTGGAAAGTAGTTAACTTAAGGTGACTTTAAACTGGTTTTTCAGTAGTTTCCAAGAATTTTTTAGACTGTAAAGTTTTCCACAGAGTTTATGAACAATTTATGCTTGCGATTTAGATTCCTTTCACTTTGGCATTGCCTCTGCTTCTTAACTTTTTGTTATTGTCAAGCTTACAAATAGTGATCTTGGAAGTGAGTTTGAATTTGATATGTTCCCACTTTTCTTAACAGGTTTTATGGTTGGTTGCTGGTGTTTTATTAGAAAAACAGATAGTACTAGTGTGCCCCAATCTGGTAAGTCCAATGATGTTGCTGGACCTAGATAAACTGAACTTCGCTTTTATACTTATATGCTTCTATCGGCTATGATGGATTGTGACAAGAACTCCAATTGATGCAGGGTATTCTATCAGCTTCTGTGTTGTCTCTTATTCCCATGATTCGACCATTTGAGTGGCAGAGTTTATTGCTACCTGTAAGTTTGAACTCCAGCTTGTCTTATATCTTCGAAGCTCTCCAATGATGAGTTGCATGCTGTACACCTAGATTTTGGCATCTAGATGTTGTTATTGATACGTTGTGGTGAATTGGATTTTTAAGATTTACTCTCGGTTGTCTGGTTTTTTCCTTGACATCAACTCATTGAGAGTTCTGCTTTCAGTTTATTGCCTTAAATTTATTCCCTGTCACTTTAAGCTTTGTAAATGAAGAGTCTTGGCATATCAGTAAGTTACCCACTTGTGACTAGAAGTTCATGGATTCACGTCATTGATACACCACACCACACCACACCCCATTTGCTGAAATAAGAAAAAAAGAAAAAGAATAGTAAGGGGAAGGAAAAAGTGGGAAAAAAAGCAAAGGGAAATTGATAGAGATCACAAATGTGACCTTTGTTCCATAGAAGGCATCAGAATGTTCTTTCTTTTTCTCCCATATCTGTTTATACTCTATTTGTGTAATTTAAGTTGTTATATACATATAAATGAAAATGTTATTGGTATTATTTTCCTCATTTTGTGCTCAATAGGTAGAGTACGTTTTTCCTTTCTTATCCCCTATTCCCCTATCGTGACAGCAGAAAATGGAGTGAGTGGTCAGTGGATAGGATAACAACATATTCGAATTATTGATAGATAATAGTGTGAGATTTTGTGGGATCACTACCAACTGTTTTAAAATCTTAAGCTGTTAGATGAAGGCAGGGTTTAATGTTTAATTACGTGAACACTCCCCCTCATGCTTGGTCTGGTCTTTTGCCTAGTACTAAGGGTGGACGTATTTAATTGGAGAGGCAAATAGGGCCTGGAAGGATTTGAACTCAGGCCCTCCAGTTTTGATACCATATGAGATTTTGTGGGATCATTGTCAACTATTCTAAGAGCTTAAGCTGTTAGATGAAAACAAGGTTTGATGTTTAATTACGCTAACAAATAGCTGTGGATAGACATTGGCAATGAGGTTGATAGTGGATTCAGATCTCTCTCTCTCTCTCTCTCTCTCTCTCTCAGCAGATGTAAATAGAGGATTCTTATATTTCTTTCTAGGACTCGTGTTACTCTATATGTATTTGTTCTAATACTCCCCCATGTGGGCAAATCCAATGCTTCATTCGGGTTCATCTGCTTAGACTTCGTTGGATGTAACATCTTTAAATACTGGATGCAGTTACTATTATTATTTCTGGCCTCCTATCTAGACCACAAAACGCACCTGAAAGAGATTGAGGGGTACCTCTCCTGGAACACTGCAATGCTAGACAGGCACCTAAGTTCCATATAATTAACAAGCATAGGTTTGTCAAGACAAATGGGCCACCCAGTTAGGTATATAACCTTGCATTTTTGGGAGTTTATTGACTTATGAGTGTGGCATGTTCCAGTTTTGTCTGCTGGAGTCTCAGATTAGGCATGGAGTAAATATGGATCTCATATACATATGTGCTCTTCTCAACTAACTGCTTAAGTGTTTGGGTTGGAAATCCTCCGACATGTTAGGGAAATGCCCATTGAGCAACCTGTTTAATTGCCTAAATTCTCATGGATTTTCAACCCTAGAATATCCGTCTCCACCAAATGCAAGGCATTACTGTATGGCTATTTTTTTGGTGGTGTGCCATGAGAGGGGTTGTTAAAGTCCAATATTACTCTGGGCGGTGTTAAGACTAGCCTAATTCACAAGTACTTTTGCCTCCTAATTGCTTAAGCTTTTGAATAAGAGATCCTTTAACCAGGATATTAAGACTAAACTGGAGTTCCCTCTTCTTGGGATTTATCTGAGATTGATTCTATTTATGACTTGTGACATGTTACATCAATGCATAACATGCTTGCATCAATTTGACAAAGTCTTTGGTTCTTCAGTTTTTACCATTTTTGATATATATACTTGCATTAGCTGTCAATTTTTTGTCGGTGCTAGTTTTTATTATGAATATCTATTGTTTGCTTTCAGGTTCTGCCTGAGAGAATGTTTGATTTTCTTGATGCTCCAGTTCCCTTTATAGTAAGTTTTCATTGTTTCCAACTCATCCTATTTTAAGTCAGACTTGTAATTTGGAAGCATCATGGGATTAATATTGTTATGATCCGACGGCTTTGCAGGTGGGCATACAGCACAAATTTGCTGATTTGAAGATGAAAACATCTAATCTTATTCAGGTTAATGTGCTTAAAGACCAGGTTTGTCATCTTTTCCCTCCTTTATCAAGACAAGCGTACAAATGTTTTTCCTCATGGAACAATGTTCTGATAAAATCCATGTAGCCCCTCAATATAAAAGAAGAAACAGCACATGGCAATAAAGGCTTGATTTATTGTTCTCAAATTTGTTGTTGTCATAGAAGTTAAATAATAGTTTTTTGCTGCCAATTCTTTTCATTTGGTGCGATGGAGGATGTTTTAAAGAGATTAGCTTAGTTTGTGGCTGATGAAGCAGATATAAAATTTCAACTTTTCATACTTAATGACTTGTGGTATTTCATATGCCACAACAAGAATGTTCACTAAAAGATAACAGACTATTAGACTTGAGCATTATCTTATGTGGACTAGCATTTTAGGCTCCATGTTAAAGTTCCTCACTGACCTGCCACTGATCTTCCCTTCTATGTACTAATATTATTTGTGGAACAGATGAAGTATCAGAGGATGGAGGGTCTGGGTAATACAAGCGTTTTGTGGTTGATTAGAAAAGACATACATTACTTTCTCTTTTGGTGATTGACACTGGTTTACCTAGAAGAATGTAAACTAGGACTAACAGAACTACAAAAGAACTGTAGTGTATATGGACCAGCAAGGTAGATTCAGATGGGTGAATAGGAAAATCTTTTCAGTGATGTTCTCTCAATTTTCTCCTCTGTTTGATCAGATTAATACTTGGAGATGATTCTAATGGTCCTGTAGAAGGAAATGGCTTCTATGCTTAAGTTCGTGTACAAGAATGTTTTAGACAACAAGCTGGGTTAATGGCTGGCTGGAATGGAACAATCTTTGACAAATTGAACTCACTTTTGTAGGTGAAAATGCGTCATTTGCCAGCACTACCTAGGTACAAAGAGCTTGTTTCTGAACTAAAGCCAATTTATGCTAGACTATCTCTTGAAAGCTCAATTGCTAAAAGGCATCCTGTATATAAGTGCAGTGAAGTGCAGGTACACATGATCATCATGGAGTTTCTAATCAGTATTTTAGTGTGTTTTTCCTACATGAATAGATATGTTGTTATTTTTGCATTATATGCCTCTGATTCTTTTTACTTTTGATAGTCACTAATCTGGTGATGGTGTGCAGGCAGAAGCTGCTGGCAGGTTCTTGACTGTAATGAGGAACTACCTTGATTCACTGTGCTCAGATTTGAAGTCTTACACAATTACTAGTGTACAGTCAAATAATGACAGGGTTAGACGGACTTTATAATATTCTTTTCCTTGCTGCTTAAATGATAAGTAATTACTATGGTTTATAGAACCTATATTCTCATTGAGATGTGATTGTTTTGTACCTTTTCAGGTTTCTTTACTGCTTAAAGATAGTTTTGTTGATTCCTTTCCTAGTAGAGACCGACAGTTTATTAAGGTAAGATCTACTTTCCTTGAACTATGCATGATGCCATACATATTTGTTGCATTATATACTCTAGCTACAGCATCTCATCTTCTATGCATTAGATTATTATCCAGGAGTTCATCAAGTGATTAGAAATTTTAACCAATGAAGCATCTACCAGGGCATTCTTGAGTATTAATATAAGACTACATGATTTTTGCCGGTGCATTACTTTGACTTAATTGCTTGTGTTTATCTTAAATTAACTGAAGCTCTAGCATTTGTGATATATGGGTATTGATATCTAAAATGTAACCTCCTGTACTTTTGAGCAACTTGAGTCTTTAGAATAAACGGGAGTGCAACGAACATGGTATTGGAGTGATTGGATTGTCATACTCCCATTTTTACACATTTCCTTCTTTATTCTTAGTTGATTTTAACATTTTAGTTAATGCATTGGGTTCATATACTTAAATTGATGTCACAGTTTCCATCATCCTACCAACCTTGTCTCAAACTTTTGAGTATTTGTAAGATATAAAATATAATTCCTGCCATTATTCAACAGTTTAAGCATTTGCTCATTTTAATTGATGAGTACCAAGGACTCAAGTCATGAGTGGAGGGGTGAGGTGATCTTCAGTCCTCTGAGAATTTATTGTGGGCATTGAATGACTGTAGATAACCTTAGTGAAAAGTCAAGAGGGATGTCATTGATTGTCAGTATATATACATCTCATCTAACTACCTGTGACACTATTTATCTAGGCACAATTTGATTCCATGGAGTTATGTCAGGGCATCTGGATTCCTTCATGATTTTAAATGAGGTTTACGGTAGAATACTTTTTGCTCATGATTCTCTTTCTCTTGGTCTATACAGATGTTTGTTGACACACAGATGTTTAGCGTTCTATCAGATGCTGCTATATCAACCTGTGAGAGTAGGCGTTTCTAACTTAAATCTTGACACCATTATGATGCATCAAGTGCAACTTTCAAGGTTTGTTAGAGAATCCTGCAGATATAGATGGGAGAAAGACTACTATAGCCGAAGGCTTTAACAAAATTTTAATTTGTAGACTACCATGATCCTTTGTACGTCAGGGGCCTGCAGATATGTGCAGTGCCAATTTCTCATTAGTAAATTGTCTTGCCAAAATCAAGCAATCATCATTCCTGTCTTTTATTTGGGATATGATGTTCGGCTTTTTGGGTGTCTTCTAACTTGAAATGCTTGTAGCCACTTTCGTGGAAGAAGCATGGTTATGTAAACCTTCAAGGCAATCAGTCTCATTAGTGCAAGAGCTGATAAGTCCTTCAACTGGACTTTACATTACTCAAAATAGCTCCAAAATAAAGGAATTCAGATGTTAAAATTTTCTGTGCTATGCATAGTTCTGTTTATACATAGTGTAGTGCTATTGCTAATAGCAATTCTCAACAAGCCTTTCTTCTCCTGTTATCCTATTCTACTTAGTATCAAATCCTTTTGTTTCCTTCTTGAAGAGTTAACAGTTTCTATGAAATGATTGTTTCCTATATTGCCATAGTTTTTCCTTTTTTCTGGGTTGTGGGGGGTGGTTGGTGGTTGGTTGTTTGGCGAGCCCGTGTTTCCCCTCTTTAAACTATATAATTTGCATAAAAATTTGTAGGTGATCTTTCATCCATTTGATGCTGTGAATAGGCTGTTCTGAAAACAGATTGCTAACTTTGATTTCACATTGTTCCTAGTCCTAGAAGTGGTCTTGGAACTGCCCAGCCCTACTAGACAGTTCATGTTAGAGAATGGTATAGAAGTCATCGTAAGTCATATTATTGATGAAGAACATGAAAGTGTATGAATGCACGAAGAATGTTTTTGCAGCACTCATCACCAATTATATTGATGATGCTTAAAATCATATGTAAATGATGTTTACTAAGGAGTCTTAAAGCGGGACTTTTTCATGTTTTTTCTAAGGTTGGGTCTGGTCCACACGGTTCTCATTGACTTCATTGAAGCTTTGGGGATAATTAATTCGACGTATTAGGGGTGTGTATTCGATTGTACTGATGTAGAATGTCCAAACGAGCCATGGATGGATTTGTTTTTCATCGACGTAAATGATGTTTGTCCACTTTGATTTGACAGGGCGTTTCAAGACTCTGATCCTAAGAGCGGATCTAGGATCATGAGATGATAAGATCATAAAAGTTTTCAAATATGATATCTCAAAAGTAGAAACATCTGTGAATTAGATCTAGAAATCGAATTGGTAGGATTAAACCGTTCCTATACTAATTATTCATTGGAATGGTAATTCTCCATAAGATCTATTCATTTTGCTAGTTTCAGGTAACAGTATCATAATGCCTAGAAAACAGATCAAAACTTTAGGAACCATTTGTGCTCAGTGGCCCGTAGTGAATGTCAAGGTAAATACATTTGATTGTCTAAAAATGGATATGCAATTATCATTTGATGTCGATGATCCACACCATAGTGTAGTTAGGCAAACAAACAAAATCATGTTATGTAAAAATGAAATTCCCTGTGCACCAGTTTTACAGCAGAGAAAAAGTATGTGACATGGTCGGGATGAATCATCGTGGACCAGATAGAACAGAGGGCACAACAGAATTGGTAATGCTGAATTCATCAGCCTCTTTTCCACTTCTTACACTTACATTTGTCAAGGTGAGATATGAGAAGTTATAAATTAGGTCACCTGGGACTTCCATCACTCCTTCCAGGACTTTGATGGCCATCGACAATGAAGGCCTCTTTGTGAAATCAACTTGCAAGCACCATGCAGCAAGCCTCATCATTTTCATCACATGAAGTCTGTTCAATTGCATATCCTCACTTCTCTTGTTGATCATATCCAAAAGCCGTCCTTCTTCCCACTTTCTTTTAAAAACTCCTAACAGGTACATGTCTTCTTGATTTTGAGATCTGTCAAAAACTCTCCTTCCACAAACTATCTCAAGAATTACCACACCAAAGCTATAGATGTCCACTTTCTCAGTAATTGTTGCATGTAGCCATTCTGGGGCCATATAACCTGGAGTTCCTCTCATTGTGGTCACAATTTGGCTTTGGTCCCTATCAATTATCTTAGACAAGCCAAAATCTGCAATCTTGGCATTAAAGTTTTCATCCAAGAGTATGTTTTGGGGCTTAATATCCATATGAACTATCTTCCATCTGCTTTCTTCATGAAGATAACATAGGCCCTTTGCTATGTCAAAAATGATCTTCATTCTTTGTTGCCAATCAAGCAAGGGTGACTCGTCTAATTTATGAAAGATCCATTTATCTAGGGACCCTTTGGCTATGTATTCGTAGACAAGTAGCCTGTGAAATTTCTCTGCACAAAATCCAATGAGTTGTACCAAATTCACATGATGGATATTGCCAATGCTCTCAACCTCAGCAAGAAAAGATTTCTTAGAACCATTGAGCTGCTTCACAGCTACTTTTTTGCCGTCAGGTAGAGTGCCTTGATAAACAGAGCTAAATCCCCCCTCACCGATCCTGTTATCGAAATCCTCGGTAATGGATTTTAAATCTTCATAGGTGAATCTCATAAGTGCTCCCGATACTTGATCAAGATAGTCCTCTTCGACCTCTTCGACTTCATCAACACCTTTTTCCTCTTTGACATCTTCAAAGCCTTTTCTTCTATATAGGCCTTTTATGACGGCAACAAGAAAAACAACGGCTAAGAGCGATCCGAGGCTGGAAGTGATGGTTTTTATCAGAATGGTTTGGGAGAATGAGCAACTTCGATTGTGGTTTTATGCACTTTAAGAAAAAGTGCTGTGGAGTGCATCAAATCGGACTCATTTTTAATGGAAAATACCTGAGATACTAAGTAGCATACACGTGAATGCTTAGAGCCATCTCTTACATCTTGAAAAAGAGCCGCTCTGCAAGAACAGTTATTCGCACAAGTCTTTTTGCAACTCTCCTCATCTAAATTTCCAAGACTTGCAACTCCTTGGGGATCTGTCTTGACAGCGAAGTAATTAACCCCACGAACATCCAAAAAGCTTTCCAATCGCGGAGCTTCACAAGACGAAGGAATGCTTCCGGTGCACCCAAGTGAAGGATTTGCATAATCTATTGGCCTGAAGTAGCGGTCTGGACAGCTGCAGATCCCATGTCCTTCGCAAATTCCATATCTCCCACAAACCATTGGATAACCGCAATACCCAATGTACTCTGTTAGAATATCATGTGCCATGAAGAACTCATTTTCAAACTGCTGATACACCCTCAGATGTCCATTGGATTCAAACTTCAAGAACTGCACAGCTGCAGTCGAAACATAACCAGAAAACAAAGAACCGTTTCTTGTGTACTTCAGAAACAATTCAAGATGTCCTTGGGTGAATTCAACGTAATTAGAGCCACTGCTTGTGTCTGGAAAATTTATGCGCAAAGCGTAATAAACCTGCGGAGGGTCAGTCTCTACCTGAGCAAATAAACCTTCAGTAGTCATAGAAAGCGAATATAAACCTTGTTCATTCATGTTCGTCGCAATATTACTAGGGGTCAATTTCTGCCCCACCCTTAATTTCTGCCCCAGGAGTAGGGTGTCCGTGGGATGATCGAAGGACTGCCACACTACAGCATTTTCTTATCAAACAACACAAGGTTTCCGGTGTCAGTTAATTTCATGCCAACAACAGACTCACCATAAGTTTGGGTTGACCATGCAACCGAGCCGTCGGCATCTTTCAATAACAAATCTCCTTCTACTGTAAGCTCCAGGGTGGCTTGGTTTCCAACAGGATGATTCCAATTAGCCGACCACACAACCATTGGAGCCACTTTGTCGCTGTTGATGTTAATAGAGCGCAGATCGGTCGGAACAACCAAAATTGCAAAATAGTATAATTCCGAATACAGACTGGCTTGGCTATAGAAGCCACAGGTGAATGTTGAGCCATTATGGCTCTGAAGAACCGGGATTATGCTAGTGCCAGGCGAAGAGAACTGGATATAATTCACAACAGATGCTGTGGCAATCCATGTGGTGTTAAGGCCGGCGGTTGAAGAGACGTCGGCCCAGGCGCCGATCAAACCCAAAAAGTATGTTAGGACAAAGAGGCCGAAGGGTGTGAACATAGTGTGATATTACCGAAAGCAAGAAGCAGGAGAGGAATGTGCAGAGCAGAAGACGGAAACAAGATGCTGAATTCCAAGTAAAAGGTTGATATGGCCGTCATTGTTCGCACCATTGGGAAGTCCAAGAAGACTTATTGTCTTCATAGTATGCTTTCAGACTCGAATGCCGAACGCATCCGTAATCAGTAACATTCCAAAAACCTAATTCCATGCCACCTTGAAGGCGAATGCGACATTGAGGACCATAATTAACTCGAAACAAGAGCGCCCGATTGGAAGACACTAACATTGGTTTGTCCATGCTCCATCATCCGTTGGAATTAACAACTTGAAATGGACAACGGATGGCACATAGTTCTCTAAACATCTCGTTCAAAGTTTTGGAGAGAATCTAGGGGAACCAATCTTCCCTAGGCATCACAAATTGTTCTTTCGACGGAGCAACACCTAAAAGAGCAACGGTGTCTGATTGTAGAGATGATCTCCACTATATAAATAAAAATATTACAAAGTGTTGAAACGATCCTCACTTTATACAAGTTGTCAATCCCTTGCTTTCAGTATCTTCAAGAATCTGCTTGTGATTCGATTGACATCTCTAGATTCTTCTCCCTTGATCAATAATTCTTCTTCTTAAATTGGAAATTGGAAATTGGAGAATCCCAAATTCCCAGTCTAATTTCCAAATTGCGACATGAGTTCCGAAATGCATTTTCAGACAACGTGAAGAGATTTGTAATTTGATGCACATACGGAACATATAGTCACTAGTGCCAGTAGAGCCACTTTTTCTCGCTAATAATTTTTCATATGTTTGGTTCTTGCATGAAATACATGACTAATTGACATATAAAGGACACTAATATTATCACATAATAATATTAGTGGACTTGAGAGATGAATATGATATCTAAATAATCTCTACGGCTATTGACGCCATTGCACGATACTTTTCCTCTACACTAGATCAAGTACCTGTTTGTTGCTTCTTAACACTCCATGATAGACGATTACTACCTAAGAAGGTACAAAATCCCACAGTGATTGTCAAGTCAAGCAGCGACCTACGAAATCTGCATCACAGAAGGTATACAAGTTCAAAATTGACTTGGACAGGATTCACATTCCTTGATTTATTGTGTCGCTGCCGTAATGTAGGATACACTTCATAATTTGAATGTGGTTTACAGTAGGTTGATGCATGAATTGACAGGTAAAAGGGACTGCACATAAAATATTTAGCCATGTGATTGTGAGATATCAAAGAGCTTTGACTGTACTTCGATGTAGTGTAGGATCTAAAAATAGTTCTGCATTTGTACTAGAATGACAGCTAGTGACTATAAATGCGGAAATTAGCTTGTGGTTGTGCACGATTAAGAATTGGCAAAACATATTATTGGCTTAAATAAAGACCACAAGAAAATATCCTAACCTCCGCACCTTGAGAATAGCCCAATCGCCCCATATCTTTCGGTGCAATCTCACTGGTCAATGTACAAATGACTCCTTCAAGCAAGTTTGGGTCATCATCGGTGACAATCACGCATTCACATTAAAAAAAAGCAGAGCTAGAATGCCATAATCTGATGTTTGAATGAACAAGGAAGAATCCGCAATGCTACAAATGAAACTGAATACAAAAGGAATGAGTTAAAATGGTCAAACCATGCTCTTGGTGCTCGCTTGAGGCCATGCAAAACTCTCTCTAGTTTGCAAACATAAGACGAGTGTTTTTCGTCCTCAAAACTGGGTGGTTCCTCCGTATAAATAGGTTGCAACAAAAAGCCAAGTAAAAAGACATTTTGATCATCCAATTCTTTTATGGGCCAACCCCTAACTAGCATTGATGAGGACTGTCCTTATGCTTCCTGTTGAAACGACTGACAAGAAAGTCTAAAATAAATCTACTGCCATTAGAGCATATCCCTTGGCTACCGATCTTGTTTTTAATCTTTCTAACGTACTATGAGCCTTCAATTGGACTTAAATATGTACAAAATATAGAATTTGGTGGACGAGAGTCCAAGTTTTATCATAATGTAGTGCCTCGAGTTCCTCTTGCCACTAACCACCAGGTATCAATTCCTTGGGTATAGAATCCATTGTATGTAAATTAGCAGATATTGGATTAAGCACACACATGAGTAATCGTAGGATGATTTTGAGTGGGTGAACTTGCTAATCAAGAATTACGAAGGACATCCGTAGAGGAATCTCGTGTAGAATTAGTAGTGTTTGGCGACATCAACAAGGATGTTTGTTGACACACAGATATTTGGCCTTCTATTAGATGCTGCTGTATCAACCCGTGAGAGTAGGTGTTTCCAAATAAATCCGAAACCGTTGTGATACATCAAGTGAAACTATTAAACTTCGTTAGAAAATCCTGCAGATATAACCGAGGTCTTCGACAGCATTTTAATTTGTAGACTACGGTTCTCCTTTGTAAGTCAAGGCCTGCAGATATGTACCGTGCCGATTGCTCATCAGTACATCGTCTAGCCTAAATAAAGCGATCATCATCCGTCTTTTATTTGGGATATGATGTTGGGCTTTTTAGGGGTCTTCTAACTTGAAATTCTTGCAGCAGCTTTCGCAAAAGAAGCGTGGTTGTGTACACCTTTTCCCACCAATTTCAAGGCGATCAATCTCATTGGTATAAAAGCTGATCAGTTCTTCAACTGGAGTTTACATTATTCAAGATAGCTCCAAAATAAAGGAATTCAGATGTTTGAGCTTTCTGGTCTATGCATAGTTCTGTTTATGCATAGGATAGTACTATTGCTTATAGCAATTTTTAGCAAGCCTTTTTTCTCCTGTTGTGGCGAAAACTCTAGCTTCCGTAGCAGGAGTTGATAAATAAAAAGAAAAAAAGGAAGGCCATTTAATTTCAACAAAAGACCCACACTCAAGTTCCATAGCCTTGAGTCCGCTATCCTGATCATGATTTTCCTACTCTCATTGGGAAAGGTCCTTCCCTCCTGTTATCCTTTCCTACTCAGCGTTGAATCCTTTTACTTCCTTCTTGAAGAGTCGACAGTTTCAGTGAGGATCTATGAAATGATCGTTTCCTATATTGCAACTATCCATTTGATTTTGTAAATAGGTTGTTCTATTTATCTTTGTAGAAACAAATTGCTAACTTTGATTTCACATTGTTCCCAGTCCTAGAGAGTTGATGTTAGAAGATGAGATGGAAGTCATTTTAAGTTGTATCATTCATGAAAAATGTATAAATGCGCAGAGTGATTTTGCAGCACTCATCACCAATCCATATAAATGATGGTTAAAATCCTACATAAATGATGTTTACTAAGGAGTCTCTTTTTTTAGTCGAATAATAAGGAGTCTTAAAGCCAGACCTTTTCATGCTTTTTCTAAGATTTGGTGTAATTCATACGTTTTGGGGATAATTAATTCCAAGTATTAGGTGTGTGTGTTATTCGATTGAACTAATGTAGAATGTCCAAATGAGCTATAGATGAACGATCATACTGATTTGTTTTTCATCGACATTTTTCTCGATCTCATCAAGGAATATTCCCTTGAGACTTAAGAAGACATTCGATTTCCAAAGTGCCAATTGCGGATATCAGGACGACTCATAAGTGTCGAGAGCCTTTCTTAATAAAGTCATTTTTCTCAGCAAAGGATGAGAGTACTTACTATGGGTGCATTTGATGACATTTTTATTTTGGAAAACAATTTTTTTTCAAAAATAGTTTTTTCTATTTCTATTCTCAATGATAATTTCTAAGTAAAATAACGTGTTTGGTAACTATACAAAATTTATATTCTTAGAATAAAAAAGAACAAGAATGCATTTGGTATAAATCACAAATTTTTTGTGCCATAAAATTCTTTTAATATTTTAATATATTTTTTCTTTTTTCTTTTTTGTTCATTTTTTCCTCTCTTCTTTCTCCTCCTCTAGCCGGCAATCAGCAACCGCTAGTGACGACCACAGACCATCAATTGGTCTGGTAGATGGTGAGTCTCCATTAGAAGAGGAAGAAGAAAAAAAGAAAAAAAAAAATTACTTACACTAGAAATTATTTTCGGGAATAAGAAATTACTTTTTTTACTTTTTGTTTCTATTTCAAATTTATTCACTCGCCACTTTTCTATTTCGGAAAATAAACAAATTAACTGATATTACCAAATGAATTTCTATTATTATTATTATTATTTTATTTTATTTTTTTTGGGGGGAACAAAAGAACAAACAAATCAAAGAACAAAAATATTACTACGCAGGCCCTACATTTCCGTCATCTTCTTTTTCTGTCTCACTTATCCCCTGTCCTTTCCCATATCTCTCTCACTTGTCTTAATTTAAACCTTATCCTTACCATTCGCTCATGGTGAATTCCGAGTCCAGTGAGATTAGGGCGATTTCCCTGGACGAAGCTTCTAGATCAAACAAAGAGCTCATCCCTACCCCGGGAGTAAAGCCCAACCCAAGTCCTCGTGACCCTAAACCTAGTCTCCTCTGACAATATTTCGAGTTCCATGACTGATGCCGAGATTTCTGAGAATAGCTGCTGTATTTACCTCACATGTCTAGGAGCCGGCATGCTCCGTTTGCCCCCCTGTAAAGCTGCCGTTGAAGTTCTAGATCACTACCATCTTTTGCCTACCCATCTTTTGGAGTGTCCTTTCGGGTTTAACTCCTGCTGCTGCCCCGGAAGAAACCCTTTTCACTCAGTATCCTCACTAACTGGTTCAACTCCCAATCCATGCCTGATCACGTCTATATTCCTGATTCCAGTGGAGTTGGGGTCAAAAGTCTTTATGGCTCGAACTTCGTACTGTTCGTGGAATTTCCCTGGTAATTACGATAGATTGGAAGCGATGTGGATGAGCGAAGCTGATAATACCTTTTTGAAGTGCATGGACCTCTTTGACATATCCAATCTCAGGATTTTCACTTCTGTAAAGGTGCTCCTATAATCTGGTGCGTTTTCCCAAGTACTGCCGGTAGTTACTCAAACCATCGCAAGCCTTCTGATTTGAACTGATTAACAAGAGATTTCTAGCTCACTTCCTTTTTTGGAGTAGAAGTGGTCGACTTCTCAGATGATGAATTCCTGGAGAGCCTCATGGGCTTCTAAGATTGATTAATACAATCAAAAGGATGTAATCAGTTACATTGGGGATTTTTTTTTCCCTCAAAGTCCTAGGTTGCATTAAATTTCAAAGTGGCTCACCAGAGAAACAATATAAAAAACGTTTAGGATAGTCTTGTCTGGTTAGTTTTCTTGCCCAAATTCGAAAAAGCCATAAGTACACCAGAAGTAGTTAGATTTGTTAAGAAAATGCAATTGAGTCCTAAAACTTTCAAATAATGTTATTTAGTTTTGAGATTTGTCACATTGTTGCAATCAAATGCATCCATATTATAGAAAAATTAGAATTTGATTTGTAAACGAGACAAGCCACTATATTATCAAAGTGCAAAAGGGGAATTCTACAAAAGTTAGGCATGAAGACAAAAAATTCCCCTTTGAATCCAAAGCAAACGAGCTCACTTCATCTTAATCATAGATTGGTGAGTTCTGTATGAAACTCACATGATTTAATGGTTCAAATGAAGTGGGCTCACATTCATCAGGTGCATGCAATCTCATGTCAAGGCCCGACCAGCTGAAGAGATGTTGGGCATTTGTCTCCAGCTTCTGATGCTAGAGTCAGGGAGAGAAGAACAGAGCACTCGGGAATGTCATCGACAAAATCCCAAGATCAGTTCCCCGAACAAGGACACCACGTCCAGGGTGTCTATTTACCAAAATCATTGATGTTTGCCTAATTTGATCTGATAGGGGCGTTTGAAGACTCTGATCTTAAGGGCAGATCGAGGATAATAAGATGATAAAATCATTGAAAGTTTCAAATATGATATCTCAAAAGGAAATTCATGTGTGAAGTAGAAATTATAGAAATCGAATTGGTAGGATCAAACTGTTCCTATACTGTTTATCCATTGGAATGGTAACCTTCCAAAGATCTATTCCTTTCGTAAGTTTCAGGTAACTGTATCATAATGCCTAGAATACAAATTAAACTTTAAGAACCATATGTGCTCAGTAGCTAGTAGGGTATGCCAAGTTAAATATTTATGATTCTCTTTGAATGGACATACAATTATCATATGATATAGCTAATCAACATAATAGTATAGTGAGGCAAATAGAGAAAATCATGGTACATAAAAACTCAATTCATTAGATGTGTGCAAAGTTTGACGGGTTGATTTCAATACGTGACCCGTATGAATTTATTTCAAAAGTTTTGAACAAAAAAAAGAGAGAGAGTTGCAAGGTTTATTATTTGAAAAGGGATTTTGGTTTCCTTGGCTAAATAACGGAAATAAAAGTTGACTTGATTGATGATGTGCAATTGATTGCTTTTCAATCGTTTTGTAATGTTTAATTTATTTCTCAAATAAATCATTAATTATTTTATAATGGCTCTTTTAACGGCTCTATTTTGTCTGAATATAAAATCTCATAAGACAATCTTAAAAATATATACACTGAATAAAATAGAGAATATTTTTTCTTTAAAATATCTTTCTTTTCCTTTTCCTTGTTGGGTTATACATAACATTGTTTCTGTTCATTCTAATATTCAGTGCGGAATATAGAAGAAGGTCTATTGTATCTTGGGAGGATAGCCGTCAGAAGCCTATCACACCGAGTTTTGCACTCCAAGGGGTGGAATTATCTTTAGGGATAGTGCTTACGCTTGCATGCCTCAGACAAATTTATTTATTCTCATCAGCTTTTTTCCTACAATCTTAAGGATAAATCCCATGGAGCATCAAGTTGATACTACTGCTGATGCCTCAATCTCCACCAGTCCAGTTGCACTACCACCACTACCACATATGTTCTATGCCAAACCATTCTCCGACATATTGAAGATCGAAGTTTTTAATGGCAACAATTTCATAAGGTGGCAAGAAAGGGTTTTCTCTATCCTAGATGTCCACGGCGTGGTTTTCGCACTTACGAAAGTCGAACCAACTGATAACAAGCTTTGAGATCAATGGATACACACTAATAAGGTATGTAAGCACACAATTATTAGTACTCTTTCTAATGAATTGTTTGATGTCTATTGTCCATACAAGGAAGCGAAACAAATATGAGACTCCATGACTGCAAAGTACATTGCCGAAGATGTGGGCAGACAAAAATTTGTAATCAGAAATTATTATCGATGGGAAATGTCCGATGATAAGGAGATCAAGACACAAATCAATGAATATCACAAGCTAGTGGAGGACTTGAAGGTAGAAAACATCAATTTACAAGAAGAATTTATTGCGGGCCTGCTGATTGAAAAATTGCCTGAGTCTTGGAATAACTACAAGCAACAACTCAAGCACAAGGACAAGCAATTGTCATTAGCCGATCTGATCGTACATATTATCATTGAGGATATAACTCGCAAGGAGATCAAAGCTAAGGAAATTTCTACCAAGGAAAATTTGGTGCAAGGCAAATTTCAACATCGCCAAAACAGGTATTATAACAAAAAAACCTAATTACAAACCCAAGGTTGCTCACCCACCTTAAAAAAGAAAGGCTCTTGCTTTGTTTGTGGAAAACTAGGTCATCATGCAGCGCACTACAGAAAGAGAATAATGCGAAATGATAATCCTACTAAACCAAAAGTCAATTTGGTTAAAGCAAATGACTGTAATGATATAATTGTTGTGGTTATTTCCTAGGCCAACATTATGGCCAATGTGAAAGAGTGAGTGGTAGACTCAGGTGCTACTAGGCATATTTGTGCAAACAAAAATGCCTTTTCCTCCTACACACTAGTAGTGGAAGGAGAAGAAATTATTTATCTTAGTGATTTAAGAACAGCTCAAGTTCTTGGGAAAGGAAACGTTCTTCTCAAGCTCATATCTGGCAAGACTTTGCCCCTGAATGATGTATTACATGTCTCTAATATAAGGGCAAACCTGGTCTCAACAGCACTTTTAGGAAAGGTTGGGGTAAATGTGTCATTCAAATCTGATAAGATTGTAATGATAAAAAATAACGTCTTTGTGGGAAATGGTTATTATAATCAAGGACTTTTTAGTCTTAACGTTTCCAATGTTATCAATGAAAATGCTACTACTTTCGCTTACTTGGCTAAATCTATTAATTTATGGCATGGTAGATTAGGTCATGTTAGTATTCTTATATTAAGAAAATGCAAAAACAAGGTTTAATTTATGGAATTAAAAACCTATGTTTTAATAAATGTATAATATGTGCCGAACCAAAATTAACAAAAAAACCTTGTATTTCTGTAAATAGAGAATATGATTTCTTGAGTTTAATTCATACTAATCTAAGAGATTTAAAACAAACTATGACTAGAGGAGGTAAAAAAATATTACGTGACCTTCATTGATGATTATTCTAGATTTACTAAAGTTTATTTGCTTAGGCATAAAGATGAAACTTTTGATATGTTCTTTTTGTATAAAGCTGAGGTAGAAAACCAATTGAATAAAAGGATAAAAAGAATTAGATCGGATAGAGGTGGAGAATATGTATTGCTTAACGAATTTTGTGAAAAGGAAGGAATAATTCATGAAATTACGCCTTCTTATTCCTCTGAATCTAATGGCATAGCTGAAAGGAAAAATAGGACTTTGAAGGAGATGATGAATTCTATGCTTGTTAGTTCTAATGTTCCAAATAATTTATGGGGTGAAACTATTTTATCTGCATGTCACATCTAAAATAGAATACCACATAAGAAAACGGGTAAAACACCCTATGAATTTTGGAAATGTTATCATCCTAATCTATAATATTTGAAAGTATGGGGGTGTCTTGCTAAGGTTATGATTCCTAATTATAAGAAAAGGAAAATAGGCTATAAATTATCTGATTGCATGTTTATTGGTTATGCTTGACATAGTGCTGCATATAGATTTCTTGTATTAAAAAGTTACGTGCTTGATAATAATATTATAGTTGAAACAAAAAATACAGAATTTTTTGAGCATATTTTCCCATTAAGTGTTGATACTTCTCCTGCACCTCTTCCTAAAAACGTTTTGAAAATTCAAATGATGAATTGAGAAGGAACAAAAGAATAAGGAAAGAAACTTCTTTTGGGAATGATTTTTATATTTATCTTATTGATAATGATCATTTAACTTATTCTAAAGCAATATCTTCCTCAGAAAGCAATTTTTGGAAAGAAACTATAAAAATCGAGATTGATTCTATCTTACAAAATCAAACTTGGAAATTAGTTGATTTACCACCCGGTGCAAAACCAATCGGTTGTGAATGGATTCTTAAAAGAAAATATAATCCTGATGGTTCTATTAATAAATATAAAACAAGATTAGTTGCAAAAGGTTTTACTCAAAAACAAAATGTTGATTATTTTGACACTTTTGTTCTAGTTACAAGAATTTCATCAATTCGCGTTTTAATTGCTTTGGCTTCTATTTACAAACTTATTATTCACCAAGTGGATATTAAAATAGTTTTTTTAAATGGTGATTTGGAAGATGAAATTTACATGGTGCAACCTGAGGGCTATATTTTTCTCGACTAAGAAAACAAAGTTTGTAAACTTGTTAAATCTTTATACGGCTTAAGCAAGCGCCAAGATAATGGTATGAGAAATTTGATGATATTCTAGTTAATAATGGATTTTTCTCTATTGGAGTAGATAAATGTGTATACACAAAAACTGTTGATGGTGAAATCTATAATTATTAGCTTATATGTTGATAACATGCTTATTTTTGGTACATGTATTGATGTAGTGAATGAAATAAAATGTTTTTTGACCTCTAAATTTGATATGAAGGACATGGGGGAAGCTAATATTATTTTGGGTGTTAGAATCATAAAAAGTGATAGTGGCCTAATGCTTACTCAAGCGCATTATGTGGAGGGGCTACTTAAAAAATATGATCACTTTGATGTCAAACCTGTGAATACTCCTTATGATTCTAATATCCAATAGTGAAAAATAAAGGAGATGGTGTGTTTAGTCTAAGTATGCTCAAATTATTGGGAGTTTGATGCATTTGATGAATTATACACTTTACCTGATATAACTTATGTTGTATGTAGGCTGAGCAGATATACGCAAAATCCCAATAATGATCATTTGACTGCTTTGAGCATATTAATGAAATATTTGAGAGGAACCATGAATTATGGTATTTTATATAGTGAATTTCCCACTGTATTAGAAGGATACAGTGATGCTAATTGGATTTCAGATTCAGATGAGACAAAATCTACTGGTGGATATGTGTTCACCCTTGGTGGAGGTGCTGTAACTTGGAAGTTAGCCAAATAAACAATAATTGCTAAATCCACCATGGAGTCAGAGTTTGTGGCTCTAGAATTGGTTGGCAATGAGGTTGAGTGGTTAAGGAATCTCTTAGCGGATATTTCTTTGGGAATGAAACCGACACCTTCTGTGTCTATGCATTGTGATTACCAAGCGGCAATAGCCATTGCAAAGAATATAACTTTCAATGGTAAAAATAGATACATCCGATTGAGACACGATGTAGTAAAGTAGCTGCTTAAAGATGGAATTATATCCATCAATTTTGTAAAGTCAAAAGTGAATTTGGTCAATCCTTTGACTAAACCTGTGGGAAGAAAATTAATTTATGACACATCGAGGGGAATGAGACTTAAGCCAATTGAGAAAAAGCAACAGTGATGGTAACCCAACCTATGTGATTGGCGATCCCATGAATTAGGTTCATATGGGTAATAACAAGTCACTTGTTATTCTAGTAATGCACTATTAAAAGTTATTGTCCATCCTAAGATGAGAATGATGCAAAACTGTAAAGAAAAAAGAGGTTGAGCTAAGCTTTTAATGAAATTCCATAGTAATTATTGATGGTGTATTAAGCGGCAGAATACACTTGATGGAATTACCTATATAAGTGTGGAGTGAGACCGCTCCTATGAGAATTTTTGGCAAAAATCTCTAGAGCACTTATGAATAAACCAAGTACGTGCATGACTTATTAGCGCAAAACTGTGTTGAACAACAAAGTTTGTGGAAGTACAATGTGATTGATAAAAATTATAATTCACAAAAGAAATTTTTGGTTCATAGAAGTTTCAAACTTCACCAATAATTTCGTGAATTATATTTCATTTTTTCTAGGGCTGGTTCATAGCCTAACAAACACCAGTTCTGATGCATTACACTCCAATAACCCAGCATCATATTCATTTTTTATTTTCAAAATATTTTGAAATATGTGGGGGATTGTTGGATATTTCAATCATATTTTGAAATATTTACAATAATAGTTTCGATAAAAGTATGACCGCATTGAAGACCATTATTATTTTTAACGGTTTCTTAACGATCATATAACGGCTTTTCAATCGTTTTGTAATGTTTAATTTATTTCTCAAATAAATCTTTCATTATTTTACAACGGCTCTTTTAACGGCTCTATTTTGTTTGAATATAAAATCTTATAAGACAATCTTAAAAATATATACACTAAATGAAATAGAGAATATTCTTTCTTTAAAAAATCTTTCATTTCTTTTTCCTTGCTAGGTTATACAAAACGTTGTTTACGTTCCTTCTAATATCCAGTGCATATAGAAGAATGTCTGTTATATCTTGGGAGGATAGCCGTTAGAAGCCTATCTTACCGAGTTTCGCACTCTGAGGGGTAGAATTATCTTTAAGGACAGTGTTTACGCTTGCACACCCCAGACAAATTTATTTATTCTCATAAGCTTTTTTACTACATATAGTTCTTTAACAGTTTTTAATTTTTGTGAGGTAGACCTTTTTTACCGGCCTTGACAATGGCTGGGCATTGTTGCACATATCGGTGTCTCCAGGGGGGATCGGAATGTTGGGGAAGGAAATTTATTGGAAAAGAAAACACAAGATATTAGCATGATGAAAATCGAAGATATTTTCTTTTGTTCACCATTGAAGTTTCTCCTTTCAGAAAGGCTCTCAAGTCATTTTCACATTGGAGGACTTTGAAGACTCCTTTTTTGTTGCGGAACCACATTAGGACAGCGCTTGAAAGGTACTGAGAAATGGGAACACAGCTTTCTGAGTTGGAAATTGGAAAGTTCAAGACAACTGAACCGCACAGGTGATCTCTGACCCGCACTTGAGGCATTGAGGCCATTCCAGTTGTGGCATTAGCGGAAAGTCTAAAGTAAATTGCTTTTCGGAGCCAAATTCTTTGACTCTGAGAAGCAGAAGAAGACTTGTCTTTACTTGGTTCCGTGCAGATTTCGGCATCGAGCCAGCTGTGATTACATTCGATATGCAGTTGTACCCGTTTTCATATAACTTAGTTCAAACTTTTTGCGAACCAAGTTCAACCAACTGGAGACTAAACGATTTCTCATCTTTTTGGTCATTTATAATATGAAGGGTACGTGTTTAATGGGTTTTGGAAGATTTGTAAGAATTCAGTGTTTTAGTTGGTGAGTTTCGTTTCTTAAGTTCTTTTGAGTTCAAAAACCATCGTCAAGTTTTATTTTATGATTGAAATCAAATCAACAAAAAAGATGGAATTTCCCGGTTCAAACCTCAGAGCAGCACACATCTGCGCACCGATCCCGCGATCCATAGGAAAATATCCGCGCATGTCCAGCTTTTGTGATTTGGTGGTGCAAACACCACATGCCAATCCTTTTTTTTTTTTCTCGTATTGATTAGCTCGGTCACTTGTAATTTCAGATTTAACATTAATACGATTTTTTAAAATTATAATGTTTTAGTTTAGCCGTAATTCTAATGTTTTAGTGTGAAATTTGTGCAATGTCCTGTTGTCTTAGTATATTTAATTACATTCAATTGAATCATTTTGGTGAAAATGTGGCTAGAAGCCTAGAAAGTTCAATTATTTAATCTTTTGTCCAACTTAAGAATAGCAATGGTGAAGCTTTCTAATGTCATTTTTCTTCGAAAGATTTTTTTTTTTTTAAGAGTTTGCAGAAAGCCAAAAAGAAAAAGAGTTCGATACGGAGGACATATCTTTTAATATATCTAGTAACTTTCAATTGAATCATTTTGGTAAAAATGTGGCTAGAAAAAGTTATTATTCACCCTTTTTCTACTCAAGCATAGCAATGTTGAAGCTTCTAAAATTATTCAAAAAAATGTTTTCGTATTTTTCTTTTAGAGTGTGTGGAAAAATAAAAAGTAGAAAAGAAAAGTTCGATAGTGGGACAAGTATAAAAAATAAAGACGACCACAAGTCAAAGTCGTCATTGACTTCTCCTAAGAGCACCACAATTCATATATTTCATTAGACTTGGAAGTCGTAGTCTCTATCCCCTTTTTTTCTAGGAGCCTTCTTTGTGCCAGCCAAAACGTAACGTGGTCAGTTTGATTGGTCATTTTACATGATTTCCACACGAATTGCACATTTAGGACTTGGCCAGCTGACTTGAACCCGTGATACATCTTTTGAGCATCTGCGTGTAACTAGCTGACTCAATGGTGAAGGCTGATGCAACAAACATGCTTGTTCGCATGAGTACTCGTGTGACTGATGTAATTTCTACAATGATTAAATTTACAACAAGTATATATGGATCTCAAAATGAAGTCAAATGGCTGCATCATGCTCGAGTTAGATGATTGCAATTTGGAAAGTATTTCCCAATTGGCACATTCACAGTACGATCATGCCTAGCTAATTACAGGACTTAAATAAATTTGGCATAGGTATGACATAACAGTTTATTGATTCATAAACAATAAATAACTAACAAAGTCCTGCTATTAGTAAACGAACAAGTTTTCCTTCCTTTTCCTTTTGTTTTGCTCCGAACACCGATTTCCATGAAAAACACAGCAATATGACTCATAAAGTGTGAGAGGCAAAACAGATCTTCACCACGTCGCACTAGGCAAGAGTGGCTGCACATCCGAAAGTGTAATGACATCCATATCAATGTTTGACTTGCTAGATGGAAAAGCAGCAGCATAAGATTCAGCTGCCTCACAGTCCTCTTGATTTTGTTGAATGCCCGAAGGATTTTGGAGCTTCCTTATCCCCTCCAACTCCATTGCCACTTCTTTCATTGTAGGTCGGTTCCTCCCATTCAAGTGTAAGCACCTTCTCGCAAGGTTTGCAACTACTGTAATCTCTTCCTTCTTACCTTCTTTCAAAACTTGAGAATCCACAATGTCGAACAAGTGATTTTGCTCCATCGAAATTATGAAATAGGTTGCGAGGCTTCTTCCTTCCTGTTCCCTCAGTGAGGAGATTGGCTTTTGGCCTGTTAAGAGTTCAACAAGGACAACTCCAAAGCTGTACACGTCACTTTTGTCTGTGAATTGACTTGATTGGAAATACTCGGGATCTAGGTAGCCGAAAGTCCCTTGCACCAATGTGGTTACATGAGTTTGATCGAGGGAAACAGTCTTGGAAGTACCGAAATCTGCCACTTTTGCTCGATATTTCTCATCCAAAAGGATATTGGTGGACTTGATGTCTCGATGATAAATGGGAATGGAGGCTGCTGAATGCAAGTAAAACAAGGCTCCTGAGATTTCAGTTGCAATTCGTAAACGTGTGTCCCATGATACATGAAACTCTTTGTTTGGGTCATGAAGGTATTGGTATAGAGTCCCATTTGGTATGAATTCATATACTAAAAGCGGGACTTCCGTCTCCAAGCAACACCCCAATAACTTAACCACGTTCCTATGGTTGATTTGTGAGAGAATGAGGATTTCATTTATGAAGTGCTCGACTTTTCCCTCATCTATCACTTTTGATTTCTTAATCGCCACTATTTTTCCATCTGTTAACATTCCTTGTAAACGGTACCCTGTCCACCTTGCCCAAGGATCCTATCCTCATTGAAATTGTCAGTGGCCTTCTCTAAATCCTTGGAGTTGAACAATTTGCTTTTCTCAACATTGCCTTGTGGTGAAGATAGCTCACTTTCCAACAAAAGACCTCCATTGCGTTTGAAGCACTTCTCTTTGAGCTTGATTTCTTTTCTCTTCTTCATGTATATGTACAACCTCCATAAGAAAAGACCCAAAAGTAGTGCCCCAACGCCTGCCCCAACCCCTGCATTGCAAAAGTTTATGGGGCAAAAGTGAGAAAAATGTACCCTGATTGTCAAGAATCTATAACGGCACTTATCGTCAAGAATTTCAGAGAATCTGATTCAGAGGGATACATGTAAGAGTGATGAACCTGAGTCTACTTTCCTGTGGATTTATCTTAACAAACTAGAAAACTTTACTTGTCTCCATTTCAAGTTCCGTCTGATGAAATTTCTGTACATGCATTTGCACTGTACAGTGATCATATTTCAAGGAATTTAGCAGACCATAGATGAAAGTGAAAAAGTTCCTACCAGCATTCATCTTGATTATGATTGTAATAATCCAAATTCAAATACAACAAGAATTAGTGGGAAACTTGAAAAGTTCAAGTGTTTTCTTATTTATCAAATATAAGTATTAGCGCGCAAAGAAACTTTTGAGGTTATTTTGATAGATACCATTGATTGAAACTTATCTGTATCATTCACCAAGCAAATGGACAATCATGTTAGGATAGGTAAAACTTATTTCTATACCTTTTCTGAAAATAAATTTATGCTATGCTGTGCTTTTTCTAACAATGCTAAGAGCATGAAGCGGTCTAAAGTTCTAGGTTAAAAGACATACTTACCAATAAGAATGAATTTGGCTTTCTTTCTACCATCAACACAATCATACCAGCCCCGTTTGTTTACACAAGTCGAGCCTGTCTTGGGCATATATTTGAATCTTCACATTCGTCAATATCTGATGACAAAAGTCAAAATTATATTAGCAGCGAATTACCATCTCCTTGAGTGTAATATTATGCTTGTAATTGTTTGAAAGTGCATTCTCTTTGTATAACCTTGGGCAGAAAAACAAAAAAAATAAGGCAGAAAAGCATGTGTGGGATCATTAAACTGTAACAATGCAAAATATCTGGGAATGACAAACCACTTCGCTTTATGGTGCCCTTAAAAAGGGAATGTGATAGCGTAAGTATGTTACCTTGGCATCCTTCAATTAAATAAGGGTTACCATGATACCCACTTTGGCACCCGCACGCCATATATGGCAAGCTACTCCCGTAACAGAAGACAGCATCAGAACTCCTCGATTCAACTCGAAGCTTAAGTGAATAGTCGGTATTGTTTGGGATCCCCCATTCTAACACCAATGGGACCGTATCATTCACTCTCAAATCATATAAACCCGTAGCGCCCGACTTCGAGAACCATGATCTCTCTGCCAGGAAAGCGTACTTGCACCCCTGTTGTCCGCCTTCTTCTTTGATATTCACACTATAGGCCTGAAAATTAGAGGGAAGCATAGTCTGGCAGCATCCGTCCCACCCGGAGCAAGCACTGTACCGCCTAATGCTGGTGTTGGTTCCAGCACATTTCGACCTGCAACTGCTCGTGGCCGATGTAAAGGCCATACCCTCTGATTTTGTCATAGTTAGTGTTGCGTTGGCGTCACAACCAACCAATGTAAAGACGTTCCGTCTCTGGGAGAAGAAAAAATTACTTCCTTCTAAGCTCACCGACTGAATAATTCCATTGCCCTGGCAGCTCGCATTTGAGTAAATTACTGGAAGACTGACGTTTATCGTGCTATAGAAGCCTGATTGAAGATTGGGGAGTGAAATATGGAGAACCCTGAATCCAAACTTTTTTAGTATGACCGTGTGGTTTTGCTGGCAGACAATCTCATACCAATCATCCAAGAAACACCCTTTTCCTATTCCGAAGGGGAAGGGAATGGTGACGTTCCCGCATGCTTCAGTGCAGTTAGGCCGTGCAAGTCGCGGTGCGGCTCCTGATGCTTGTACCATGAGGGAAACCATAAGAAAAAGAATTTGAAACACCGAATTTGACATGATTTTCATGGTTTGTATGTGCATGGATCTAAACCTATGGAGAAAGGTGACAGGAGCTGAGCCCCTTAAATAAGGGAAGATTTGTTATTTTTCGTTAAAGAAGGGAAGAATTTTCATGTTCTGCACGCATAATTTCCACCTGTCGCTTCCTGGTATCTGCCTGGGATGATTCCTTGATGATAGAAATATCAAAGTTTGACAAGTGGAGGACACCAATTTAAGCAGCCAAGTGCGACTTTTCTCATTCTTGGGTAGATAATTTTTTTTTTTTTTTTTGTGCTGGAGAGATCACTTTATCAATCAAACCCTTTTTAATGAGGAAGACTTGGAGCGTTTCGAGCACTTGACTTTTCCCTTCAAAGGCCAAGATTGGGTAGAAACTTCTTTTTAATGGATTCGTTACCAAGATGGAAGACTGGATCCCGTCAAGCACGTTAGAATTGAGATATTTATTCCTTTCTTTTTTCTTTTTTCTTTTTTTGAACAGGGAGATATTTATTCCTTTCTTTACCCAGTTAAAGTTGTTTCTCGTACGCGTCGGGTCTTTTTCAATTTTTTCTCTACCAAAATTGTATGAATTCTCCCACGTCCGTACTACATTAAAAATCTGTGCCGCGTCTTTGCTTATTGCCACGTATATTCACATTTCATGGTCAATCGCACCTTCATTAAAGCAAAAGTGATTTCTTTCTAATTTTTTAATCGTGGTAGTGCGATGTTCGAGTGTCGTAATCTCTCTCTCTATTGAAGCAAAAATCACTTTCATCGTGCAACAAGCCCAATGCTTTATTTGCGCAAGCCACCAATGACAGCACTTGGGAATATTCTTGGCCCACCAGAAAAAAGGTAGACGTGAATCATGAGGCATGTTTATGACACTGCGTCCCATGCACCGGGATTGAAGAATACTGAAAGATATTTTTTTGCTCTAAATAGTCTAATCAATTCACCAGTGCTCTGGACTAGACGTGATCATGCTACGAAACAACTCTTGTCACTGTTTTGTAATTATCGCTAAAAATTAATATAGCAAATTATCCATGGTACCAATGAGGGAAGAGAGAGACTAGAGAGCCTATGTTTTGGCCAACAAAAAAAGAAAAAAAAAGAAGACATAGTTTAACATTTCTACCCAAATATATTTTTGTACCAATATCCAAAGAATGTTCAGTCACCAAAGTTTGTGCACCGTGAACATGAGTAGTCTTTCGCTTAACGATGGACATTATCAAATGGGGTATCTTGAGTCCATACCTAATCAGCGTTATATCCATGATTTTCTTTTCCCACTGGTATAACTTCATACACTGGGAAAGAACTTGAAAGAAGAAGTTGGACATGATTTTCACGTTCGCATGTGCATGGACCTAAACCTATGGAGAAAGGGGAGATGAGCCGTCTCCCATAATTATTACTATTTAAGTGGAAGAAGGGGTCAGGACTTTCATGTACTGTACGATCATGCACCCGTTCATAATTTGAGATACGCTTGAGATTGATTACTTTAATAAATTTGACTCCATCATGTTTCTGAAAAAAATCAAATCACAGCTCTTTTTGTTGAGAAAAAATTGATAGTTAATGAAAATACGAGAATCTGTTTATAATTTTTTGATACTTTGATACATGATGACAATGACTATTCTTAATGTATTATTTACTCCTAATATTACTGTTACTCGGTTTAAAGCAAAATATTTTAGAATAATACACTAAAGTCACAAAGACACGAGTTCAGTAATTACAAATTTCTTCTTGGAATTTCACGTTAAATATGTTGTCAAACTTATGTGAGAAAAGAAACTAAGGCAAATTATGAAGAAGAGATTGTTGTATAGAAGAGAAAGTTGATATGAACAATGTGTGATTCAATTCTAGACAACCAAACAATACATCTCTTAGAAATAGGAGGTACCTTATCAAACCATCACCACTTTTCATTATCAATTATCACTTCTTTTCATGTCAATAATCCCTTCTTGTCATATCCAATTCAATCTCTTCTCTTAATTATTTATAGATAACAAATCATTTCAACAATCCCCCACTTAGTTTGTTATTTGTATTAATTTACATAAATTCATACATATAGGAAATTACCTATTAAGCTTTGTGCCTTCAATTAGTGTAATAATTTAATTAACAAAATTAGTGTTAGATAGAACTCTAGATCATAATTTTTTTAGTTAATTGAAATTTCACACATATGATTTTACACATATTCGGTTAAAACTTTCCTATGCCATAGCACTATTATGGCTTTGTCCTGTCTCCTAGATTCATGAACATTTACAAACGTTCATCCAACTTTTTCTAGAAGTGGAACGATTTCTTATGTTCATGTATATGAAGCTTTTAATTTATTACCCTAAATTTACCTTGCTAAAACCTAAACTTTATTAAGAGTGCTTTCATGAATACTAGCCTTGTGCCTAGGTACTCAATTATTGGCAAGATATAACAACTTGTTGTTACCCATTGAACTTTGACAATTTCATTAGAAATTGTAAAGTTGGGTTTCCACTAAACTATTATCGATTGGTCTAAACCCATTCCTTTCGTAGTACTGGTAACTAAACCTCTCGATAGTCCCTTAAAATGGATCATCCAAGTTATTATTCGTCCAAACCTAAATAACTGAAATAAATATGTTAGTAATTAATTGTCTAACATACCCAAGTCGCAAACTTATACGTCTAGACTTTTCATTGTATATTTTATTATATGCCCTAGACATTTTTGCCTCACTATCACGGTGTAAAGATATCTCTGTCATTGGTTGTGATCACAACTTTGTATCCAATAGCAAATTACGCAACCATTAAGCCTCTTTATCCATTGCCGATAGTGCTATACATTTATATTCCATTGTTAAATGAGCTATACATATTTGCTTCTTTGATGCCCAAGAGACTGCATAATTTGCAAGCTTGATAACCCATCAAGATGTCCACTTTTATCAATTGTACTAGTTACTGAATTAGCATATTAATATCCTTCTAATACTACCGATTGTCTATGACATTTCGACCTACAACCGGTTGATGTAAGGACTATACCAGCCGATTCTTTACTAATCACTGTTGCCTCAGTGTCACAACCGACTGATGTAAAGAAGTTCCATCTCTGGGAGAAGAAGACAACTTTACGAGTAAAGTTGTCTTGGCAAGTCCAATGCCTTGGCAGCCTGCATTTGAGTAAATTACTGGAAGACTGACCTTTATCATGCCATCCCCATGTGAACGAAAAGTGGGGAGTGAAATATGAGAACTCTCAATCCAATCTTATTAAGTATCGGAACCATCTTGTTTTGCTGGCAGGCAATCTTATACCAGTCATCCAAGAAACATTCTGAACCTATTCCTAAGGGGAAGGGAATGGTGACGTTCCCGCGCATTTCAACACAGTTAGGCCTTGCAAGTCCCGGTGCAGCTCCTGGTGCTTGTACCGTGAGGGAAACCAGAAGCAAAAGAATTTGAAACCTCGAGTTTGACATTATTTTCACGGTTTGTATGTGCATAGACCTAAACCTATGCGAAAGGTGACAGGAGCTGAGTCCGTTACTCTAGTTGTTTTCGTTAAAGAAGGGAAGAATTTTCATGTCTGTACGCATAATTTCCAGCTCTGACACTTCATAGTATGTTCCTGTGATGTTTCCTTGATGATAGAAATATCAAAGGTTGACAAGTAGAGGACACCAATTTAAGCAGCCAAGTGTGACTTCTCTAATTGTTGGGGAGATAATTTTGTCAATCACTTTTTAATGAGAAGACATGGAGCGTTGCCAAGATGGAAGACTTTTCAGGATTCGTTGTCATGGATCCCGTTAAGCACGTTAGAATTGAAATATTTATTCATTTCCTTACACAGTTAAAGTTGTTCCTCGTACGCGTCGGATCCTTTTCAATTTTTCCTCGACCAAAATTGTTTGAATTCTTCCTCTTCTGCATTACATTAAATGTCGGTGCCACGTCTTTGCTTGTTGCCACATATATTCACATTTCATTGCCAATCTTTCTGTTTAGTACCAATTAGCTCGGTCACTTCCACTTGATTTGACGTGAACACGTTCCTTCGTTAAATTATGCATATTAATCTTACTTTAGCATTGTTTAGCTTATTTTAGAAATTAATCAAAGTTAAACCCTGTTAAGAGCTAGAGATTAGTTTATCAGTATCGTGCGTCTATAATTTGTTAAAAGCTTTAATTTTGTTAGTTAGAAGTAGTTTTGTAGCCACGACCTCACTTAAATTGTTGGCAGGGGAAGGGAATGACAATGTTTCCGCAAGATTCATGCTGGAGCATTGAAACATTAATCTTGATAACTAGAGGCCTCTTTAATTTAAGCAGCCAAGTACAATCCTAATAACGAGAAAGTCTTCCATTGAGACAAGACCAACTCGTTCAACTAAGAAGATCGGCTTGCATTAAATATCGACAACAATCACCAAAAAGTCCCTCATCAATAAGGCCTCATCTTTGATTTTGTCATAAAGACTTGTCATTTCCTATGCATTGAAGCTTATATCAAGACTTTGGGAGAGCCACAAGTATTGGAAATATTGTACATTTAATATTTTCTAGTTTCTGTGCACATAAATGATTACTAGTTTATAGGTTTGAATCTAGTCTTTTCTTGTTTTCACTATAAGAAGTCATTGACCCTTTGTATATGGCAGACCAAATTTGATCAATGAAAATTTGCTTTGTGCAATTCCCTTGAACCTTGGAGAGTTCAACCCCTTGAAAACCTAGAAAAGTTTTCATTTTGTCCTTGAAGAGTTGGGGCTTTTAAAGTTGCATCCTTGAAGAGTTGCAGCCGCCGGTCTTGAAGAATCGATCCCATTTCAACTTCCTTGAAGGCCTAGAAGAGCAACCATTGAAGTTTCTATCCTTTTCTTCATTTCGTCCATTCCCATTTTGTCCACTTCCATCAAAATTTGACTAGTCTACGGTGCTTGTTGAGAAAACTCAAACCACGAAAGTTGATCTTAGAGTCTCCACTCTTTTGGCTTAGGAATCAGGTCATTCCAATATGAATCAACAAAGTTATGCCCATTTTCCAGAGCTAGCACGAACAGAAATTTCTGCTCAATTTTGTGACTAAATTTTCGTCACTCTTCCGTTCATGTTGTTTGAGTAGCCGGCCTTGGGCTACATAAAAAAACAAACATAACTGCTTGGACAGCAAGATCTCCTTTGCTTCTGGGACTTTGCCTATTCAAAATTGATGATGATGGGTTCCGACTTCACTGGAGTACATCCGCATCGGGGTGATGACTTTGGTTTATGTTTTCATCTCGCTTGTCGCGACCCCTTTCATGGAAACTTTGATCGTGCACCTGCCCATTATTTGAAGTAAACAATTCGGGCGATTAGAATTATAACAAGTTTTTTTCTCGTTGGATCCTGCTTTCTTCGAATGAATTAAGATAATCATGATGCGTTTTCTCAATTTCTAGTCCTTTTATTACGTTTCCTCGTTTTTGCCTTCTTCAAATCTCCATTTCTCAATGTCTCCGAAACTTGTAACTTCAGCCATATCACTTCTAATGCCATGAACGAAAAGTAAAACTTAAAGAGCAGCAAGCATAAATATCAATGTCCACATGCAGAAAGACGAGTCATCAAGCACTTGACTGTTCACTCTGTAAATATATTTTGCTTTTGAAAACATTAGGGAGAAGAGCGAGACATAAATGCAGCTTCACTTGAAAGAATATATCGGATCTCATCAACACCTAGATGGAAACATATTTCTTTTGCATACTTGTCAATAAAATTTAGAACGAGAATCAGGAGACCAGGGCAGCAATGGCCACTAGCTAGCGATGGCCGTTGCTCACCACCTCCTGTCCGTCCCTACGTGTACATGTCCATCACAAGTCGCAAACAAGGTAGTCTATCTTAAATAAATGAACGTCGCGTTTATGAGATGCACCAACTAGCTTCATTGACCATGGCAAATCAAAAGTAGGATGGCGACTTAATTGTGAAATTGTTCATACTTGGTACTCCGATTCGCCCCCACATGAACCAAAATCTGGAGAAAGTATTGTGTTGATCTCGGTTCATGGATCCAATACGCAATCATAGTTGTCGATCAAGTGTGACTTACCGATGGGGGCCGCATGGTTAGCGGCTATGATGGATCGGGTCCATGTAGACCCGAATCTAAGCGAAAATTCGCCCAAAATCTGTGGAAAGCAGGTTAACTTTAACCATAAGGAAACCGATTTGTATGTAAACAAACTTGGGAAGACTAGCATGGTGGGAACCGATGGATGACATGTTGATAATGGTCCCTGTGGTCTTCAAGACTGTTATTGACAGGGAGCTTATATTAGAACAGGCCATAGACTTTGTAACCCCCCAAATCCCGGGCACGCGCACATATCTCGACAGTTGATAAAAATTGCGACGTTCCTAGGACGCGTCGCCGACCCCTTTTCTTTTCTTTTTTCTCTTTTTTTTTTTTTTTTTTTTTCCTTTCAATTAAGCACATGTGGAAGTGAAATAAACAAACACCCGGACAACCATCAAACACAAGGATAGTAGAAAGAGAACCTCACTTTATAAACATATCAGGTTAACCTAAGGGTTCATATTTACAAGTCTATGTCCAAAAAGAAAACCTTAGGCCACCTACGCTCCGGACCCTTCTACCTCGGGTTCCGAGTCCTCCACGACACCATCTGGGATGTCGATATCCATGGGATGAGCTACCTCCCCATTCTCGGTTTTGACGGCAAGCCCGTCAAAACTCTGCAGAGGACCCTCTCAAGCCCTGTTATGCTCGGTAATGTACCACGCTTTGAAGCAATGAGGTATCCAGTGACGGAGGCCCTCGTCGACTCAAATGGTAGTCACAACTAACTCACAGGTTAGGTTGGTCCCGAGGATAGGGAAGTAGGAGGGCTCATAGTCTATCTCCTTCGGTAACCCAAAATGAACAGGAAGCATCTCCATACTAAGGACCTGAAAAATGGTTAACCATCAGTGAGTCAAAACTCTAAACCCCAATTAGGATGAAAATTCACCTAGAGGCCACCTAAATAGGTGTCACAAACAACTTACCTCTCTTCGGCACGTCCCTCCACATTAGTGCGCCACATATATCATATGAATACAACAAGCATATTTAATAACTGGAACACTTCATATCATCTTGCAAACAATCACACGGGTCCCGATTATAAGGTAAAACCGTTATGAAACGTCCCACTCTATGCCACAAAATTTTGTCCCATAATCCGGCGCAACTATCACAACCACTTAGGCGTGTCCCAGTTATTACGACCCATCGGCCACGGCCAACTCAACAGTCGACGGTCATCCGGCATAATCGAGCGTCATCCCACTCCATCGGGCACGGCAACGTCTACATTTAGACGGCATTACATAAAGAAGCATCGCCCCAGCCTTCACTGCGACCAGCATCAGTTGACATAGGGCATCCGAACTTTAATTAGGCATCACCTCCCCGACTTTTATCGGGTGACGAGTTCCGATAGTGACCACACGCACATCCATACTTGGCCAAGAACATCGTGCTTTGCACTCAAATACCTCAATTTCAAATAATGGATTTGGCCAATTTTCTTCGTATTAAAAATTCCCGGTAAAATAATTGTGCGTTGTCACTCATTCAAATCAAACCATTAAACGTGGTACTCTTCCATTTCAAAATTCCACGATTTTATATATTATATAAAATATTTTTGCGTCAAAAACTAACACCCGGTATCTTTTTATTTAAATACCATAAAATCAAATTTTGTAATAATAATCCATAATCACCACCGAGCACTCAATTGCACAAATAAGCAATCAATTTCACATGTAAATTCAACCACGATGATCAGTGTAAAATTCTGCAAAATGGCTATTCCGTCACAATTTACGCTAATTATAATTAATTAAATAAATTATAATTAAATTAAATAAATATAATTTAATTAAACTAACCATGGTTAAATACACTAACCACGGTTAACTAAACTAACCCAAGTTAACTAACTAACCTAGGGTAGACTAACCTAACTAACCACCTAACCAAACTAGCCTAGGTAACTAATCAATCCTAACTAACTAGTTACTCTAACTAGATTAAAACTAATCATAATCAACACTAAACTAACCACTAAGTGCAATTAACTTTCTAATCCAAGATTAGGGCATTAACTCACCGGATTAGTGCGGTGGCAAGTTCACGGCAACAACGGCATGATGGCAATGAGATCTTGCAACTACCGAGTCTCCAACGAAGGCCAACTGGTGGAGGTAAACAGCCTACAAGGCTCACGGCCAAGGCTATTCTTGGTTCTGTGGAGGCTGGATCGAGTGGTGTTGGGGCCCAGGCAGGTGGCTGGTAAGCTGGAGGACAGGCGGCTTGGGGCGGCTGGACATGGGCGGCTGGTCTGGGCGATCACGGTTGCTGGAGTCAAAGGCGATGTTGTTGGTTGGTGTCGGGGTTAGGCTGGACAGACATTGGACACAGGCGGACGGTGCTGCTAGGCGGTGCAGTCACGGAGGAGGAAGCGTGAGGGGCTGACTAGTGGATTGTGGCGTGGCTAGGGAAGGGGTTCGGTGCAGTGGGTGGCAGCAACAACAATGGAGGAAGAAGATGAATAACTCAAGAAGAAGAAGAAGAAGAAGAAGAAGCATAAGGCTTTGCTGAAGTAGGGGGGAAAGGGGCACACGCACAAAGGGAGAGGGAAAGGGAGAGGAAAGAGAGGGAGAAGGAAGTCAAGCATGAAGCCAATGGGAGCCAAGGGAAAATATCCCATGCACTCAAGTGCTTTGGCCAGAAAGTCTTCGGCCATATTTGTCAAGGCTTTCTCCAATGGCAATTTTCCTCTCAAATCTTCACAAACTAAGCCAATTTGGTGGCCAAAAGTCCCAAGGAAGCAGCCCATCCGAATTTCTTTCATTTTCTTTTTGCCGAATTTGATTTTTCCGCAAAATTTCGGGCTCAACGGAACTTTTTCAAAAGATGAGACGATGTCCTAAAAATAAATCACAACACACTCGAATGTTCGATTCCCCAAACCGAATTCAATTTCGTGGTTAAAATCAACCGGACGCGATTTTAGTATAACATAACTTACTGGGTAGCTTTTAGGAATTTTAGCGCGTTTGACCCGTGATCAATAATTTTCAATCCACGTTTGTGCATCTCTGACTCGTAGACGACGTTCGATTGTCGTAAAAATGGCAAGGTTTCAATTATGTGTACCGAATATAAAGTCGATAGAAAATCGAGTTAGTGCCATTCGACGCGAATTTCGCAATCACGCAGAATCACCCGCAATTCAATCACGTCGTTCCATCAAATCGACCTATATCCAATCACAAGTCGATTATAACGGTGTCGTATTGACCCTTGCCGATTATTACGGTCAAGTGATCAATTTCCAATCGAATTCTCAAGTCTGTCTCGTTTATATCCCTTAATGGCTTCACCTAATAATTTAGTTAATTCATGAGTGGCCAACTCAAAGAAAAATGACCATAGGTGCGTCGATGAAATGCGCATTTCATATATTCGAGACAAGGTCGAAATTCAGGATGTCACGGACTTGGTCTCCATTAGTGATAGATTAGAGAGGCCATCATTCCTTTGCTACTAATTCTGCTGAAGATGACTTTGCTTAGCCCACAAGCTTCTTAGTGTTGGCCCACCAGCAAGCTTGGCTGAGTCAGCGGTCTTGTGCTTGCCTGTCGTCCACAAGATCACAGTCATGTCGTGATCAAACCTCTGGCAAATTTGTACTCATGGTAGAGGTGTCAAAATGGGTCTTAAGTACATGTATGACGCATCTAATCATAAATGGATCATATATAGATCACTTACCTTTTGAAGTGGGTCATATATGTATCATTTATATTTTGAAGAGACTTGTTAAATGAGTCTTAAATGGGTTAGACTTAAAAATCCATTTCCAATCCAAGCCTCATACTCTCTCTTCCCCCCCATAACTTTATAAAAATCGAAATTTGAATTATTTTTTATATTTCTTTTTCTTTCCTTTTTGTTCCTTTCTTCTTCCTCCTTCCTTAGCTTATGGCTGGCACGGCGATGGCCGACGACGGTTCGGCGAGGCTCAAGCCTTGCTAGTCGAGCTTGCCCGACTTCGGTGAGCTCGATCTCGCCATTTTGGTGAGGCTCAATCCTCTCGAGCTCGCCCAACACTAGCAAGCTCAATCTCGCCAATCTAGTGAGGTTGAGACCTTGCCAACAATTGGCAAGCCTCGAGCTTGCGAACATCGGGCCTCGCCGGACATTAGCGAGACTCGAGCTCGTCGGCATCGAGCAAGCTCGAGCTTGCCTCCAGCTAGTTGCCACCTATCACCATGGCCGAGGCCAGCTAAAGAAGAAGAAAAAGAAAAAGAAAAGAGAAAACAATTAAAAATTATATTTTTAGAAAATAAAATAAAAATAATTAAAAATTCGATTTTAAAAAAATTAAAATTAAAAATAGGATTTTTAAATATAATTTTTTATAAAAATTTTAAAAATTCTCCGTTGAATTTTTATTGCATTAAATTGTTTTAGCAATTCCTTTTTTAAAAAAATCATAAGATATAAGCTTTATTAGGTTAGGTAAAGGCTTTTCACATTTTTTTTTATTTACTAATTTTTATTGTTTAATTTACTTTTTAAATTTGATGTGAATTTTTTATTCAAGTAACATATATGTGAAGACCTTAAAATGAATTAAATGGATGGGAGTGGGTTAACCTAAATTGAGTTAAATATTAATGTGTTTTTGTAATATGGGTCGGGTCGGGTATGATCATCAATTTTACATTGTATAAAAATAGGTCAAAACTGGTTAAATTGGTCAATATGAGTCAGATAATTTTCAACCCAACCCACCCACCCATTTGGCGGCCATAACTCGTGGGCATTGCTGGATTATGTGGAGAGAATTACGAACCATTGACACATCGAGGGGCTATGTTGATAAGCCCTTCCCAAGATCTCATGTGGTACTAAGTAGCTGTAGCTCAAACCGAATATTTAGTATTGGATGAATGAACATCGGTCACTCAGGTAATCTATTGAGAAAAGCAAGCGATTGAACAGTAAAATAGACAGGATGAGAAAATAAATTGTATACCGAATTTACATGGTTCGATCGTATTGATCTATATCCACAAGAGTAGCAATGAATTCTTCCACTATAGATCAAGCGATACAACGAAGATTACAACTCCACTCGAGTCACTCAAACACTCTATTTCACAAGCGTTAATTATATTCAATAACTCACGTAGTGTTTAACCTCTTAATTTCTCACGAAACAACGAAGGAATTAAACAAATCTTAAGCCATATGTTGATCAAAACACTCAAAGGCTTCTCCGATTTCGCGCACTAAGAAGACCCACAGGATGTAAATACCACGAATTGCCCTCTGCCCACGTTTTATCAACAACCGCACGTCAAGACTCCCACAATCTGAATATTATATGCATAAACGTGAACCCCCATCTTCCTTTGCCGACTTCAATAGGATTTTATTTCCTTTTTCTTTCTCTTGACGCAATTTGCCACAAGTCCAAGATTACCTTTCTTTCACGGTCAAAGTCCAACATCCTTTGGACTTAAAAGTGGAAATAAAATCAACCACGACTCGTAAAAGAAAATTGCCGCATCCTGCATTGCACGATTCCGGACTTGGTCAGGAATTCAAATTTCGGACGATCCTTTTAACGACTGGGCTCTCTTATAATTCATCTCAGGCCGAATTTCATTGACGAACTCAAACTCGAGACATATTTTAATATAATCAATCCTCTATGTTCTTATAATCACTGTTCCGAACTCCTAAGCCAACATAAATTCTTTCAATGCCTAATAGTTGAAGAGTTTGCGAATTGGAAATGGAGAAATATCTAAACAAAGGACAAGCACATTTATGATTTAACGAAAATTTAGGAAAGGAGCAGCAAATCAATGGTATGCCCCGGCTTTTTATCGACTATTCATATTTCCATATGAGATTTCAATTCCATTTCCTTGAGTTTTCTGGTTCAGTGTTGGGGCGAACCTGGTGAGCTCTGTTATGTATCTCCAAGTTGCGAGCTCTCTTCTCGTAGTCCAGTTGATGCTGCTGTTGCTACTGCTCCTGCTCATCCTCGCCAACTAGGGAAGACGTCATCGATGCCAACAGCGGAGGCGGAGCTTGCCAGCTTCGTACGCCAATTCCCTTTCGCCATCTCCCTCCCTCCCTCCCTCTCTCTCTCTCTCTCTCTCTCTCTCTCTCAAGGTAACTGAACCAAAAGGATTTGAAAACGGAGGAAGTTGGGAGGGTTGAAGATTTGAACTCCCCCTTATGGATAAGCTGGACTTTGGCCTTACCTAAGGCGTGAAAATATGCAATTGGAGAGACAAATAGGAGATTGGAAAATTTGAACTATAGATTTCCTAACTCTAATACCATGTGAGATTTTTGTACTATTAGATCAATGTGTAGTTTATCATTTAAATATTCTAACAAATGCCATGCTATAGAAACACTCATACATTGCCACAAATAATGTGACGATATTTCATTTTGAATACTATTACGATTATGTCTAAGGATGCTTCCTTAATGATAGAAATATCAAAGTATGATAAGTTATGGGAGAATAGTAACAATTTGGACAATATCGAATTAACACAGCAGAATAAAATAATCTATAAACCTAATAGGAATCGATATGGTAGAATAAAATAAATATCAAGCACGCGAACATAAGATGATTTTTTTACGTGGAAAACCTCATCAATGTGAGGAGATCAAAAACCATGGGACCGGAGTCCACCCGAAAATCTTCACTATCAACAAAATTGGGTAAACAATGTTATTCTCTAGCAAATACTAGAGGTACATAGCAGCAAAGACCTCAAGAACATAATTCTTGGTGATACGCATGGATTTCACAAGAGATCAAGGATAAATCTAACCAAAAACACAGGTTTTGATCAATCCACGAAAAACCTAATGTAGGGAGCTTCAAACAAAAATCAAACCGTTCAGATTCGAGAAGATTGCCCCACAAACATGCCGACAAAATTTCAACTCAATCGGATTACGAATCGACCTCCGATGCCAACTTGATATAAATCAGACTTTGCCCCTGTTGAGAAATATTGTGAGTAATACGGGTAAAATAGTAACTTAGTTATGAGTAGGGTTAAGCACATATGAACATATATATTTGTAACCCTTTTCACTTTTTAATAATAGAAAACAATTATCTCTTTCACATGGTATCAGAGCGTAGGTAGGCCGGAACCCTAGACGACGGAGTAGCCACTTGCCGCCATCAACTCGCCGAAATAGTTAGCTGTCGCCATCGCTCACTATCGCAACCTCTTGCCACTCGAGCGCCCCTCTTCCTTTCTCTCACTTCTTCCTGCGGCTTGCTCGTGCGGCTCGTGCGACTCGGCTGCTCGCGTGGCTTGATCATGCTCATGGCTCACACAGCCTGATCACGCTCGCGACTCGCGCTGCTTGCGTGAATCTTGCACACTACTCGTGCGGCTTGATCGCATTCACGGCTCGTTCGCGCTGCTCGCGAATACTTGGCGTTACTTTTGAAATTGTGAAGCTTGAACCTCGATTCCACAAAACCCTAGCGCCAATGCCGCTGTAAACTCGAGACCCATCTTCGGGAGTTGGTCCGTGCGGTTGATGGTGCAGGAGGGTTCTTGGATTTGCTAACCCCGAAATCGCTAATCAGTAGCCACATCAAGTAAATTCACTTAATTTTGTTTCTCTTTTTTGGAAATCGATGCTGTTAGAAGCTGGAAGGTTGAATTTGAAGCTGTTGTTGGAAGTTGGTGCGTTTGTCAGGAGGTAATAAGGAGAAGGAGAAAAAGCAGAAGAGATTGGTGCACCGCCTCTTCATGAGGTTTAGATGCGCACAATGAATGATGGAATTCTTTACTTTATCTCAATTATTACTTTTAAAATTTTGTGATGGCTGTTGAGTACGGAAAGGGTTTTAGAAGCGGCAAATGATGGGTTATTTTCTAGCGGTTGAACAGTAACCCACTTTATTATTTGTATTGCACAAAATTTTAGAAGTGGCCATTGTGGAATATAGATTTGATAGTTATTACAGAGGATAGACTTGTTGTTTTTCGCACTTGAAAGTGAAGTTGCATTGAATCAATGGGGATATTGAGAATAAGTATACCAGTGCTTTGGTGATTCGTATGGTGATTCGATTGAAGCCTTTTCTTTTCGGAATTCTTTTGTGTATTTGATTGAATTATTGGAATTAGTATTGGCAATCATGAAGTTCATTTCTTGGGCTCAATCATTCTTTATTCACTAATGGCGACCTCTGGATTGACTTCTAGATCTCCTTTTGGTCATTTTCAATTAACATATGTCAAGTTAGATGGAACTAATTATCCATCCTGGTCTAAAGCGGTCGAAGTCTATCTTACTGCCACCAGACAACTGGACTATCTCACGTCTACAATACCGTCTGACATGAGTAAAGTTGCTGATTGGATTGCAAGAGATGTAATGATTTGGACCCTATTATGGAATAGCATGGACCCTAAGGTTAGTCCTCACTTTATTCAATGTGACTCCGCTAAAGCAGTTTGGGATAAGTGCGCATTACTCTATTCGGGGCAAAATCATATGATGCGAGTATGTGACACGTGGGAAAAGTTATTTGATATTCAGCGTGGAGATCAATCCTTGTCTGATCATTATGCTCGATTCACCACTCTCTGCCAACAATTGGATACTTATCTTCTTGCCTCGAATGATCTAGATGTTTTGGCTAAACGCCAAGAGGATTTGAGGGTAATATTATATCTCAAGTCATTGGGGCCTGAGTATTCATCTCTTCGTCGGCATATTACATCTCAGAGTTCTCTTCCAACAGTAGATGAAGTCTTCTCCTAGGCTCTCCGTTCTACAATTCCTGAGAAGAGTTCTTCCATGCCGGCAATGGAGATTGGTGCTATGCTTTCTCGTGGTTCTAGTGGACGTGGAGGTCAAGGTCATGGTTATCAAGGTCGTGGATGTGGTGTTGTTCATGGTGGAAGTCGTGGAGGCCGTGAAGGGGGAGTTAGGACTCGTGGTACAATCAATTCTGGGAATAATTGTGGTTCCCGCTATTGTCATCATTGTCAAAGAGCCGGACATACATAAGCTTATTGCTATACACTTCATCCAGAGCTCAAACCACCTCTTGCTGCTTATGCAAAGGTTGAGGATTCTCTTAGTCCTCCCTCAATGGCTCCACCAAGTTCAACTCAAGTTCCTAAGACAAGTGACCCAGTTACATTAACCCGTGCTGAATATGATACATTGGTTCGCTCCCAACAAGTGACAAGATCTTCAGCTCCTACTGCAACTCTGGCACAAACCTCTAAAGGTAGTTCATCGTGTTTGTTGTCTACATCGCTTGATTCTTGGGTTATAGACTCTGGAGCTACCAATCACATGACTGCTAACTCTAACCTACTGTCTTCTTTTCACTCAACATCTCCTTCATTATCAAATTCAGGTACATTAGCAAATGGTTCACAATCTCAGGTTACTGGTATGGGAGTTGCTCATTTAAGTCCCTCTCTTTCTTTATCATATGTCCTTCACCTATCAAAATCTCCTTATAATTTGATTTATGTTAGTTCATTGACCAAGGAACTAAATTGTTCCGTGACCTTTTCATCTTCTCATTGTGCTTTTCAGGATCTAAGGACTAGACAAATGATTGGTGGGGGACATGAATCAAATGGCTTGTACTATCTTGATAAGAAGGTGTTAGCTGCCGCAACTGTGAAACAGACATCCACTGATGTATATCAGATGCATTGTCGTGCTGGTCATCCACCACCAAACCTACTTCGACGTCTATTTCATGAGTCTAAGTCTGTGAGTTCCTTTCAGTGTGAAGCTTGTCAGTTTGGTAAACATCATAGAGCTTCTTTTCCTTCCTGTATGCAGAGTCGTGTGTCTAATCCATTTGAGTCGGTTCGCTCGGATGTATGGAGTCCATGTCATGTGACCGATGTCTTTGGATTCAAATATTTTGTTACATTCGTGGATGATTTTTCCCGAATGACTTGGTTATTCTTAATAAAAGATCGTACATAGATTTTTTGTCGCTTTCAATTGTTCTATTTTGAAGTGTTGAACCAATATAATATCTCTATTAAACATTTACGGTCAAATAATGCTAGAGAATACCTTGCTACAACTTCTGGTTTTTCAGCCCTTTTTGGAATCTCATGGTATTATTCATCAAATGTCCTACCCATACACTCCACAACAAAATAGTGTAGCTGAACGTAAAAATCGCCATCTTCTTGATGTCACCCGTTGCCTCATGTTTCATATGCATCTACCTAAACACTTTTGGGGCCATGCTGTTCTTACGGCGTGTTATTTAATTAATAGGCTTCCCACTGCAGTTCTTCAAGGGAAGACACCATTCTCACTTTTACATCCAAAACGTCCTCTCTTTTCCTTACCTCTTCGGGTTTTTGGGTGTGTTTGTTTTGTACATAATCTTACTCTAGGTCTTGATAAACTAGATCCTCGTGCTGAAAAATGTGTCTTTGTGGGATATTCTCGAACTCATAAGGGATACAAATGTTATTGTCCTAGTCGTCGTTGTATGTTCGTGTCTACAGATGTGACGTTCTGTGACGTTCTTTGAAGATCAATCATATTTTCCTTCTCAGAATGTTCCACAGACACATGGTGATATAGATGATTATGTCCTACCAATACTTCCACCGCCTTCTATCTCTCCAGCTACCTCCAGCAAATTTCAGTTTGCTGACCGCACCTATCATCGACGAAGTACCATCCCAACTATGACAGTACATCCTTCATCAACACCTGATTCATCTGTTCCCCCATCAGTTTCAGTGCCAGCCTCTGATCCTGATCCGCCCATTGCATCTCGAAAAGGTACACGTTCTTGTGTTGGTCGTCCTTTTGATCGTTATTCTCCCTATTCTGGTCTTTCTGATTGTGTTCATACGCATTATCCTATTTCAAACTTTTTGTCATATGATCGTTTATCTACTACCTTCTCTGCCTTTGTCTCGTCGTTGTCTTCTATTTTTGTGCCTAGCAGTGTTGCTAAAGCTCTTGCTCATCCGGGTTGGCGTCATGCCATGGAAGATGAAATGGAGGCACTAATTCAAAACAAAACTTGGGAGCTTACTTCCTTACCTACTGATAAGCAACCTGTTGGTTATCGTTGGGTTTTCACCGTTAAAGTTCACCCGGATGGTACTCTTAATCGATTGAAGGCACTGTTAGTTGCGAAGGGATATACTCAAACTTATGGTGTCGACTATAATGACAAATTCTCTCCCGTGGCCAAAATTCCCTCTTTTCGTGTCTTTATTTCATTGGCTGTGCAATTTGGTTGGATCCCTCATCAATTGGATGTGAAAAATGCCCTTTTACATGGTGATCTGGCTGAGGAGGTCTACATGAAGCAACCACCTAGGTTTATTGCTCAAGGGGAGAATGTGGTATGTCGTTTACACAAAGCTTTGTATGGACTTAAACAATATTCTCGTGCTTGGTTTGGTAGATTTAGTGATACAGTTATCAAATTTGGATTAAAGCGGTGTCAGGTAGATCATTCAATTTTCGGCTCCGTGTCTTCAACTGGTTGTATCCTTTTAGTTGTATTTGTGGATGATATCATCATTACTGGCAGTGATTCAAGTGGTATTCAAAAACTTAAGCAATTTCTACATAAAGAATTCAGTACTAAAGATCTAGGACGTCTTCGATACTTTCTTGGTATTGAAGTATCCTATTCACATGCCGGTATCAATTTATCGCAACGAAAGTATGTACTAGACATCCTTGGTGAGGTTGGATTTCTTGGAGTAAAACTAGTCGATACCCCTATGGATCTCAATATGAAACTTGATGCAGAACATGGAGAATTACTACATGATCCAGCAAAGTATCAAAGGTTAGTTAGTAAGTTAAACTATCTTACTATCACGAGACCTGATATATCCTTCGCGGTTAGTGTAGTAAGTCAATTCATGAGTTCTCCTCGTACCACTTATTGGGATGCCGTACTTCGAATCGTCAAATATTTGAAGGGAGCGCCAGGTAAAGGACTACAGTTCAAAATTTATGGCCATCTAAACACTGCAAGCTTTTCTGATGTCGACTGGGCTAGATGTCCCATGGATAGGAGATCTACTTCAAGCTATTTTGTGTTTCTTGAGGGTAATTTAGTTGCATGGAAAAGCAAGAAACAGCATGTAGTTTCCCAATCAATTGCTGAAGCTGAATATCGTGCTATGGCACATGTGACAAGTGAATTACTATGGTTGAGAATGTTATTATCAGAGATTGGAATGTCACCGTCAAATCCATCAATGCTATATTGTGATAATCAATCCGCTATTTATATTGCATCTAATCCAGTCTTCCATGAGCGAACTAAGCACATTGAGGTTGATTGTCATTTTGTGCGAGAAAAAGTTCAGAAAGGCGAGGTTATTCTGCAACACACAAAGTCGGAGGATCTGATCGCGGACATTTTTACAAAATCTCTACGGGGGAATAGAGTGAGTGTTTTATGTAACAAGTTGGGTTTATTTGATATCTATATCCCAACTTGAGGGGGAGTGTTGAGAAATATTATAAGTAATAAGGGTAAAATAGTAACTTAGTTATGAGTAGAGTTAAGCACATATGAGCATATATATTTGTAACAATTTTCACTTTTTAATAATAGAAAACAATTATCTCTTTCACAACCCTAACCCCAGATTTTTCGTTTTCTCTTTTTCTCTTCTTATTACGTCTTTTTGCGGCTACCACTTTTTAAAGATAGTAAGAAACCCTATTTCTCCATATATCTTATTATATGGGCTCAAGCCCTTTTTGGATTTGCAACTCATTGGGCTTCCTCCACATAGGAGTGAACCCTGCTAACAATAAGTAAATGATCCCAATTTAAGTGGCCAAGTGAGACTTTTCTCACATTGGGGAGATAATTTTGTCATCATCTTTGTCGTCTTGCAGGATTACCAAGATGATGCCTTTCAAGACCTTTTATTGTGATCTCGTTAATCGCATTAGAATTGAGACATTTATTCCTTTCCTTTCCGCCTTAAATTGTTCCTCGTGCACTTGGATCTTTTTTAATTTTACTACACCAAAACTCGTGCAAATTCCTCTTTGTTCACATTGGACTAAATATTTATTCCACACCTTTGCTTCTTGCCTCAAATTCACATCTCATTGCCAATCTTTTTTTTTTCCCGCTCGAATTGATTAGCTCGGTCACTTAAAATTTCAGATTTAACATCAATAATATCTTTCCTTAAATTCTGGGATAATCTTAGTTTAGCACTGTTTATGTTATTTAAGAAATTAATTAAACATCATTTAGTGCTAGCTTTTTAGGTTCTTAACATTGTTTGTTTATAATTTGTTAAAAGCTTTTAATTTTGTTAGTTAGATGTAGTAGTTGTAATTCCACTGTTATCATTTGAACTTTGTTCCATGTCCTTTCCTCTTAGTGTATGTAATTACTTTCAATTGCATCATTTTGGTGATAGTGTGAAGGGGTGAGCATAATTTCAAGGTAGAACCTGAAATCTGAGAACCAAAGTAGTGGGAACCCTTAGATTTTAGGTTCCAAGGTATGTATAGCAAGTTCCGGGTTCTAAAAATTTGAGGAACCTATTTTGATGGCTAAAATCTAAGTTCTTAGTTGGAGGAACCTGTAACCTAGAACCTGGAACAAAGTTTTAATGTTTTTCTTAGTTCATGTTTTCTCGCAATTTTGTGATATTCCATGTCGTTTGATAATGAGTGTATAATTTGGACGCACTAGTCTCACCTTGCATTTTATGACAGAGACTTTTACTTTATTAATATTCACATGTCTAAATATAAGTTATAATAAATGAATTGTAGCAGCAAGTGTGACATCCCGAAATTTGGCTCCGTCCTGAATATATGAAATGGTTGTTTTGTCGACGTGATTATGGTTAATTTACTCGGAACTAATTACTCTCGAGTTAACTAATTTATTAGATAATGCCGTTAAAGGATATAAACGCAATAGATTAGAGAATTCGATCAGAAATCGACTACTCGACCATAATAATCGGCAAGGGTCAATACAACACCGTTATAATCGATTAGCGAACGGATATAAGTCGATTTGATGGAATTGCATAATCGAATTGCGGGTGGTTCCGCATGATTACGAAATTCGCATCAAACGGCAATAAACCGATTTTCTATCGATATTATACTCGAAACACGTAATTGAACCCTCGCGATTTTATGACAATCGAGAGTCATCTACGATTCGGAGATGCATAAACGTGGATCGAAAATTATCGACCACAGGTCAAACGCGCTAAAATCCCTAAATGCTACCTAATAGATTAGGTCGTACTAAAGTTGCGTTCGGTCGATTTTAACCATGAAATTGAATTCAATTTCAGGATTCGGACGTTCAAGCGTGTCACGATTCATTTATAGGATGTCGTCTCATCTTTCGGTGAAATTTCGTTGAGTCCAGAATTCTGTGGAAAAATGGGTTTTCGGACAAAATGGAAATTAATTGGAAATTCGGATTAAGAGGAAAAATGGGATTTTGCTGCCCAAAGAGGAATTATGTTGGGGAAATTAAGAAGCTAATTTGAGATTGGAGGGCCTCTTGGCTATGGGCATAAAAACTTTAAGGGCTTGGTGATGATTATTGGATATTTCCCAAGATTTTTGATTGGCTAACTACTTGACTTTCTCTCCCACTTCTCTCTCTCTCTTCCATCCCTCACCCATGCACGTTTCTTTCCCCTTCCCCCTTTGGCCGTTCCCCTCCTTTTTTCTTTCTTCCACAATTCTCTCTCACGTTCATCCCTCTCTACCCATTCTCTCTTTTTCCCCAGCCTCCTTCTCCATTTCCCCCACCCCCTTCCCTCACATCCTCATCCCCTTTCCCTGCTGCCGCCAGCACCCAACTTCGGGAGAAGTACATTAATGGTGCCATAAGTTGTGTACGGCACTCACTTTGGTGCCAAAAGTTTCCGTCATATCACTTAAGTGCCAAATCGGAGGAAAAACAATCACTTTGGTGCCACTAGCGAGAAATTCCGGCCAAAATAAATACGTGGCCTTTATATTTAAAAAAAAAAATCGACATGGCTTAAGATTGTCCACGGTGGATAGCATAAAATGACGTCGTTGTCCTTTCTTCGTAAGAAACGACGTCGTTTCTTGCCATCCATCGTGGATTCACATAAGAAACGATGTCGCCTTGCTCCATAGCAAAAAACGACGTCGTTGCAGAGGGAGTAAAATAGGGTTCGTATACGGTTCTCCTCGACGCCGGCCGTAGCTTGCTCACCCACCGTCGTTCACCCACCGCCGTTCGCTCGCCCGCCGTCGCTCGCCTGCACCGTCGTTCACGATCATTCAAGTTTGTCATGTTCTCTACGTGGATCAATTTTGCGAAAAATTTAGGATTCCGAATGGCAAGTTAGGGCACGGAGGGCAAATTGAGGGTTCGGCTCAGGGGGAAAGTAGTGGGAAAAGTGGTGGGGATGTCACTTTATGGGGACGGAATAGAAAAATTGATTCTTCCATCGTTCATTCGCTTTCTGTTGTGGGGACCGAATAGAAAAACAGGGTGCGGAGGGGCTTGACTCGAATGGAAACAGTGGTGGGACCGAATTTATTTATTTAATTAATTGGACTGCTTTTGTTGGGGGACCGAATGTGAATGTGATTAAATTGACAAATGGGTGGTGGGGACCTCACTTTGTTTATTTAATTCGATTTCTTTTGTTTCTGTAAATGCACCGAATTGGGGAGATTTTAGTTGCATTTGTTCCTTGACAACAAAACGACAAGAACCTGCATGTAAAGTTGCCGATTCTGTCATGTGTTTCCAACAAAACGACAATAACTCTCTCTCTTTTTTTCCATTGGGTGCAGTATCGACATGGACGCAAATCAGGTAGGCGTCATTGTTTACTATGGTGGAGAGTTTGTTATTGGCACTGAAGATTGGGAATATAATGGTGGAAATGAAAGTATTATTTATGTCAATGTTTGGAAGCCATCATATATTGATTTTATGAGGGATTTGGTATATTTTTTACGATGCAAAGTGCAAAAACTACATTACTGTGTTCCTGGGAAAGAATTGAAGGATGGGTTGAGATTTTTTAATGACGATAATGTCATTAAGGATATCATTTACCATTATCTTCACGGTGAAGAAGCTAAGGTATATGTTGAGTATTATAGTGAGGATGAGGATGAGGATGGGGATGAGCAGACCACCACTGAAGGAGGAGAAGTGAGGGATCCTGTTCAAGCGAGTAATCAGGTTGGGGATGAGTTTAGGTTAGATGGAGGGCAAAATAATAGGGAGATAAGTCATATTGATAGAGATGAACAAAGAGGGAGATGTCCTGAAATCTTGGATGAAGATTTGGGTGAAGATGTGGGCGATGAAGACTTCATTGGATTAGAATGAGAAATTGTTTTATCTAGTGAATCGGAAGATAAATGTTTGGTTGTAGTAAATTTCCCAAGTGACGAAGATGATGATGAACTCACACAGTCAAGACAAAAGCAAAGGGAATTTCTGAGAAAAAAACTTGCAGCTTCAGCAAGAAGGCCCGAGTCAGTAAATAGGGATAAAGATCCAGCTGAGGGTAATAGAAGTGAAGATGAAGAAAGCTGTGGCAATGAAGTTGCTGGTTCGGAAAATGAGCTTGACAATGATGATGAAGAACCTGCTCCTCGAAGAAAAAGTAAGTACCCTTGTTATGATCCGACTATTGATAAACTTGTTTTGTCGGTGAGCATGAGATTTGATGATGCCAAACAGTTCAAGGAAGCTGTTATAAAGAACTCAATTGGTGAACAGAGGAGCGTTAAATTCATTAGAAACACGAAGGAGTTTGTGAGAGCTAAGTGCTCACAAGCTAATTGTTCGTGGAAACTCTATGCTGCGCTTAGTAAGAATGGGTCATTCCAGATTAGATCATTTCAGGAGGAGCATACTTGTCCAATTATCTTTAACAATAAAAGGGTAACAAGTGTGTGGTTATCAAAGTATTTTTTCAATACTATCAAAGCAATGCCCGAGATCAAGAGTCCTCAATTTCAACAGTTAGTGAAGGAGCAAGTGGGGGTTAATGTGTCGAGAAATCAATGTAAGAGAGCGAAGATGAGGGTGATGAAGATATTGATGGGTGGGTATAAGGAAGAATATGCGCAGGTATGGGATTATGCTGGTGAATGTATGTTTCAAAACCCATCTAGTAGGGTATATGTAGAGGTTGTGGAGAGACCACTCCCTGATCTTGGGCCTAGATTTGATAGATTTTATGTCTATTTTGATGCATGCAAACGGGACTTCTTGGCTGGCTGTAGAAGAGTTATAGGATTGGATGGATGCTTTCTAAAGGGTTTATGCAAGAGGAAGTTGTTGGCTGCTGTGGGGAGAGATGGCAATAATCAAATGTTCCCGATAGCTTGGGCAGTGGTAAAGATAGAGAACAAGGATATTTGGTCCCGGTTCCTAAAAAATTTAATGGCTGACCTTGAGATAACCGATGGGGGAGGATGGGCATTCATGAGCAACCAACAAAAGGTAATTTCATTGTCAATTATAATATACTCCATTTTAATATTAGTCACTTGCATATTTTTCTTGACTTGTATTTATTGGTTTGAATTTTTGTAGGGATTTATTCCTGCATTGGCTGAATTGATGCCACATGTTGAGCATAGAATGTGCGCGAGGCACATATATGCAAACTGGTCAAGGAACTTCAAAGGAGATAGGCTGCAGAAGCAGTTCTGGCAGATAGCAAAGAGTACGAATATGGCTGATTTCAAATTAGCCAAACAATTATTGTTGCAGTTGACAAATGACGGTTTTGATGCACTCTTCCATACAGAAGCTAAGCACTGGTGTCGGGCCTTCTTCAGCGAAGAGTTCAAATGCGATATCATTGATAACAACCTCAGTGAAGCTTTCAATGGTAGAATTTTAGAGGCCAGGTGCAAACCAATCATCAGCATGCTTGATGATATTCGAGTTATGGTTATGACTAGACTGCATAGGCAAAGAGATGAGGCTACAAAATGGAGTAGAGACTGTGGCCCTAAGATTGTGAAGAGATTGGATGCAAATATTGTTGCTAGTAGAATCTGCCATCCAGTTTGGAATGGAGATAATGGATATGAGATTATTCAAAATCAGGATAAGTATGTTGTCAACCTGGATAGAAGAAAGTGTTCATGCCGAGCTTGACAACTGAATGGAATTCCCTGTGTCCATGCCATTTGTGCTATTCAAATGAAGCAAGAAAACCCAGATGATTACCTACATGATTGGTACAAAAAAAGCTCATACCTTGCTTCATACCAATTCATGATGCAGCCTATCAAAAGCAGCAAATTTTGGGAGCTAACAAATCATGAAAGTCTTCTACCTTTACCGCTGAAGAAGCAAATAGGAAGGCCAAAAAAGAGACGAAGAATGCAGCAGGAAGAGGCATCAAGTCAAAGGATGAGTAGGACTGGATCAAAGATGAAATGCTCCTATTGTTGCAAGGAAGGGCACAATAAGAAAGGTTGTGAGCTGAAAAAGCAGCATCAACAACAAGATGTAATGGCTGATTCAGTGCCAGGGACAGGGCCTACTGAAGAGTTTCTTATTGGGCCTATTGAAGGGAGGACAGAAGGCCCTGTTGTAATTCCTACTGAAGGGCAAACAGAAAGCCATGTTGTAAGGTAAGTATCCTCTTGGTCTTAGTAACTTTACAGTTATTCGATAGTACTGTTGGTCATAATCCTAATATAGTACATTATTGTAAGGCCTACTAAAGGGCCAGAAAAAGGCCTTGTTGTAGGCTCAAGTGCAGGGATAGGGACTAGAATGGGCAGACAAAGAACAACAACAACCGAGTCCACTTTGTTGAGCAAACAAGAAAAAAAAATATCCTGTAAGTTTTACATCGCTGTGTTTGGTCTTTTATAGGCTAAAATTTACATTTGTTATGTGTTTCTCGGGTGAGAAGACGAGCAACCGCACAAGTTGCGAGGGTTGCTACAAGGATTATTGCTGCTGAAAATGATGCACCACAACGAACAAGAGGGGCTCTTGGGAAAAGATTAAGGCAATATGGTTATGGGATTTACACAGATGAACGTACTGGAATGACCATTTTGAATGTAAGATTTATAGGCCTCATGCATTTAATTTGTTGTATTTCAATTCATTTGGTTGACAATATCACTATGTTTTTGTAGCCTGGGAGAACTTCGGAGGTACTTCTCTTTCAAGGTGGGCCAACTCAAGAATCAAGGGCGCAGCCAAAGAAGAGTGCTCCAAAGAAGAAGAAGACATCGGGTACAGCTGCGAAACAGCCATTCAAAAAGAACCCAGCACCAGTTCCATCTCAACCAACGATTTGGAGCAGTAGTGATGATATGGACCAACACATGACACGTGGTAGAACAAAAATAGCCGCCATAAAAAACAAGGACAAGGAAAATGAGGTGATAGAAAGCCCAACTAAAGAACCTGCACAACCAATTCGAAAGAGTGCTCGGATTATGAATCAATTCAAAGCTCCAAGAGGAAAAGGAGATCAAGGTGTTGTCAATATTAACTGATGGGAGGGAGGGTGCTGGACATGGTCTCTTTTTATGTGATGCTGGACATGATTTTTTTCATGTGATGCTGGACATGGTCTTTTTCTTGTTTTCTTCTTTTTTTAGGAGTGTGATGTATTGATGGTAGTTGTTGCCTGCAATGCCATTGTTTTTTTTTAAGAGAGTGTTGAACTCTCGATGCTTGGGGAGTAAAGTTAGACATGTTTTTCTTTTCTTTTGAAAACAATCAATCAATGTTAATGGCAAGTACTGGAATGACTATTCATTTTCCCTTGTGTTGGTTTCGGCTAGAATGCTAGCAAGTCAGTTATGCTACTGCTGCTATATATTTTATTTTTGCTGTTACTGCAATGTTGCTGTTGCTGCACTGTTGCTGTTGCTGCACTGTTGCTGTCAGCATTGTTGGTTAAAGTTGTGGATTATAATGAATTTGTTGCTGTCAGCATTACTGCACTGTTACTGTGCTGCACTGTTGCTGCACTGTTGCTGATTATATGTGTTGCTACAAGAACACTTTGGGTGCTGGTACATCTTGTTGCATCTGGGCTGGTGTAAGAAGATGCACCAGCAACTCAACTGGTGCAAGAACAAGGTGCAAGAACAAGGTGCCTTTGGAATGTGACGTTTGGCACTAACATGTTCTTTTTTAAAAAACTTGTGTAACGTAAGTGATCACTTTGTAATCGCAACTGGCACTTAAATGATCACTTTCATAAAAACTTGGCACTTAAATGATCACTTTCATAAAAACTCGGTACTCAAGTGATCACTATTTACAACTTATGACACTGAAATGGTCAATCGTGAATTTGCCACCATCCTTTAATTTCGGCCATGGTTTGCAGTTGCAGCAAACCAACAAACCAGCAAACTAGCAAACCAGCAAACCAGCGAACTATTACCAAATAAAAAATGCAGCAACCCATCATCAAATAAAAAAATGCAGCAAACCATCATCAAATAAAAAAATGCAGCAAACCATTACCAAAAGCTTTCAATGCAGCAAACCATTATCTAATAAAAAATGCAGCAAACATTACCAAAAGCTTTCAATGCAGCAAATCATTACCAAACAGAAAAATGCAGCAAACCATTATTAAAAGCTTTTAATGCAGCAAAGCATTACCAAATAAAAAATGCAGCAAACCATTATAGTTGAAGCAAAAACTAACCAAAACAAACATTGACAATACACAACTAAACAACAAAACTTTTAAGTGCTCACAACTAATGCATTCCAAGTTCAACCTTGCATTTCTACCCATAGATTACAACAACAAAACATTCTGCTCCATACAAAAATTGCAGCAAACCAAAAAACACATTTTACTTATAAATAATCCAATACAAGTGCATATTCCACGTCTTCGACTATGGTAGACATACAAACTTCTTTTCATTACTCACTTTACATTTGAATAAACTACCCAAGAGAATAAGAACACAATCAACGCTCGATAAAAGTTTCTTTCGATTTTCAGCCTTGAAACCTCCCTCTTCAAATGGTCCACCAAAGATGTTAAACCCTTCATTTGAGCTTGCATTGAGTCGACATCCTCCAACTCGTCCATTAACATAGGTGGAGGTTGATTTTGGCCTTCAAGTAACTCCAATATCACCTCTGTCGCTCAATCAGAGAATTTTCTATCAATCCATTTGAAATATTGGCACTTCGAGCCTTCTCTATATCTGCCGCACCCATGGAATCTTCTCCCGGGATTCAACCGAGTCCAAGATGTTCTTCTCAGACTCGATAACCCACAATAACAGTAATACTCACCATCTAATTCACTTTTCTTATAGGAATGTGAGCCGCTGCTGAAGCTTTTGTCCTCCATTTGCAAGAGCGAGCTGATAACTTTGGGAGAAAATCGAAGTATGTACTCGAAATGATCGAATTGGGGATTTAGGGTTTTCAACTTCCGGTTCTAATCGAAATTGGGGATTTAGGGTTTCTTATTTGGGGAAAAACGGTAAACGGCATCGTTTTGTTCTTTGTATGCTGATTGTATTCTCTAGCGATCCACGTCGGCATCAAAAATTAATAAAAAACTGCCATGTCAGATTTCCGGCCAACCAAATCGGCGATGGCACCAAAGTGATCATTTTTCAAAATTTTTGGCACTTCAGTGATCCGACGGAAACTTTTGGCACCAAAGTGAGCGCCATACACAACTTATGGCACCATTAGTGTACTTATCCCCCCAACTTCCTTGCTGTCGCTTACCTGCACCACCATCCATCTTCTCCACAGCAGCATCTTCATCCGCAAACCACTCCACCACGGCACCACCTGACATCCATCTCCACCCACGTGCCCATCATCCCATCACCACCGTCCACTTCATCTACCACCAGCGTCTCAGCTCCACAACCAACGCCATCTGCTTCAGTTCAGCGACACCACCAACAGCCTCGTGCAGCACCGCCTCAGCCCCAAATCGAGCCAAGTAGCCCTTGGCCAAGAGCTTGCAAGGCCGTTTCCTCCACCATTAGGCCGCCGTTAGAGAAGTGGTAGTCTCGGGTTTTCACCGCCGTCGCGTTGCCGTTGCCGTGAGCCTGTCGCCGTTGAATTCTAGTAAGTTAACTCCATAATCCTTGATTAGGTTATTAATTGTGCTTAGGGGTTAGATTAGTGTTAATTAGCTTACTTAGATTAATATTAATTAGCTTGGTTAGATTAATGTTAAGATGAATTAACTTAAATTCGGATCAGTTTATTAGACACTCGCCGTTTGCCATTTTTATGGGTTAAGATGTGCTACGATTTTGAGATTGCTTCCTTCTTGAAAAACATTTTAAACTTCTTTAAATAGGACATATATTTTACTCAAGATTTTAGGGATTTAAGAGGACAATATTTCAGCTTTGTTACATATAGGGCATAATCTCGGTTTGTGCTGGAACCAGTGACCTTTTGGTGTTTAAGGGATTTTTATCAACTTTTAAGGTTTTATTTTCAAAAGAATTCATTCACAAAAAATTTTCATCACATCTTGTAATTTAATATGGTCAAATTTTAGAGCAAACAGACAAATTTTGGAACTCAAACCAAACTAATTTTGGAAAACATAATTTCTGGACACGGACACAGTTTTGGTAACGGTTTGGGCAATTTACTGCTCTCATTCTAGAAAGATTTGGGTCAAGGTATCTTTGTGAAAAGTGTTTGTTTAAATTCTTTTATAACATATTCAAATTTGAGAATTTTCTGAACTCGTTTAGTTAGATTTCTGGAATTAATCTTGGAAGCGTGTGAGTGGTCTCAGTTTCTACCGGTTAGGGCTGGCTGTGGTCATAAAGTTGTTTTTGGTGTCTTGCTTGCTAGAATATGTATGTTTTGTGAATTCATTGATGTTCTTCATGCTGAGAACTTATGTGTGATATTATGTGAATGTTTGTGTTATGGTGATTGTCTTTTATTATTGCAAAAGATGGCATTATGGGCAATTAATTAGAAAAACAATAAGGTGTCGAGTTTGGACACCAAAACTTATTTGCTCAATAAAACAATGAGGTTTTAAACTAGGTGCTTACAAAGTTTGACAAATTAATTTTGAGTACGAGAGCACCTATGAATTTCTTTCCAAAAGTTTTAAAGAAAAAAAAATGAATTACCCAAGTTTAGTTCCAAAAAGGGGTGGTTGAAAAAGAAAATAGAAAATAAATAAGGTGTCGGGTTTGGACGCCAAATTTTATGTGCTCAATAAAATGAGGAAGTTTTATACTAGATGCATGCAAAGTTTGGCAGATTAATTTCAAATACGTGACCCCGTACGAATTTATTTCGAAAAATCTGAATAAAAAAAAAAGAGTTGCCAAGTTATTTTTTAAAATGGGATTTTGGTGTTTTAGCTATATGATGGAAGATAAATGTTGACTTGATTGATGATGTGCCTGCATGGTTAAGTTAATCAAGTGGTTCAGTTTAATTAATCGCAATTTATTTAATTACTCGTGATTTATTTAATTAATCGCAATTAGCGTAATTAGTGACGGATTAGTTGTTTCGTAGAATTTTACACTCGTTCTTCTTGGATGAATTTATGTGTGATTTTGATGGCTTATATGTACTATGATGTGCAATTGATTGCTGGATGGTAGTTGTTGATTTTTATTATAAAACTCGATTTTATGGGTATTTAAATAGAAAAGTACCGGGTGTCGGTTTTTTATGCCAAAATTTTATGTACTATATAAAATCATGGAATTTTGATATGGGAAAGTGCTATTTTTAATGGTTCGATTTAAATACGTGACCACGTATGATTATTTTACCAAGATTTTTAATGCGAAGAAAAGTGGTCAAGTTCATTATTTTGAATACGAGGTATTTGAATGCAAAGCACGGTGTTCTTGGTCAAGTATGTATGCCTGTGGTCACTATCAAAACCCATCACCCAACGGGAGTTTGGGGACGATGCCCAATTTTATCAAATGCCCGGCGGGGGTCCGGAAGCCGAGTCACGGTGGAGGCCAAACCAATGCTCCTTTATGAATGCCGTCTAGGCAGGGGTTCTAGATGTTGCCATACCCGACGGAGTGGGACGATGCCCGGTTACGCCGGATGACCGCCGACAAATGGTCCTAAACACATACCATATAGAACTTACCTCGCCTCGGCATGTCCCTGCATATTAGCTCATTACACATGCTAATATCAACACAACAAGCGTAATTTAATAACCGGAACACATCATTTCATTCATAAGGGTTCCGATTATAAGGTAAAACCGTTATGACAGGTCACATACCATACCACACAGTTTTACCCCATAATCAAGCGCAGCTATCACAACCATCCAGACGTATTCCAGTTATTACGACCCAACGGCCACAGCCAACTCCCTTTGCATCAGTTTTACAACAAAGAAAAACAATGTGACATGGTTGGGACGGTTCATCATGGACCAGATAAAATAGAGGGTACCATAGAAATGGTAACACCGAATTCAATAGCCTCTTGTCCAATTCTTACATTTACATTTGTCATGGTGGGATATGAGAAGTTATAGTCTAGGTCACTTGGGACTTCGATCACTCCCTCTAGGACTTTCATGGCCATCGACAATGAAGGCCTCTTTGTGAAATCAACTTGCAAGCACCACGTGACAAGCCTCGTCATGTCAACCACATGAAGTTCGTTCAGTTGCATATCCTCACTGTTCTTATCAATCATACCCAAAAGCTGTCCTTCTTCCCACTTTCTTTTAAAAACTCTTAATAGGTACATGTCTTCCTCATTTTGAGATTTGTCAAAAACTTTCCTTCCGCAAACTATCTGTAGAATTACCGCACCGAAACTACAAACATCCACTTTCTCAGTAATTGCTACATGAAGCCATTCAGGGACCAAATAGACCGGAGTTCCCCTCATCTTGGTCACAATTTGGCTTCAGTCCCCATCAACTATCTTAGACAAGCCAAAATCTGCAATCTTGGCATTAAATTTTTCATCCAAGAGTATATTTTGCGGGTTAATATCCATGTGGACTATCTTCCATCTACATTCTTCATGGAGATAAGATAGGCCCTTTGCTATGTCAAAAATGATCTTCCTTCTCTGTTGCCAACCAAGTACGAATGATTCATCTAATTTACAAAAGATCCATTTAATTAGGGACCCTTTGGACATGTATTTGTAGACAAGCAGCCTGTGAAATTTCTTGGCACAAAATCCAATAAGTCACATCAAGTTCACATGGTGGATATTGCCAATGCTCTCAACCTCAGCAAGAAAAGATTTCTTAGTTTGGCATAAACCATTGAGCTGCTTCACGGATACTTTTTTTGCCGTCAGGGAGAGTGCCTTGATAAACAGAGCTGAATCCACCCTCACCGAGCTTCTTGTTGAAATCCTTGGTAATGGTTTTTAAATCATCATAGGTGAATCTCTTAGGTGCTCCCGGTACTTGATCAAGATAGTCCTCTTCAACTTCGTCAACACCTTTTTCCTCTTCGACATCTTCAACACCTTTTCTTCTGTATAGGCCTTTTATGACGACTACAAGAAAAATGAAGGCTAAGAGTGATCCGAGGCTCGAAGTGATGATTACTATCAGAACGGTATTTGTCCCTTTTCTGTTTTTAGGAGAAATAGGAGGTTCCCAATCACTCGTGGTATTCTGCACTTTAAGATAAAGGCCAGTAGGCTGATCCACATCAGAATCATGTGTAAAGGAAAATACCTGAGATAATAAGTAGCATGACCCTGAATAATTACAGCCATTTCCTAGAAATTTAAAAAGAGCCGCTTGGCAAGAACACTTATTTGCACAAGCATTTTTGCAACTCTCCACATCTGAATTTCCAAGATCCAGGACTTTTTGTGGATCTGTCTTGAAATCGAAGTAACTAAGCCAGGCAACCCCAAAAAAGCTTTGAAATTGCGAAGCTTCACAAGACAAAGGAATGTCTTCAGTGCACCCCAAGTGAAGGATTTGCATGATCTATTGGCTTGAAGTGGAGTTCCAGACATGAGCACCCAAGATAATCTTCAGACTCCATAACTCCCACAAACCATTGGATAACCGCAATGCACTATGGAGTCTGTTAGAGGATCACGTGCCATGAAGAACTCATTTGTGTACTGCTCGTACACCCTCAGATGTCCATCAGATTCAAACTTCAAGTATTGCACAGCCGCAGTTGAAACATGACCAGACTTCAAAAAATCGTTTCTCACGAAATTCACAAACAACTCAAGATGTCCTAGGGTGAATTCAACATAATTAGAGTCATTGCTTGTGTTTGGAAATTTTATGCGAAAAAGGTAATAAACCTGTGGAGGGTCAGCCTCTATCTGTGCAAATAAACCTTCAGTAGTCAGAGAAAGCGAATATAAACCTGTTCGCTTATGTTTGTCGCAGAACTACTGGGGGTCAATTTCTGCCCCACCCATAATTTCTGACCTAGGAGTAGCGTGTCCGTAGGATGATCTAAGGACTGCCACACTGCAGCATTGTTCTTATCAAACAACACAAGGTTTCCGGTGTCAGTCAAGTTCATGCCAACAACAGACTTACCATAAGTTTGGGTTGACCACATGACCGAGCTGTCGCCATCTTTCAAAGTCAAATCTCCTTCTATTATGAGTTTCAGGATGGCAAGGTATCCAGTAGGACGGTTCCGATTAGCAGACCACACAACGACTGGAGTCACACTGTCGCTGTTGTTGTTGATAGAGCGCCGGTCGGTTGGAATAACCAAAATGGCAAAATAGGGAAGATCCGAAAAGGCGTGGCTATAGAAGCCACAGATGAATGTCGTGCCATCATGGCTCTGCACAAGAACCGGGATTATGCTAGAGCCGTCCGCAGGGAACTCTATAGTATTGACAGCAGATGCTATGGTAGTCCCTGTGGTGTTAAGGCCTGCGGATGGATAGACGTCGGCCCAGGCGCCGATCAGACCCAAAGAGCATGTAAGGATTAAAAGGTCGGAGGGTGTGAACATAGTGTGATATTACTAAAAACGAGAAGCAGGAGAGGAATGTGAAGAGCAGAAGACGGAAAAAAGGAACTGAATTCCAAGTTAAAGGTGAGACGGCCGTCATTGGAAGCACCATTGGGAAGTCCAAGAAGACTTATTTTGTTAGAAGTATGCTTTCAGCCTTGAATGCCGAACGCATCCGGAGTCGGTTAACGTTCCAGAAACCTAATTCCAAGCCACCTCTGGAAACAAGGGCGCCGATGTGGAGACAACTTGACATGGACAATGAATGGCACATAGTTCTCCAAACAACTCATTCTAAGTTTCAGATAGAATGTAGGGGAAGCATAACAAATTGTCCCTTGGATGGAGCGGCCTAAAAGAAAATGTGCTAATGTAGAGATGATTTCCATATATAAAAATATTACGAAGTGTAACGCTTCATAAGGAAATAATATCAGTGATAAATGAAATGATCCTTATATTATACAAGCTGTCAATCCATTGATGTTAGCATCTTCAAAAATCTGTTTGTGATTCAATCAACATCTCTAGAGTACTTCTCCCTTGATTGATAAATAAAAGGAAAAGTGTTAAAAAAAGTCATAAACCTTTTGTATTTGTGCTGATTTAGTCCTAAACCTCTTTTTAGTGCCAATTTAGTCCTAAACATTTTTACTTGGTGTCAATTTAGTCATTTCCGACTAATTTTGGTTGGATTTTGCTTAATGGGCATTAGTTGTCGTAGCACAATCAGTGCTAACATGGACAACCTTTAGTGAGGCTCGAGCCATCGCCAGTGGCCGCAAGGGTGAGCCTTGCCGCGGGCAGCCTCGCGCTTGGCGGCCTAGGCGGCGAGGCTCGCCCTCGTTGGATCTGGCGAGGGGTAAGCCTCGTTGACCATGGGTGAGGCTCGATCTCTCTGTCGCGAGGCTAGCTCGAGACCACCTAGACCACGACGGCAGCCTTGCACGTAGGCTGGCAAGGGTCAAGCCTCGTCACCCAACGTGAGGCCGCCATCACGGCCATTGACGAGAGCTTGAGCCTTATCGGCTGTCACCTCTTGGCGATCGGCCAAAGGAAGGAGAAGGAGAAGGAAAAAAGAAAAAAGAAAAAGAAAAAGCAAATAAAAAAATTTAAAATATTAAAATATTATTAAAAGTTATCCATATCAGCGTCAATCGTGCTACGTCAATCAGTCGATGCCTAGTTAGCAAAATCCAACCAAATTAGTTAGAAAGTATTGAATTGGCATCAAATAAAAATGTTTATGGCTAAATTGGCACCAAAAAAATGTTTATAATTAAATTGGCACAAATGCAAAAGGTTTAGGATTTTTTTCAACACATTTCCCGATAAATAAGTGTCATTATTTGCCCTCAAATTGGAAATTGGAGATGGAGAATCCCAAATTCCCATCATTAATTCCCAATTTGCGAAATAAGTTTCGAAATGCATTTCTGAACAATGGCTTTGTGAGATTAGTAATTCTATGCACAAATGGAACATATAGTCACTAGTGTTCCAAGAGCCACCTTTTCTTGCTGATACTTTCTTATATATTTAATTCTTGCATGAAAAATAGGACTAACTGACATATAAAGTACAATAATATTATCACATGATGATATTGGTGAATTGGAGAGATGAATACTTAAATTTCTCAAAATGAATGATATCTAAGTAATCTTTAAACTGTTGACGCTATTGCACAATACTCTACCTCTACACTAGATCAAGTACCCATTCGTTACTTCTTAGCACTGCATGGTATACAGTTGCTACCTAAGAAGGTACAATCCCGTAATTGATCGTCAAGTCAAGCGGTAACATGCCAAATATGCCCCACATAAGGTATACAAACCCAAAGTTGACTTTGACAAGGTTCACATTTCTTGATATATTGTGCCGCTGCCATAATGTATGATAAGCTTCACAATTTGAATATGGTTTAGAGTCGGTTGATGCTTGAATTGACATGCAAAATTGACTACATATAAAGTATTTAGCCATGTGATTGTGAGATATCAAAGAGCTCTGATTGTACTTCAATAAAGCGTAAAATCCAAATTAATTTTGCATTTTTACTAAAATGAGAGCTAGTGACCATAGACGTCGAAACTAGCTTGCAGCCCTCCATTTGTGAAGGTTTAAGAATTGACAAGGTATTGTTGTTGGCATAAACAAAGACCATCAAAATGTATTCTAACCTCCAAACCCCAAGAATACTGCAATGGCCCCATATCTTTCGGTGCAGACTCACTGATCAATCTACAAATGGATCCTTCAAGCAAGTTTGGGTCATCAACCGCAAAAATCATGTCATCCACGTAAAAAATTAGAATTAGAATGCCCTGATCTGAATTTTGAATGAACAAGGAAGGATTCGCAATGCTGAAAATGAAACTGAATGCCAAAAGGAACGAGCTAACATGGTCAAATTATGCTCTTGATGCTTGCTTGAGGCCACACAAAACTCTTCCTGGTTTGCAAACAAAAGTAGAGTGTATTTGGTCCTCAAAATTGGGTAGTAGCTCCCTATAAACAGGTTGCGACAAAAAGCCAAGTAAAAGGACATTTTTATCATCTAATTGTTTTACGGGCTAATCTCTAACGATAGCAAGATGAGGATTGCCCTTATGCTTTTTGGTCGAACAACTGGCGAGAAAGTCCCAAGGAAATTATTTCTGCTATTTGAGCATATCCCTTGACTACTAACTTGGCGTTCAACTAGGGCTTAAAGACCCATATGCACACATAATTAGTATTTGAAGGAGAAGGAACAATGTGGTCCAAGTTTTATTATGATGCAGTGCCTCTGGTTAGTTCCTCTTTAATTGCCGCCGACCACCCCTTATGTTTAAAGCAGAGCGAGCATCACTCAAATTCTTGGGTATAAAATCCATTATATGTAAATTAGCATATTCGTAGACTCCCTTGCTCCTTTGTACGTCAAGGGCCTGCAGATACTATTGCTCATCAGTACATCGTCTTGCCGAAGTAAAGCGATCATCATCCCTGTCTTTTATGTTGGGCTTTTTAGGCGTTTTTTAGCTTGAAATTATTGTGTAGCCGCCTTCGGGGAAGAAGCGTGGTTATGTACACCGTTTCCCTTCTATATCAAGGCGATCAATCTCGTAAGTGTAATAGCTGATCAGTCATTCAACTGGAGTTCACAATACTCAAAATAGCTCCAAAATAAAGGAATTAAGATGTTAGAACTTTCTGTGCTATGCACAGTTCTGTTTATACGTAGTGTAGTGCTATTGCTTATAGCAAATTTCAACAACCCTTTTTTATCCTGTTGTTCTGTTCTACTCAGTGTTGAATCCTTTCACTTCCTTCTTGAAGAGTCGACAGTTTCAGTGAGGATCTATGAAATGATCGTTTCCTATATCGCATTTATCTATTTATGTTGTACACGGGCTGTTCTATATATCTTTGTGAAAACATATTTGGATGATGCTATAAATCCTATATGAAATTATGGTTACAATGGAGTATTAAAGCCGTACTTGTTCATGCCTTTATATATATGTGTGTGTGTGTGTGTGTGTGGTTTGGTCTGATCCATACCGTTCTCATTGAATTCTTCAAGGCTTTATGGATAATCAATTCTAAGTTTGGCCGGGAGAATTCAATTGAATTAGCATAGAATGTCAACATGAGCTATAGAGGGATGATTTGGTATATTAATTTTCCATTGACGTTTTTGAATCTTACATTAGTGAGCATTCTTGACACACTTGTTAAATAAAGTTTAATGAGAAAATATTCAATTTTGAAAGCTACTAACGGTGCATGTTGGGACGATTTAAAAGTGCGTAAGAATCCCCAACAAAATATTTTTCTTTTTTGTAACATAGGCTACTTACTATAGTTCCATGTGCTAAATTGATTGCACTAGTAAATCTTTGGTCAATGTGATCAATGTAGATTTGGGAATTCATGAAAACGGGACAAACTTTCGAAGAGACAGATTAGTCATTCTAGCTTAGGGAGTCGGCTGATCCTCAGGGTGTACTTTTGTTTTGAAAGGCAACCTCTTCTTTTTTTTTTTTCTTTTCTTTTTTTTTTTTTTTTTTTTTTTTTTTTTTTGGTGCTCTTTTGTGGCCCCCTTAGGAAAAATAGATTGCAGAAACCGACCCAATTTTAGAGAAGCTCATCTCCACCTTTCACCAGCTTTTAGTAGTTTTTTCCACCTCCAATCTTCAGTTCTGAATAACTCAGAGAATACACTCTGCCACTTTCTTTACTGTCAATAGTCAAAACAACGGGCCAATTCCATAAAAAAGCACGAAGCTTTAGGTGTTGTCACGATCGCGCAAAACTTTATTTTGTCTCAAAAAAAGCCTGTGAACTTTAGGTGTTATCCCAATCGGCCCGAACTTTATTTTGTCTAAAAAAAAAGCACGAACTTTAAGTATTGTCCCAAATCGGCCCGAAATTTATTTTGTCTAAAAAAAAAAAGGCACAAATTTTCACTTATGTCCCAAATCTAGCCATCCGTTAACCCTCATTCCACAGTCATCCAACGTGGCATTTCCACGTCGGCAATAATATCCAACACAAAGCAAAAACGATGCTTTGCATTCGAGTGTTTGGAGGAAGTGTTAAATTTAAATTTGCCTTCCAATGAGGTGAACTTTACAGATGATTCTCATGGGAAAAATAATTCAGCGAACTTCAATTCCAGGGGAAGAGGCACATAGTTAGGGCCATTAGATCAATTAACAATTGGCAAACTGTTTGCAATGTTAGAAGCTAGGTTGAAAGCAGAAGATTACATTGCCTTAAAGCGAGATATTTCATTTGTATGCATCTTGTAGTTAAATGAGATGTGAAACATATTTGTAATAGAATTACTTTATTTTGTCTCAAATAAGTTTGGGGCGGAATTTGGGACAATCTAAAGTTCGTCTTTTTTTTTTTTTGAGACAAAATAAAGTTCGGCAGGATTTGGAGGACAACCCCTAAAGTTCGTCTTTTTTTTTTTAAACAAAAATAAAGTTCGAGCGATTTGGAGACAACACCTAAAGTTCGTGCTTTTTTTTGGAATTGGCCCCAAAACAACATGACTTATGAAACACTGCTTGCCAAGCACCATGAATCAACCCAAAGTAACCGTATTGAGTTCCATTTTTCCATAATCAGAGCCACTGCATGCACCAAAATGCCAAGGGCGAAGTCGAAAATGAAAGGAAAGACAAAATAACGAAGCTTAGGATCGTTGAGATTTCAACCGGCTTCTTTCATGTCTATATTACCACCAAAGAGAAACTAGTATTATAGGGGAAAAAAAGGATGCAAAATGCACATGCACACAACAGAAAGACTGCTGCAGTTGTCAAATGCCCCATTGGCAGATCGTTGCACATCATGTGTAGCAGAAACTGCCTCCATTACAGTGAAAAGCTTAGTTGCATGAACTCAATTGATCTGATGAGGGAGCGAAACAATTGATTCCGTCTCTTACACCACATAAATATGAAAGACTGCTATGCATCACATCGCTAAAGGTACATTTCTCAGCAAAGTAAAGCCTCCATGACTTAAGATAGGGCAGCTATATAATACTTGAACCATAATAATGTAAACTGCACATCATATGATGAAGAAGGCCAGCAAAACGCAAGAGATACTTTCCTAGAGAATTCCTGGTTTTGAACTCGGAGTTGATGTCTCGATTAATTGAACCCAGCAGACCAGTCAAATTAATCAAGTAAAGAAAACCCATTCTTTGTTGACACTCCAGCTGGTCAACAGATGATTTGCTTGCTGTATCAGTAGTCCGATCCCTGGTTATCCAACAAAATATAGAATCAAGCAAATGCTACCGAGTAGCCATGAGATAACAGACAAAACCAATCAACTAGCACAGTCAACTGCATATTGACACCTATTTTCCAACATTACCAGTTTTCTTCCTCACGTGTCCAATGACGGCAGCAAGGATCCAAAAGAAGCACTGCAGGATAGGACATCATTTATCTTCGTCTTCAGAATCAGATTTTGCAAAAACAGGTTCTGGCTGGGTTTCAGCATATGCACGGGTGAACTTTGGATTTTTTTCTGCAGCATCAGCATGCTTCAGTATAGCTTCTCTAGGATCTTCATCCATCCACGTCTCCTTAATCATACCTCCTTGCTGCAAGCAGAAGTAGCAATTATTCTCAGTTACCCTGACAAACTAACCAAAATAGACAAAAATTGAAACAGAAGCAGAAATTCTTCTTTAGTTACCTTAAGAAGATACTGGGTCAATAAACTTCCCTTGCTTGCACCAACTCTTCCACCATGTCCAGGTCCATTCATGGGAAGCTCTGGTTTGTGGGATTTTAATGGATCCTTGAGGATCTTTTCACGTTGACGCTTACGGCTTGGCTGATCCCTGAACAAAGGCAATGCATGGGGGTTGTGAATGACAGGCTTTAACTCAAAGTCATCCACAGATTTTTTCCTTGGTGCACGAGCAACACAAACAAGAGCTCCTCTCACTGAGAGTAGGATCATAAAGAACGTGAGTTCCTCCTTGGCTTTTATCCCCAGAAGTTGCAAAGATCTATAAAAAAGCAAAAGACAATGATGAAGATGGAATGGTCATTAGTCACATCTTAGTAAGGAAAAAAGCAAAAGATCCCAAGTGTATACACCTGTGCAGTAATTTTATAAGTATTTTCTCCAGTGTAAACTAGCATAAAGTTACACATAGTACCTGGTTCAGCCTGGGGTGCCAGGCACACTGCACAACACTACAAGTAGGAGAAATCCCAATTCTTGATACAAGCTCAAGTTTAGATCGATCAAAGAAACACAACAAGCCTCCAATTGTGGACTCCCTTTCAACAGAAGTTCCAGTCAAGAATAGCTGTTCGTCAGGACTAAATGCAATATTTGTCTGAGCATAGTGATTTGGAAGATCTTCAAAAACTTTGAGGGGATTTTTCATAAGGCGCAAATCCCACACCTGATGTGCATTAAACATAAGATGATGAGATAAGCTTGAAAAATTGAAAGTAATTGATAATCAAAACTGGATGTGAGCTTCAGGCATATCCATCTAATTACCTTAAGTGAATCATCAAAGCTTCTTGTCAGTAAAATTTTCCCATCACTGGAAAACTTAAGCCCAGTTATATCATCTGAATGAGCTTGCTCGACATGAATGTCCGGCCTGCTTCCCCATCCAGGTTTAAGGTTCCAGATCTGTCAAATCCATCAGTTGACAAAAAATCAGTGAGTAGTAGATCACTATATAAGAAAACAATCGCCATCACACCAGAAGGATAAAATCTTACACCCTAGCATCATTTCTTGCAATATGACATAAGTGGGACATAATACCTGTATTGAACCATCTCCAATACCACCTGCAATGCATTTGCCCTCACGATCCCAAGTGCATGTTGTCACAGGTACTCTTCCAGGCCTTGCAAGCTTTGGTTTAATAACCTATATATCAATAAGTTAGCAAAAGGTCCGATTCTAGCCCTCTATGGACAACTGAAGAAACTCATGCATTAACACAAGAAAAGTCTAACAGAATTTTCAATGTGAGAGAGGGATTGAGGTAAAAGCGGTAGCTCAAGATCGAGATGGGAGGGGCATGATGAAAATTATTGCTGGTAGGAGTTAAAGGGAAAGTAGAACTTTCTTATTTAGAATTATCTTTGGTAGATTTTATCCATCATAATTGATTCCATGCTTTAAGGGAACTATATCTTAAAATCTGAAAGCTGTGATTCTTAAAGGAGCAAATAAAGACTGTCACTTATTTTCTGCCTGCCAGAACTCATTTCTTCATATATCTTGACGACACACAAGTCAGCTGGATCAAGTGGAAACTAAGGAAGATTGCCCAGCAAACGTATACATATGCAGGAAAGGAAAACAAAAAAGAAAATAAACCAATAATTCATCATCAAACCTTCTTGAACAATTGAAGTAAACGAGCTGTCAACAATGTACACTAAAAGTCAATGCTTCAACTCCTGAGATATATTCCTAGATAATCTTAGCATAAATAGCTCAATCAAGAGCATAAAAGAATAGACCGTCAAAGGGAAAAAACAAATGTGCAGCAGTGCAACAACTCAATAACCGTATCTTCAAAAACCTCAAAGTCAGGATGTTAGGAAAATAACCTGCTTTTGACTTTTAAAGTCATTCACATCCCATATGCGAAGAGATCCATCCTCAGATGATGTCAAAATTGTCTCCTTTGTTTTAGGGTGCCACTCTCCCCAAGTCAATCCAGTTATATGGCCCTTAGTATTTTTCAAATCACGGATATACATGTCTCCCTTCACAAATTCACCTAATGTAAGCCCATCACGATCATAGATCTGCGACACCAAGGAGAATAATCGTCAGAGGAGCCAAGAATTCACAGCTTTCGGGAAAATGATGAGTACCAACAAAGCTACCTTAGCTTGAGCGGAGCCAGTTACGCACAGAAATCGGTCTGCCGTCGGACTCCAGCTTAAGTTACGGACTTGATGACCTTCAACTGGCTCAAAATCTCTAAATGATGATAGGCGAGAATTCATTCCTTGAAAGTCAAACATCCGTACAGTGTAATCATAACTGCCGGATAGAACCCGAGAACCAGTGTGGTCGACAGCAAGAGCAGATACGATCTGTCAATCGCAATTTTGAGTAGAAATTTCAGCAAGTCAGAACCACAATGTCAGAAGGCTGACCCGCTACAAAGCTACATACTTCCTGCAAATCACTTGAAGCCAATCACAGGACTTTTTACCTAACTCCACTACCCTAGTCGCCGAGAATATGATCAAACTATCAGGAACAATGACAATACGATTGCTTAACATGCTTGCAACGCAGCCGAGTGAGGAGCCAGATGAATATCTTCATGTCAAATCATTAAAACTAAGAACTTTGCAAAGGAAGGAACAGGGAAGAGAGATAGACCGATACCTTATTATGGCCTTTGAGCACGATCTCATTGCTGAGAGGTAACCGATACCGATTCTCCTCTTCTTCCTCTTCTTCCTCCTCGTCGAATCCACAACCGGCGGCCTTGGCGGCCAATCATCGCCTCTTCCTCCTCCTCATCGTCATCACCATCTCCAAGGTTCTCAGGAGGAGGCGGCGGCGGGCCAACCATAACCCCGTCGTCATCGTCGTCCTCGCCGTCCTCGTCCCCGCCATCATCATTGGCGCTAAATCCCGGCGGCGGGCGGGGTGGACCTATCATCGCACGATTGCCGTCCTCACCGTCGCCACCGCGGGAGCCGATTCCGGCCTCGCGGCCGGCCCTAGGGTTTCCGGCCCGGAGCCCCTCGAGCCAGGCTGCGGAGGAGGAGGAGAGAGAAGGGAGGCCGCTGCTCTTGCCGGCGCCGGCGGCTCCGGCGGTGGTAGTAGAGGGAAGAGAGGAGGAGGAGGCGAGGTCGGGGGCGGGGGCGGGCCGCCGCGGCGGGTGGCGCTGTGGACGGATTCCAGGGGAGTCTGGGGCTTGGACTGCTTGCCGAAGGTGAGGGGGAACTGAGCTCTCACGCCGTCGTATATCTCCGCCTCGTCCTCCATAGCCGGAGCTCGCTCAAGGTAGAGAGAGAGAGAGAGAGAGAGTTGTCTTGCAGCTTCTTCTTCTCCGTCCTGCGGCGTTTCAACGAGGTATCGCCATGGCAGCGCACAGGAGAAAAACAGAAAAATGGCCTTTTTATATGTTTTGTCCCTCTAATTTTTATTAATTTCGACTTTTATCAATTCCATGAATTTATCCAGTTAATTTTTCAAGTGAAGGAAAAGTGAATTTTCTAATCCAAAAAGGAGAAAAGTTTTCTAAATATTTCTCTTTCTGTCGTGAAAATTTTCTCCAAACAAATATGCCTTTAATTTAATTTTGGGTAGTCCATGTCATGGCCCCATGAATGATTAAAGATTTGATTGGGAAATAGACAAGAGTGTCGAATGAGACATATAACATAATTCAATGTGGTCTAGATGAAATATTTAAATATATTTTGGGAAAAGATTTTTTGTTTAAAGTATTCAAAATCTAGTAAAAACATTTAAATATATAAATATTATCATTTTTATTTATACGAAGATAAAATAGTGTCAAATTTTTAGGATGTATAATTCAACAATTAAATAAGAGATAAGAGTTGGTTGAGCAATTGAACTTTTCTTACTAACAATGTTTAATGGTTTTTCACATAAATAAATAAGAGATAAGGCATGTGAACAGTCATTTATTTTATTATTATTATCAATTTTTAATATAAAAATACAATTTCCCTTTCCATAATTGTGAAGGAAAAAATAGGGAAAATTCCAAATAAAAACATGAAGTATCCTTATTTTTTTAGATATATGTTTGAAATGGACATATCTCAAGTAATCACATCAATCTTAAAAACTTTAAACTCATTGTTTGGTAAAAGATTTTCATCTTTTAAAATTTTTATTTTTTCTCTCTTTTTTCAATTTTTTCTTCCTATAAAAAATAAACTAAAAAAATTAAAACTTTCAAAAAAATAAAATAACACACACGGGAGGGAGGGCTCCCTCTCACTTGCAACTGTCGAGGTCATCAGCACAAGGGCAAGGGGTGACAACCCAGAAACGAGAGAGGATGTTGCCCTTCTCCTAGTGCCCTTAAATTTGGGCAATGAGGTCTAGGGACATTGGGCCATCAAGTCTGTGCAAGGCCGACAACCCTTACCTAAATGAGTCATTGAGCAATTGAACTGTCTTTGGGAGAGGCTACCTCTGGAGGAAGAAAAGAAAAAAAAAAAAAGGAAAAAAAAATTAAAATAAAAAATAATTATAATTTCAATTTTTATAAAAAAAGAATATTTTTCTAAAGTTAAATAGATAAGAAATAGTCAAATGGATTAAACTCTTAAATGGGTCTGCTCTCAAACCCATTTAAGGCTCACTACCTCTTTATTTTCAGAACTATTTTTAATGAGGGTTTTAACACCTCTAAATCTAGGAATCACAAGAGTTGCTGGCCATCGTCCATCAACGAATGGGGTGGCAGCCACAGGCGAGAAGGAGCCTCTTCCCTATATTTTGGCTTTATTTATTTTTAATCTAATTTAGTTAAATAAAAATTTAAAATGTGTTGGGATGAAAATATTCTTGATTGGTCACAATTCTTTGCTGGTCAGCAAGATTAAACCTATATTTAAAATAATCATATCCACTTCGAGTCATTTATTTTAAATTGTTATGATCACTTTATATTTTGGGTTAATATCCTAAAAACCCTAAACCTGGTATATTTTTTTCATGATATTTGAGAAAATAAGCAACTTTGCCCCCTCATTTTTTATTAGGAAGTGCCCTAAAAAAAGAAAATCACTTGAATCTAATGCATTCCAAACCGCGGTGAAAAATAACCTCTCGAATTTTCCTGTGCATCGCTGCTCACCTCAGCCGTGCCGTGCCTCCATAAAAGCCTCCGGCGCGAGGACCGCCCGAAGCCCTCGCCGGCGCAGCCACGTATCTCCGGTCCACCGCCGCGTCAACCGCCTGAACTGGAGAGGTATCGCCACCAACGGTACTCTCTCTCTCTCTCTCTCTCTCTCCCCCTCCCTCCTGGCCTCCCTCGTTGATTATCCTGAAATTGTCACCACGTCCGGCGAGTTTCGCTTTCCGATTTCTTCCCCTGATTGTGCTGGTGAATCGTCTTGGAGTCTGTTCCGGCGGTTCTCCGGCGACCTAGGAGACCGTTGATACGCAGTCTGATTGAATGAATTTTTGCTTGGTTTGAGAAACCTGCCGCTCGGAGTGCTTCTATCCTGTTCGAATCCGATTAGACACCAATGTCGATGCTTGCCGATTGAGATGCGTTGGAGCTCGATCCGTTGATGGCAAGAATGAACCTGCGCCGGCCAATCGTTGGAATTCTATGCTTATGCCTTTCTTTCAAGTCGGGTTGATTACGCTTGGCTTGTTTGCCGCCATGTGAATTATCGACCCGCCTTCTTAAGGATTTTCTTTTTCTTTAAACATGTGAAAGACGAAATGCGCATTCGTGCGGCGTCCGAAAGGTTTCGCTCCACGTCCGGTTCCTAATCATGATGAAATTCCGCTCTCAAATGCCTTGTTGTTTCAGAACTGTGAGAGAGAGAGAGAGAGAGAGAGATATTTGATGTTCGAAAATTTGCTGTGAAGTGATGCAAAGAAATGGATCTTCAATGCCTATAACTTTAACAGGCACAAGTTCCAGTCACCTTTAGCTTAAAGATGTTGTCTTTCAAGTTTCCTTCTCCTGCCCACAAAGACATGTATAGTATGAAGATATTGTAGGATTTGAAATGAGGCAACAGCCTATTAGGTCACAATGGAACTTCCTCTTGTTGTATTCACTTCTTTTCCTCAAGTTTTTGGTTCTGTTCAAACTAGTTTCCTTTGGGCATAATACTCCATTTTATGGAATGCCTATTTGTCCATATTTGCCTCTAAGTGGAAAGATAATTGGTCTGTGATTTTTTGATTTGTTATTGTCGGTGATCTGTAATTAAATCATGCTTTTACTTGGTGTTGTAGGGCTGCTTGAGTCGTGGACAAGATGCATCCCCCTCTAACTTTGCACCGTCATCCAATGTGTGCTGAAGTAAGTCTATTATGCTTTTCAGATTACTTCACTGCTTAAAAATGCTCCTGCTATCTGCTGTCTGCTGTTTCTGCTTGAGATATTTGATGGGTTCAAGTGATCAAGGGTTAATGTGCTTAGATATGAGAAGATTTCTCTGTCCTTGGGATCTTGTATCACCTCTTTAGATATCTCTTCTCCATTTCTTACCTCATCTGTGTTTAAGCAAGGAATTTAGGTAGGCTAAAACCTATTGCTTTTTGTGAAAAAAAGTAATTTGTCATTACTTTAATTAGCCTGAAATAAGCTCAATGTGCATGAAGGCGCTCCTGTAGAGCTCAGTTGGTAAAAAATGGTAGTGTTATTTCTTTTGTATTTATCTTTTTAAGATAAGTGGGAAAGTTCATTCAAGATTCACCTCAATTCGTCTTTCAATGTAAGGTTAGTAAGCCTACACTTTGCAATCTTGCATTCTTCTTAGTAACGTCACAAATAGTATCAAGGAAAAAAAACACACTTTTCTAAGAGGTACTATAAAAACTTGATGTTTTAGATGTTATCATCCTATTTTTGCATGTGTCGTCAACATGCTGGAAATAACACCATGGTGATTCTGTTTGGACCCGTTTGAAAAGGTTAAAATCACTAAAAATCTGCATCCTCTTTATCATGTGTCCTATTAAAGAACTATTGGACTGGATTGATCTGATGCCAAAATATTCTCCTTAAGGAAATTTAGAGTCTCCTTAATATTTTGTAATCTTTTGGATGACTGGCTTGATCTTTTCATTTTCTGATCATACTGTCCTGTATGCTTGTTAGTGGATTCTGTACTTTGATCTCATCAAGGATGATGAATCTGTGCAGAGAACTAGAGATCCACTAGTCATTTTGCTGGGATTCCAAGAAATGTTGCTGTTCCCAGTTTGAACAGTTTGAAAGAGGTCTCTCTGTGATCTAACCAATAAAGAAAATTATCTGTTTTTACCTTAAGAACAAGAAAATTATATTGGCATTAACCATTTTCATCAGAAAACTAGACATCTGCTAATCATTTTGCTGGGATTCCAACACTTACATTGAAAAATATGGGCCAGCGCCAGCACTCCATAAAGCATATTATTTTCAACACTTACTCAATAGTTCGATGGTGTTTATCATCAGGCAAAATGCATAACCTAATTGTATAAATCCCAGTAGTAATCATTCTCTCTTTAGTTAGAAAAATGGACATGTGCTGATTGAAGTTTTCAATTGCTGCAGATAATTGAACAGTTTCAACAGTGTCACTTAGACCATCCCATTGGAAAATTTTTCGGCAAATGTACCGACCTAAAAGTAAAGCTTGATCGCTGTTTTCGGGAAGAGGTGGGACTTTGCTATACTGATAAGGTTATACTTCAGATATTGTGAACTTTCATTTAATTTGTTGCATGATTTCAAATTTTTTTACAGAAAGCTGTGAAACGAAAGGCTAACTTCGAAGAGAGCAAGAAACTGAAAGAGAGGCTACAAGCTTATAGAAAGGAAACTGCTGAGACAATTCAGTGAACAGAAATACCTGCAAGATCAGTCCTTGGTGATGGAGTAAGGTTTATATGAATCAGAATGTTGGACAAGTGAGGGAGCTTGATCTTCAAGAATTTTGCGCTGTAGAATTTTGTTACAGCATATTCTTTTCTATAGATTCCTAGAAAAATAAAAAGAAACTTCAAGGCCATGAACCTGAAGATTTTAAGGAAGGTTTTGCATGGAAAAAAGATCTCTGGAATCTCCAGGAGTTAAATCTTCAGTATTGTACTACAAGCATGAATTGAAGAACATTTACAAAGTAATGTCGACGTGATTCCAAAAGCGTGAAGGCAAAAGTCATGGTTCTCTCCTTTTCGGTTTACACATTGTTGATTGTTGCGGTCGGTACACTTCTGTCTTATTGGCATGCTCTATTCTTGGCCAAAAGCAAAATGAATTGCGCGCATTGATTTATATGACAGTCGTGGCTCAGTCTCTGTATTTTACATGTCATATATTCTTGCGTTCTTGGCCAAAAGCAAAATGAATTGCGCGCTAAGGAATAGTGATTGCTAGGAAGGGAACAGATGAATTAAATGTTCGATGTTTCAGACTCTTAAAACGATTATATACACCGTGGAAATAATTACTATCGACCATTGGATGGGCCGTGAGAGAATTGTCATTTCGAGTTTCATGGCAGCATACAAAAGGGATAATAACACCATTAGCAAAAGGTTATTTTATGAAATATACGGTACCATTCCTAAACTTCTAATTGGTATAATCAGGATTGTTAATTGGTTTAACGTTATCTTTGAACTTTCAAATGGTCGAATTAAGTCTTGGAGTTGCTTTCAACTGCTCAATGTCATTCTTGATTTGAAAAAAGTTTCAAAATGGGGAAAACCACCAGTCTAATACTAATCATGTCATCTTCTTTCTTAAAGTGAATATTGTCCAAAATGTCATAAACCTATTGTATGGCGGCCAATTTGATTCTAAACTTTTCTTTTGACAATTTGCTAATATAATCGTTTCGATAATTTTGATTGAAAATCACTAGTGTGATAGTGTAGTCGACGTTGGTCGTCGAACATGGGTTAATAAAAACATGATACATAGGATGACTGGCGATCATGTCACGTAAGACGGATAACATTGATGTAGACAATTTTTGTAATTTTTAAAATTTCTTAAATTGTTTTGTTATTCTTTTCTTTTTTTTTTGGTTCTTTTTTCTTCCAATGAGAGCTGTGATGCCCTCTCCCAAACTAGGCTAAGGTTGGTTAACATCCTCGTTGGCCCAAATTTGGAAAAGAAATAAAATAAAAATTAAAATTAAAAAAATTGCACAAATTACTCACATTAGCGTCAACTATGTCGCGGAGGATGGTCAACATTGATTAAACTGCTATATTAGTGAGTTTCGGCCAACATTGGCCAAAATGACTTAATTGATAAATCGTCAAAAAATTGGAGACTAAATTAACACAATTAAAAGTTCGAAACTATATTGATGAATCATCAAAAAGTTTAAATTAACATAATTGAAAATTTTATAACTAAATTAACCATCATATGATATGTTTAGGACTTTTTGAACAAATTTTCAAATTTTCAATCTTTGTCATGTCAAATTGGGAAGGGAATTATGAAATTAAGCACTCCGCACCTCTTTTAGTTTTTGTTTTGGTGTTTTGGGAGAGGGGGGTTTGGTCCAACTACTCCGCACCTGATACTAGCATATTATTTTAGTGTCGTTTTCCTTGTTGTTCTTGTCTTTATACAAGCCTCACGAATATAAGCAGATCTACAGTACTATCTATAAGCAGATCTACAGTCACTATCTAATAGAAGTGAGTGAGAACATTTGTTTAAAGTGAATGAGTTCAAGAAAAAGAATTGTTTAAGTGAATAGTACACATCGAAAAGGAATGCCTATTGTCGTTTTGCAATTATAGGTCCATGTGAAATTCACATATTAAAATTTTGTCACTTCTAATGTTAATGCTCGACACGATGGGATCACTGGAAAGTTTAGGGGCAATGCTAGAAATTGAGGGCGTGTTTGGTTCGGTCTAGGAGAAATGGCTTTGAGAAGATATAAATTCTTTTGGGGCAAATGGATTTTTGGAAATATTTTAGTATTTGGCAAATTGTAACTTTAAAGTGCAATGGAAAGTGATTACATAAAACCATTTGGTAAATCCTGCATTTGCAAAGAGCTTTTATTAATTAAAAAAATTAAAATCAAATTCGATGAAGTTCTACTGTTGACCAACCGCTGGCAATCAGATCTAGTCGCCGGACAACTTCACTTGAGGTCTTACGACCTAGGTGGCATCACCTAGGGTTGCCTTAGGTCATGCCACCCCTTGGGCGGCGGTGGCCAACCTTCAGCAACTATTGGGGAAGAGGAAGATGAACGGTCCACCCAAAAAAAAAAGTCAGACAAGTGAACAGTAAAAGTATATTTGCATTTCCAAAATACAGAAATAAAAAGCTCAAAACAAGTGAACTTTCAACCTTCTCAATGTTGACATTTGACCAATGAGCTTCAAAAATGGTTGCCAAATGCCTAATATTTTTCCCAAGGAGTTTCAAGAGCTCAAAATCCCTAAGGGAAGCCGAATCAAATAGCACCTAAATAAAAGTTTGTGTTTCAAGCATACCAAATCAAATTTTAGTAACGATATGGCAGGTTCGCAGGGACTACTGATGGCATCACATGGGCCGACGAGGTCAAATGGAATTTGGCCTTTGGCTGCACGCGGTCAAACGTAGCTAAGTCAGCGCAATTTCCGCGCCCAAAGAAAGGCCTCCTTGCCAGCACAGTCGTCGCCGTCGCCAGAACGTTCACGCCTTCCCCTCCCTCGTCCCGGCACCTGCAAACTTCGCTATATAGACACTGTCACTGTGAGTCAAAGACGTCGGTCGCGCGGTTCTTTTCTCGCCTCGTCGCGCTCTCCTTCCTCCCTCTCGACATCCTGCTTCGTCCGGATCATGTAAGTCGACGAATGTAACAGTTCCTACATTTCCTGGGAGTTTGTGCGGTTCGAGTTCGTTTGGTGTGCGCGCGTGTCGGTTATGATGATCCAGCCCTCTCGTCTCTTTTGCTTTGGTTTGTTGGCGAAATGCAGGGAGGGAGGGTTGAAGCCGATGGACGCGGAGCAGCTGAGGGAGAACGCGCACAGGATGGTGGATTTCATTGCGGACTACTACAAGTCCATCGAGAGCTTCCCTGTCCTCAGCCAAGTCGAGGTTTCCGTTCGTTCCCTCCTCCTTCATTTTGCATTTCCATGTTATAGTTGATTGAACATTGCGCGCGGGTGCGAGAGAGAGAGATGGTTACTACGCATGTGGAGTTTTTGTGGTAAATGGTTATGAGCATCTTTTATTTTTATAAATGGTGCTGATGACAGATAGAGATAGAGGTCTTAGAACTTCCAGTTAAAAGCGAGGCGAATGCAATATTTTTGCCTAGCGATATGAAAGGATGACGATACATGTTTCTTTTGCCTTTACCATAGCATCGACAGACTTTGAAGGGGAGATGGGAGTTACCCTCCCTGCACCCCAGATCTACATTGGATGTTAATCCAGTGTGGTGAAGCAGTGACCTTGTCTTTGAATTGAAATGCTTATGACTCATTATCCACACCATGTGTTGGGACGAAATTTTCCCATAGATGGTATAACAGGAAAAGAGAAAACCTTGTTTTTTTTTTTTTTTTTTTTTACCTTTCTGTAAGCAAGTGAGAGTAATACAAGAAAGTCACTCTGGTTCCTCCATGCAGCCTGGCTATTTACATAAACTCCTTCCAGATGCTGCGCCTGATCATCCTGAATCATTGCAACAAGTTCTTGAAGGTGAGGTTCTCCCAGTGCTCTTGTTTATTTGATCAGGATGGGTCAAACTTGGGCAGTTTTTATATGGATTCTTAACATATACTTGCAGCAATATTTCTCACTTGGAATACCAGATTACATGATTTTCAAAACTACGAGAGTATCTATCTTTTGCAGTCAAATGGGTATTTGCAGATTATATTGTATATAGAGGCAAACGGTGAAGACCAGTTACACTTGCCAATGGATAAGTCAATTAAAGTAGCTGTTAATCTAAATAATGTATCTCTCTCTATTATATCATATGCAGATGTACAGGCAAAAATATTACCTGGGACGACCCATTGGCAGAGTCCAAATTATTTCGCATATTATCCTTCTAACGGCAGTATCGCGGGTTTTATGGGAGAGATGCTCAGCGCTGGCCTCAACATTGTTGGCTTCAGTTGGATTACTTCCCCTGCTGCAACAGAGCTTGAAATGATAGTTCTGGATTGGCTTGCTAAACTTCTCAATCTGCCTGATGACTTTCTTTCAACAGGTCAGTTTGTATGCTAACAATCTTGTTGGCGTCAAATGACCTGGTTTTTGTTAAATTACTATTCGACATGAAAATGAAAAATTACTTCTCCCGATTCAATGACTCAGTAGAAGAGACAATTTATCTTGCTCATGATGAATTACTGAAGAAAAAACAAAAGACTGTTGCATCTCTTTTGGCATCAGTGTTACAGCATGAATAGTTTTCATTTCACATGTGGTGTCCGATAAGTTTTATGGGCATGGTCTACATCCTATAAAAAGGGAGACATCCCCTGCCTTTCCTTATTCCATGCAATCAAAGAGTAGCTAGAATCATGCATGCCTTTTCTTTTCTGCTTTAAAAGCTTACTTAGCATAAGCATTCTATTAAAAAAAATATGGAAACATCCTTATTCTACAAGGTTACTCTTTCTAATCTATCTATGGTAAACTGCTCTTGGGACTAGCACTGATCTAAAATCAAGGAAATGACATTGTTCTGCATCTTCCCCTAATAATCATTAACTGGACTTTGTTGGATGAATTGAAGAGTCATAGAGATCAGTTACTTTGTGAATTAGTCTATGGAAAGTGCAGAATTTAAGTTTCATACAGGATGGCTTTGCAGTTTGCATATTGGATGATTTCTGATTTCTTATGAAGGTAAAGGTGTCTTATGTTTCGAAAGTTATTTCACATTGTATGATAATGAGTTAAGAACGAGGGTCATTAACTTGATTATGCAGTGAATATAATGGATTAAACTTTGAGAATTTCATCTTCTGCATTTAAAGCTGAAAGTTTCAGCTTATAGAAAAATGTATCATCAAAACCAGGGAAATAAAGTAGTGGAAGCTGCAGTATATTTGACATGCTAAGACATATGCCAAATATTTCAAAGCCTCGAAAAAAAAAAAAAAAAAAAAACTCTTTCGAAAATTCCAAAACCATGGGCCATATTGGATAGCTTACAGTCAAGTATGATGTTGCAGGACCAGGCGGTGGGGTAATACAGGGCACTGCAAGTGAAGCTGTTCTAGTAGTTCTATTGGCTGCTCGAGATAAGTTCTTAAGTAGAATAGGGAAAAGTTCCCTCGATAAGCTCGTTGTTTATTCTTCTGACCAGACCCATTCCTCCTTGCAAAAAGCATGCCAGGTAATCTTGCATGCACTCTCTCGTATATCTCTGGGGATGATACAAGACAATTTCCTCATAAAAGAGGCCAGTGGCTAGTTCACCTAGAAGGACTTAATCTCCATGGTTCATTTACTAGTTTAAGTATTCGATTTACCAATCCATTAGGGACCTACGTTTGGTCTTCCACTGATATTCAATATACGACACAGGATAGGATGATTTAGTGCTGAAACAAGAAATGGTCAAACCAGAAAGGTAGCTCTATGGGTGATATATTGCTTAATTTGGTTATAACTTTATGAGGATATCTTTTCATTGGATATAACAGAAAGCCCAAGAAATTGAGGGTCTAATATGTATAAAGGAAACGATAATGGGTTTTTCCAAGAGTTCTGAGAGGAGTTCTGCCGAAAACCTTCAGTTTTTCCATTTTGCAGTCTTAAATATGTGTGTTAAACATATACTAGGCCGAACTTGCTGAAAGTTAAACAAGAATGTTATCTATAAAGGCAAGCATATTTAAGATTCTACTGGACAGGATAATTTTCTGCCATCCTGTAAGGTGAGCTTTATAGCTTTGAGCTATTCCATTTGATTAAACAATTTTACCCTTTTAAAGTGCTGGATTTCAATCCTTGAACCGTTGATGTCCTCAAATACATCCGCCTAAATGTTTCTCCTTCCCTTCTTGTGCTATTTAGATCTCCTACTACTATTTTATTGGTAAATGAAACACCAATGTGGTTGTGAGTGGTGATGCAGAAGACGTAGAATGCTTCTTCTTCCGCGGCATACATCAATAGTAGAAGATGCAAAAATGATTCTCTAGATCATTCCTTCTAAAGATATTTACCAAGTAGACTATGAACTTTATTAGTTGAGCATTTTGTTTCTATATTTCATGGCAGATAGCAGGTATCTATCCAGAGAACTGCAGGGCTCTAAAAACAGATGCTTCTACCAATTATGCGCTCTCTCCTGATTTACTTAATGAAGTGATTTCTCAAGACATATCCACCGGTTTAGTTCCCTTCTTTTTGTGTGCTACAGTAAGTAAGAAGCTTGACATTAGTTCTCATGTTGCTTTTTGTCCATTGACTTCTAATGCAGCTACATGTTAAGCTATTAAGTATACTGTAGGCTGACTTCCTATTGGGCTAAGCATAACTGAAAAAAATTGCTTTGTGTAGGCTGACTTTTCTAAAACGCATGCTTTCCATATACACATTGTATTTTGACAGCCATATACGCCATGTAAAGTATTACCATAAATTTACAATGATATTACATGTTTGCTAATTATACTGTTACTAGAAGCAAGGATGAGACAGTTTAAGTGTGGAAGAATCAATGGACTCTTATTGTTCCTTGTGTTGATTTGGTGTGCTGCACCTTTTTTGATAAATCTTGTATGTTAGTTTTTAAAGTAGTGAAATGACTTGGGCTAGTGACAAGTTCTCCACAGATTTCCTTGCCCAAAGAAAATAGTGCTGTAATTGCTAGATTAAGCATTCAAGGATGCATTTGATATATAAAAATTGTCTAATATAATCATAAGGAGCAATTATCAAACGGTTAAAAAATGTCAAATGGAGAATTGGTCTCGAGCAGGAAGATAACTCAAAAGACAGTTACATGGAGTAACATGACCACATTATGCAACTTAAAAATCCTTTGAAATCTCAACATTGCTTCATTTTTAGTTTCGTTTCATCCAAAAGTTGTTGCTCTCTAAGATTAGGATATCAAGTTTCAGACACGCTAAAGAAGCTAAGATATCCTTTATGTCAGATCGATAGGTGGTGAACTTAAAATAGGAACAAGCCCTGTCATTTAGTCCAGCTGGTTTTAGTTCCTATCATTTATCCAACCAAGATTTCTTCTTCTTCTTCTTTTTTGTCATTTTTTTTGGCTAGTAAATGCTATCTTGTCTGAATTCATTTGCTGCTTACATACACTAAAATATCAATTCAGTCGAGAATCTTCAATTTATGTTCAGGTTGGTACAACTTCTTCAACAGCAGTTGATCCCTTGCCTGCACTAGCAACAGTTGCTAAGGTGAGGCATCTGGTATTGTATGGTTATGTGCTTCAAATGAAGGTCTTAATTATGGCCTAAGTTGTTGAACCTGGTTTGCAAAATCTTAAGGTTGATCCAGCATTATACCTTCTTTGAGCTCTAAATATCTTAAATAATTGACTTGATGCCACATTTTAAGAGGATAAACTTATTGCTCAAAGTTGACCCCATTCCTATGAAGCATTTAAGGGCTAGCTTTTCCAAAACTCCTTGTCCGTGAATTTCTGCTGTATTAAAAGCCTTTAATAGATAATTGTATCCTGAGTAGTTAGGTTAATACTATTAGCTCATGATGGGCCACTGTTGGCTGAAGAAATGCCATTTGGACAAAAGCCATTTCTTTGTCCAGCTTTCAATTTGGGACACCCTGGGATACCCTGCATCTCTTTTCTTGATTTGAATTATGGCCTCATAATAAGGTAAGAGGTTTTCTGTTGAATGCAATTGCTTCTTTACTAAAGAATAAACCCATGGTGGGATAAGGTGGTGCAACGTTAACACCTTCCTTCACTCTTATAATTTTTAGACCTAATTTGACCATTCTTAGTTGAGGTACCCAGTATCGAATGTATCCTCCAACATTTCACTGTATTTTTGCTCTTTCCTTGTTATTATCCACCTATAAAGAACTTCATTTTACAAACATAAGTCAACTAGTGCTTTTGTATATTATGAGAGCTGATAAGATCAGGGTTTAGCAATCTTTTAATTAACATAAAGGTTCTTTTGCGTTCTGGTTGTATGTCCATTCATTGTATGAGAAGTGCATCTCTGAATGTGGAATTTTATGAATTTTTTCAGAGAAATGGAATGTGGTTCCATATTGATGCTGCATATGCTGGAAGTGCTTGTATTTGTCCTGAATATCGGCCATACATTGACGGCGTTGAAGATGCTGATTCATTCAACATGAATGCACATAAGTGGTTTCTGACAAATTTTGATTGCTCACCTCTCTGGATAAAAGTAAACCATATGCTTTCTTATGTCATATGTTGATGATATTGATGCTCCTTATCCTTGTGTTTGTGATGACTCTCTTACATGTCTAAATATTTGTCTACATTGCCTTTTTTTTGTTTTATTATACTGAACAGAGCAGGCGGGTCTAAGTCCTGCAGTCAAAGTAAACTTGTCATGCTTAAATTGTCTTCCCTTAAGATTCTATTGCAGACATCCTTTAATATAAATCCATGGTTCTGTTTTAATGAAAATTGGATGGCACTGAATGAGTCTTTTGCATCGTTAGCAGTGGCTGACATGTGAGAAAATACAGCATGCAACACTATGAACACCTCATAGGGCAAGCACCAATGTTATTACTTGTACATTTTTTCTTTTTTTTTTCTGATTCTGCATGTTCTGCAGAATAATGTTATTGTAATTTCCATTCAAATGGTCAGTCAGATAACATATAGTGGCAAGATTGAAATATGGCTTTTTTTTTTTTTTTTTGGTTGTTATCCAATCCAAATTTTTATTTTTTGTTCCTGGAATCAGTTTGGGAACATAATCGCGTTTGGTAAAATTTTTGTTCTCGGGAACAAATTGAGAGTAGAATCAAGAATTTAAAAAAAAAAAAATGTGATTTTTGTTCGAGAATCCAAAAAAAGAATCAAAACCAACTATTTTCTTCTTTTTTTCTTCTTCTTTAATCGTGCGGTTGTTGTCCACCACCGTCGCCATCGTCCGCCGCCGTCGGCAACCGATCTGTGTGCTCGGGGAGGCTCGCCAAGCTAGGGCGAGGTCTAGCGAGCGTGCTAGAGGCAAGTCTTGCGACGCCCAGCCCCACCGATGGCTAGACGGGCCTCACCCAGCCTCGGCGAGACTTGCCCAGCCTCGTTGGTGGCCAGGCAGGCCTCGCCCGGCCCGGTGAGGCCAACCTAGCCACCGGTGAGGCTCGACAGGGCTGGGCGAGCCTTGGCTAGCTGCCGACAAGGCTCAGCTGATGAGGGTCGGCCTTGCTAAGGGCCGGCGACGCTTCGGTGAGGTCATTGGCCCTCATCTGGCTAGTCGCCGGTCCAACACCGGCCTAAAGAAGAAGAAGAAGAAGAAGGATAGGAGAAAAAAAAAAAAAAAAAAGGAAAAATGTATAAAAATTATTTAAAAATTAAAATAAATTAATTTGGAATAGAATCAATGAGTATGGTACCAAACACAATTTTATTTTAGAATCTGAAATTTTGGACAGTTACCAAACGGCTTAAAATGTTTAGAATCTGTTCTCGGAAACATAATTAAAAAAAAAAAAATCATTTCTAATCAGAATCTACTCCCGGGAACAGAATCGTTACCAAACACGCCCTTAAAAAGATATAAGATTCGCTGTCTCGTCTGTATTATACAGGAATGGTTCTTTTGGTAGTTTATCTTATGTCAATGCAATACCACGACTGAGATTGATCTTTCTTATAAGTGAACATATTGACAATCCTGCAGAAAAATTCCAATGATAAAAGGTCATAAAAACATATGTGCATTAAGCTGATTCTTGACATCCTTTCGACCACTGATTATTCAATATCTAGTTAAGTTTGGATAGTGACATCCCAGAGGAACATTTTTTATCCAAATAGTGCAATTGCATGTCATTTTTCTTTATTTTTACTTTCAAATGCTATTTGTTTTCTTTACCAGGACAGAAATGCGTTGATTCAGGCCCTTTCTACCAATCCAGAGTACCTAAAGAACAAGGTAGTGTTTCATGATGGTTGGTGTGTTACAATGTCCTTGAAGTTTTATGGAAAAGTAGAAATGGAGTCTGTCTACCATTCGCTCATCACTACCCTCTCTTTTATCATTTTTGTATTGTCCTTTATGCTGCTATTTCAGTACTTTCTCCCCGGAACCTTTAATGTTAAGACAGAAATGAAAAGATTCTCAAGTACGTAGTCTACGCGTTACATCTTGGCTTGTGTTTCATGTTTTCATATTTTTTGCAAGAGAGGGAAATCGCCTTTTACCCCAGAAATAATTGCATTTTTACCATCTATACATGGGAAAGTTTTTATGACTAAGGTACAGATCAAGAGGATCTGCATGTCTTCTACAACTAATTCTATTAAATAGCTCTTAGATAAGTTTCTTCACTATAGTTTTCTCATGAGTTTTTGACGCAACTACCGTTCGTCTCACAAGACACTAAAGAGGTCAGGTCTTGTCTCATATCAACACTAGGACTATGGCATTTCACTGTTTTGCAAAAATGAATGTTTTTAGTCTCGCTTTTTCCTCATTTCAGTAGAATCCACATGCAACTATTGTTACTCACTACAAGATGGATAAGATGGGTACTACATGTCTTATCACTAATGCGCTCTCCGTCTTTATGTTATTAGTGCTGCGTAGAATTAATTCAAACTGGAAAAATGTGGAATTGTCCTTTTTATCCTGTTTTACAGTGACAAGACTATCTGCAGGCATCACAAGCAAACATGGTTGTGGACTACAGAGACTGGCAAATTCCTCTTGGGCGTCGTTTTAGGTGGATTTTCTCGAAATTTTCTCAACAAGTGCTTTGTTATGTGATGTGCCTGTGGCGCTGCAAGGATCATAGATAATTTCTTGTGCTTCTTGCCTATCTGCTGATGGATTACGTTGTATTGATTTCTGCTGTTCTTCATAGATCACTGAAACTTTGGATGGTTTTATGGCTGTATGGTGTACAAAATCTACAGCAGTACATCAGAAACCACATTGAGCTGGCCAGACAGTTTGAAGGTCTTGTCAGTAATGATCCTAGATTTGAGGTAACTGTCTGGTCACTAGTGAATGATTTTTCATAAATTGTGGTTTATGTTCCTTGACTAATCACTCTGTCTACGCACGCCCAAAGCTAGACCTCAATTTGTAAACATATCTGCGCACTGTAGAAAGAGAATTATCTCTAAAGCTTATTATTTATGAATTATAATATTTCTTCATTACATTGTACAAGCAGGTTGTCACCCCTCGAGTATTTTCACTGGTCTGTTTCCGTCTCCTCTCTCCTGACAACGATGGAGATAAAGGAAATAAATTGAACCGTGATCTATTAGATGCAGTAAACTCAACTGGGAAAATCTTCATTTCTCACACTGTAAGTTCATTGGTTTCTTCAAACCATCCAAAGATAACAATGCCCTTTGTCTTCCATGCTTCCACCTAAAGAAAAGAAGCCATCTTACATATCATACTGGTGCAGGTTCTCTCGGGCACATACATCTTACGCTTTGCGGTCGGGGCTCCATTGACAGAAGAGAAACATGTTCATGAAGCATGGAAGGTTCTGCAAGACGAGGCATCTAAGCTGGTGGCTACTGTTTAGAATAACTAGGATGTTCTTGCGCCATATAAATCTCAGGATCGACTCTTTTTTGCAGGGACCACAAGGTTTCTCTCTTACTGGGAGAAAGTTCATTAGGCAATTTTCTTAAGACATGATATATCCCAGTTGCGGTCCTCTGGATAGCCAAAAGTGCAATAATAAGAGTACTGAGTTAATCATATGCAAATCTGTTGACGGTTTTAAAGCACCTACAATCTTTTAACAACAAACCGGACTCGATACAAGAGGATATAGGAACAGCGTTTGAACCGCATCACTCCTGATAGTACTGTCATTATACCCAATAAGGATGAGAAATTACTTATGTGAAGAATGGCTGAGACTAAAGGAAAGAAGTGTAAGTTTGATTGTCCAGTCAGGTTCAACCTCTGATTTAGGTTATGAAAACCATTTTTCCAAAACATTTCTTAGTTTAGAAAATTCTAAAAATTTAAGAGGCAAACATCATAGAGAAAAGGGGGACATGCCGCAGGGATGGTAAGAAAATAAATGAGGTATGTTCTCTCGTGTTAAGACACGCATGCGAGTTGTCTTACAAAAAAGCCCCACTCAAAAAATTAGTATATTATGAAATAGTTAATATATCATAATTAGTTCATAATACATTTGATTAAGTTTTTGAGTGAAAGTGGATTTTATCATATATGTTGATAGAGTTAGACTTAATCTCCCTTTTGTCAATCTTCCTGAGTGAAGGTATCGAATTTCTATTGCACGCTCCCAACATTACGGTGTTCCCATGTATGCGGTTTGCTCTTGTCTGCTTAGTGAATACCAATTCGATAAGCAAGCTCTTCGCCGTTAAGGGAATATTCGTCGAGGGGCGACGCGATTTGAAGCTAAGGAATAGTGATGCTAGGAGGAGCATCGGACGAATTCCAGGTTCGATGTTTCGACTCTTAGGGTCCATTCATTTCGCAGAAAATATTATGTTTCCGAAAAACATTTTTCCGGAAGTCATTTTCCGAAAAAATGACTTTATTTTCCGTTGTTCGGCCGAAACCTAAATTTCAAGTGGAAAATGTTTTCCACCGTTTGTTAGCTAATATTTTTAATTTATCAAAAAATTGGTTTTATTTTTAAAAATTTATAATAAAAAAATGAATTTTTAATTATTTGTATATTAAAAAATCAAAATTTTTATTATTTTTTATTATTTCTTTCTTTTTCTTTTTTTCCTTTTTCTTTTCCTTCCTCCTTCCTCCTCCTTCTTCCTCCCGGCTCCTCCTTCCTCCGCCGCCGCCTCCTTCCTCCTCCTTCCTCCACTGTCGCATGCCTGACGATGGCCGTCTACCTGGCAGCCGACCAAGACCGTCGCCGGATTTTGGCGAGCTCGAGGCTTAGCCGATCTCGCTTGAGCCCGCCTAGCTCGCCGGATTTGGCGGCAAAGCTCGAGCTCACTGGATCGGGAGCCCAAGCTCCACCGCCAAATCCGGCGAGCTCGTGGCTCGCTAGAGCCCAGCGAACCTTTGGCGAGGCCCCAACTCCAGAAAACATTTTCTTTGACCATCTATTTTCCGCTATCTAAATACCCGAAATTTCGGAAAATGTTTTTTTGGAAGTTTTTCCGCGAAACGAACGACCCTTAAAACGACTATAGACACCCATAAAAGCATCTCGGTTTGGTTACATGTACTATATTCCCCGTCGATCGCCAACCACTTTCGGCCTAATTTCGTCGATTATGCACGAGGCGCTTTCCAAACTACGGAAAATAATTTGATTTTCCGATCAGGAGAGCCAACCACCGCTCCTACTCGCCTGCCCTTGAAGCTCAAGAAAATGATCTCTATGCCATTTGCTTATACCCGGTCTTTTTCTCGTTCGGTGCAATTGGTTGGAGAGACTATTTATTCTCCATCGCAACTTAGATATCAATTATTGTACTTTGGTCCTTAATTAATTGACAAATTATTGGTTCAGGCAAAAATTACCAGGAAATCTTACATCTATAATACGGATATCGATCTACTCTTAAACTTTTCGATGTGACTATTTTGCCATGCCACGTAAGATGACATTAGTAATTTCAGACATAAAAAAGGCCCAAAAGGCTACATTGACTAATTGTTAAAATATTCAAAGAAATTATTAGTCAAATTGAAAATATCATGATTGAATTGGCATCCGCTTAATAGGTTTAGAATTTTTTTATTTAGTCTTCTCTTTATATGTTGCTACCACTCGAGATTTATTTTTATGGGCAAACTACCACTTGAGATCAATTGGTCTTCTTCACATCTAATTATTTCAAACAATTGAATCTCGACACTGATGCTTAGTGACACAAGGTGAGCATGAAGCAATTTAAAAATAATTCGGAGAAATGATCGAACCAACGTTCAAGTTCTAAGTGCATTGATCAAAAATTTAGGGACGACATCTCATACTAGATGAAAGTTTAGAGACTACTTACAGTATTGTCAGTTGGTCAAACGAAATAGGTCTTTTGATTTCACTTGGTCATGGTCTACGAATAATTCTGCTTATGTATATACTACATATATCATGAAAAATCTTAAATTAGTACACCTAAAACAAATTTACCCTCAAACTATTTTTTTACCATTAAGAACTTCGAATAGGTAAACTTGTAATAAATTTATCATAAACTAATTTTTTATTCACCAAAAGTCTTAAGCTGATACACTTGTGATAAATTTATTCTATGTTAGTTACCATTAAATTGGATTAATACCAAAAAAATCCACAAACTAATATATATGTGGCAAATGGAGAGTGAAATCCTAAATAATACATTTGTCAATTGCCATATATCATATAACTCAATAGTTTAATGGTTAAATTTAACTTAAATTAATTAAGGTAAATTTAATCACATATGTACTAGTTTGAAGCTTTTGGGTCAAAAATTAATTTATAATTAATTTATTATAAGTATATTAGTTCGGGATTTTTTTGGAGTACTAACCCAAAATGAAATAAAATGGTATAAAATGACCATCGTGTCCCAGACAATTCCCCTCCAACCAACCTTCTGTCCCGACATATCGTCGTCATCCCTGAACGTCCACGTCTTTCCCTCCATCTCCCTGCCCGCACGTCCGCCAGTCAGACTTGCCACGAGGGAGAGAGACCGATTGCGATAAAGCTCATTTCTCGCAGGAGCGAAGACCCAGAAGAGCCCCGTTCTTGAGTTCTCCATCGCCGTGCTTCGTCCGAATTATGTAAGTCGCGGCCGCGGCGTTGCTTCGAACGTACCCAGGAGCTTGCGCTGTTCGAGTTTGTTCGTGCGGTGAAGAGTGTCAGTGTGTGTGGGATGCTAATGCAATCCTTTGTCCCTTTGCTTTTGGCTGTTGCCGAATGCAGGGAGGAAAGGTTGAAGCCGATGGATGCGGAGCAACTGAGGGAGAGCGCGCACAGGATGGTCGATTTCATTGCGGATTATTACAAGTCCATCGAGAGCTTTCCCGTCCTCAGCCAAGTCGAGGTTTCCGTTCATTCCCTTCCTCCTTCAGTTTGCATTTCCATGTTATAACTGATTGGACAGTCTGTGTGTGTGCGTGAGAGAGAGAGAGAGAGAGAGAGAGAGAGAGAGAGTCAGGGTTACTACACGTGTGGAGTTTTTATTATGATTGTACAAGCATCTTTTAGTTTTCATAAATGGTGCTACTGCTGATGACAGATAGACTTCTATGTAAGTGATAGTATTCCCAGAACTTTGGGTTAAAAGCGAGGCGATTGGAAAAGTTTTGCCTGGAAGTCTGAAAGGATGAAAGTATATGGTTCTTTTTTCTTTTGCTTAGCATCAAGAGACTTCGAAGCAGAGCCAGGGGGCGGGTGCATGGGAGGGGAGTTACCCTTCCTGGACCCTAGGTCTCCATCGAATGCTAATCCGGTGCAGTGAAGGAGTGATTCCTTCTTAAACTGAAATGCCGATTGACTCATTTATCTGCACCACGAGTTGGCATAAAATATTTGTTTCTTTCTCTAAGCACATCAGAGTTATACCAAGAAAGTCTTTCTGGTTTCTCCATGCAGCCTGGCTACTTACGTAAACTTCTTCCAGATTCTGCACCTGACCATCCTGAATCATTGCAACAAGTTCTTGAAGGTGAGGTTCTCCTACTGCCCTTGTTTAGAAGGGTCAAACATGGGCAGTTGTAATTTTGTACTTGCAGCAACATTGTCATTTGGAATCCCAGATTACATGATTCGCAAAATTTCATGAGTATCTATCTTGTGCAGTCAAATGAATGTTTGCTGATTATATGTGTATAGAGGCAGACAGAGAGACCATGTAACATTTCCCATGGAATAGTTAGTTGAAGAGGCCGTTAATCTAAATCTAAGCAAAGTATCTTTCTCTCTATTACGTCATTGCAGATGTACAGGCAAAAATATTACCTGGGGTGACTCATTGGCAGAGTCCAAATTATTTTGCATATTATCCTTCCAACAGCAGTATTGCGGGTTTCATGGGAGAGATGCTCAGTGCTGGCCTCAACATAGTTGGCTTCAGTTGGATTACTTCTCCTGCTGCAACAGAACTTGAAATTATAGTTCTGGATTGGCTTGCTAAACTTCTCAATCTACCTGATGACTTCCTTTCGACAGGTCAGTTTGTATGCTAACAATCTTCATATCTCGCTCATGATGTTGCTGAAGAAGAAATCAAACAAACTTTTGCATCTTCTTTTGTTTCAATGTTATGGCATGAATAGTTTTCATTTGACATGTGAAGTGTACAATATTGCCGGAAGTTTTATGACAAGGTCTACATCCAATAAAAAGAAAGACATTCCCTGCCCTTCCTTATTTCGTGTGATCAATGAGAAGCTAGAATTGCATGCCTTTTCTTTTCTCTGTTATGAGCTTACTTAGCATGAGCACTATAGTAAGAAATATGGGATATCAGATGACTATAAGAATATTGGTGACCTTTTTTTTTTTTTTTTTAATCTCTGTTTGGTAACATGCTCTTGGGACCGCACTCATCTAAAATTGAGGAAATGACAATTTACTGCATTTTTCTCTTAAAAATTATTTGGACTCAGGCAGATGAATCTTTTAACGAGTCAAAGAGATCAACTATCTTTGTGAATTGGTAAATGAAACTCGCAGAAATCACCCTTAAGTATCATGTAGAGTGGCTTTCCAGTCTATGTAATTGATGATTTCTGCTTTCTAAGGAAAGGAAAGTTGTTATCTTTTTCCAAAGTTATTTCAAATTGTTTGACAATGAGTTAAGAATGAGCATCATTAACTTGATCATGCAGTGACTATAATGAATAACACTTTGAGAAATTCATATTCTGCATTTAAAGCTAATATTTTCATCTTTTAGAAAACTGTATTGTATTCTAAGACATGCGCCAAATATTTCAAAGCCTTCAGAATTCCTCTTTCCAAAAGTCCAAAAAGTACGTGCCATATTGGAATAGCTTACTGTCAAGTATGATGATGCAGGACCGGGTGGTGGAGTAATACAGGGTACTGCAAGTGAAGCTGTTCTAGTAGTTCTATTGGCTGCTCGGGATAAGTTCTTAAGCAGAATAGGGAAAAGTTCTCTCGATAAGCTTGTTGTTTATTCTTCTGACCAGACCCACTCGGCCTTGCAAAAAGCATGTCAGGTACTCTTGCATGCACTCAATTGTATATCCCTGGGGATGACACTAGACAATTTTCCCATGAAAGAAGCCAGTGGCTTGTTCACCTAGGAGGACCTAATCTCTATGGTTCATCTACTAGTTAAAGTATTTGATTTACTAATTCATTAAGGACCTGCTTTTGGTCTTCAGCTGATATTTGATATCACAATACTGGATAGGAGGCTTTAGTGCTGAAACATGAATTGGTCAAACTGGGAGAGTAGATCTGTGAGCCATATTTTACTGGATTTGGTTAAATCTTTACAAGGATATCTCGTGTTTGGATTTAACAGGGAGGCCAAGAAATGTAGGGTTTAATATTTATGAAGTAAATGATTGGGTTTTTCCAAGACTTCTGAGGATAGCAGAAAACTTTTACTTTCAATTTTTAGTCTCTAATATTGGTATTAAACTCTTGTACTTTTCTTTCAAAAAGTATGCTCAAACAATTAGAAGAGTGTTATCAATTTAATTTACTGGCTCAAATTTATAGAAAGTCAAACAAAGAACATTATCTATGAAGGGAAGCTTTCTTAAGTTTCTACTGCATAGGATGATTTTCTGCATTCCTGTAAAGAGAGCTTTATAGCTTTGAGATATTCCATTTGATTAAACAAAGTCATCCCTTTTTAAGTTGCTGGAATTCTATCCTTGGACCCTTGATGCCCTAAAATATTTTCATCTAAATGTTTCTCCTCCTTTGGCCTTCTGCTGTTTAGATCTTTTGTTACTATTTTATTGGAAAATGAAATGACATTGTGGTTGTGAGTGGTATGCAGAAGACATAGAAGGCATCTTCTGCCGAGCATACACCAAGAAATGGTGGAAAATGCAAAAACGATTCTCTAGATCATCTATTTTCCTACAAAAGACTATTTACTGGGCAGTCTATGAACTTGTAGTTCGTTGAGCATTTTGTTTCTCATGGCAGATAGGAGGTATTTATCCAGAGAACTGCAGGGTTCTAAAAACAGATGCTTCTACCAATTACGCGCTCTCTCCCGATTTACTCAATGAAGTGATTTCTCAGGACATATCCAATGGTTTAGTTCCCTTCCTTTTGTGTGCTACAGTAAGAAGCTTGACATTAGTTCTTATGTTGCTTTTTGTCCATTGACTTCTCGATGCAGCTACATATTAACCTATGAAGTGTACTGTAGGCTGAGTCTCTATTGGGCTGGTCAAGATAGTAGAGAAACATAACTTTAAAAAAATTGCTTTTTGTATGCTAATTAGGTCAATATTTCTGAAAAGCATGCTTTCCATATGCACAAATTGTACTTTGACAGCCATATAAGCCATATACAGTATCACCATGAATTTGCAATGATATTACATGTTTGTTAATAGAACTATCAGTAGATGCAAAGATAAGTGTTTCAGTGTGGAAGTTTTAACGGACTCTTCTTGTCCCTTGAGTTGACTTGGTATGCTGAAGTCTTTTTGATAAATCCTAACCGTTAGTTTTTATAGTGGCGACATGACTGAGGTGTGGGACAAGTTCTCCACTGGGCTTCTTACTATAAAGAAAATAGTACTGAAACTGCCAGATTTAGTATTCGAGGATGCATTTGTTATCAGTAAAAATTGTCTAAAATAAATAATGAGCAATTATTTAAAGGTTCAAAAATGTCGAATTGCCATGGTAGGTTATGGTAGACTATCAGATGGACTGCTTAGCATTTGTCTCAAACAGGAGCATAACTCAAAAGATGTATACATGGAGTGAAGTAAATCCTTTTGAAATCTCTACATTTTTTTAGAATGCTTCCTTTTAGTTTTTTAGTTATTTTGCATTCAGATACAGGCATTGAATTCACAAAAGGAACAAGCTTTTCATTTAGTCTGACTGGTTTTAGTTACTATCCTTTTACCAAACAAAGTTTCATTCATTGATTTTGGCTAGTGAATTCTATCTAATTCTGAATTTATTTCCTGTTTACGTACACTAAAATATCTGTCAAGTTGAGAATCTTCAATTCATATTCAGGTTGGTACCACGTCTTCCACAGCAGTTGACCCCTTACCTGCACTAGCAACAGTAGCTAAGGTGATGCATCTGAATTTGAATGGCTATGTGATTCTTATGAAGGTCTTAATTTTGGTTAAATTGTTAAACCTGGTTTGAAATGTATTAAGGTATCCAGTATTATAACTTCTTTGAGCTTTACATACCTTAAATGCTCAACTCAGTGCCACATTCCAAGAGGTTAAACTTACTGCTCAAAGTTGACCCCATCATGCAACCTGTCTTCTAGTATATGAAGCAATTAAGAGCTAGCTTTTCCAAAATTCCTGGGGTCCATGAATTTATGCTGTAGAGGATGGCTTTAATAGACAATTGAATCCTGTTTTGTTAGACTGAGCCGCTTTTGGGTGAAGAATATGCCTTTTGGACAAAAGCCATTTCTTTGTCAAGCTTTTAACTTAGGATACTCTGCATCTCTTTTCTCAATTTGAATTTTGCCTTGTAATTAGGTGAGAAATTTTTTGTTGAATGCAATTGCTTCTTTACTAAAGAATGGACACAGGACACCATAAGGTGGTGCACTGTTAACCCGTTCCTTCACTCTTATCAACCTTTAGTTTCAATCTTTACTACCTCATTCGTTGAGGTAGCCAGTGTCAAATATATACTCCAAAATTTCATGGTATTTTTTTGCTTATAATGAACTATCCATTTATCAAACAAACATAAGTGTACTAGTGTTCTTGTGTAGTATGACAACTGAAAAGATCAGGGTTTACTTGAGCAATGTTATATTCTTTTGCATTTGGTTGTATGACTCATTCATTGTATGACAAGCGCATATGTGAAGAGGAATTTTGTTAGAAAGTCCACCCCAAAAACTTAAGCTAATAGGTGGAGGAGACCACATGAATATAAAGAGCATTTAGGAACCATTGCCAATTGATGTGGGATAATACTTCAACACCTTCACTCATGTGCAAGCCAGATTACAAGCTGCACGTGAAATTTTGACTACGCACATTCACATGGAATTTTGACCTTGCATATTAGCGAAAGGGATAGCACTAGCCCTAATACCATGTTAGAAAGGCTAATCCAAAAGCTTAAACTATAGGTAAAGGAGACCATATGAATATAAAGAGTACTTAAGACGTGTTGTCTATTGATGTGGGATAATACCTCAACAAATTTTATGAATTGTTTCAGAGAAATGGAATGTGGTTCCATATTGATGCTGCATATGCTGGAAGTGCTTGTATTTGTCCTGAATATCGGCCTTACATTGATGGTGTTGAAGAAGCTGATTCATTCAACATGAATGCACACAAGTGGTTTCTGACAAATTTTGATTGCTCAGCACTCTGGATAAAAGTAAGCCATATGCTGTCTTATTTGTCATCTGTTTATGAGATCGATGCTCCTTATCCTTGTTTTCGAGATGACTCTCCAACATGTCTATATCTTCAGTTACACTGCCCTATTCTGTTTTATTATTTTGAAACATGCGAGCACATCTAAATTCTGTAGTCAAAGTGAACTTGTCATGTTTAAATTATCTTCCGTTGAGATTTTATTGGAGACATCCTTTGATATTATCCATGTTACTGCTTTAATGCAAAATTAGATGGCGTGGAACAAGTCATTTGCATCGTGATCAGTGGCTAACCTGTGAGAAGATAGAGCATGCAACTCTTTGAGAACAACCTCAAATTTATTTTGTTTTTCTACTAATGCATTTTCTAGGGAATACAGTGTTTTCCACTCAAATGATCAGTCAGAGTATAAATAGTGACAGGATTGACATAGAGTTTTTTCTTATTTGGTTTTTCCAATTGAGAAGATATTTATTTAAATCCTTTTTATCATGAGCTTTTTGAGCTCCCAAGATTTATGATTCACTGGCTCATCTTTTTCCTATAAGGATTCCTTTGTGTAGTTATTTCATGCTAATGCAACACCTCAACTGAGATTGATCTATCTTATGGATGAGTATATTTACAAAGTTCATTGGCAATTTTGGCATCTATGGAGCCACCCACTCCTTTGTTATATAGTAGTATGTGCATCTTCTGAATAGATAGATCTTGCCCCATTGGGGAAGGAAAAACATTTGTAGCATCTTGCTTGAGTATATTCATTCCTCCTACAGATATACTCAAGCACTTTAAATTGATTGAAGTTGACATATACTCTGTACGAAACTCTGCCAGAGAGAGGAAAGTTATATGAGATAATGATGGGGAGCAATGTGGGAAACATTGTTAATAAACAAGTAGCTTGTTTGTCTTGGCATGGGTCACTCAGGAAGATGACTGGCTGTGCATTTATGTGGGTGGTATAATTTTGTTATAAGGATTGAGGAATCACAATAAAATTTTATTTCCTATGACCAGGCCAATACTTTTGTTGCTAATACTTCTTGTACACAATTTGCTACACTGACCCATCAAATCATTTTCCATTATCTGTAAATCATCGTCAAAGTTCCTTATTGTGCACTCTTTAAGTCTTACCATTGGAATCCTTCTTGATTATTCTGCAGAAAAAACTCGCTTGTACAAAGTCTCGAAAGATATATGTGAATTTGCTGAGCTTTGACCTCCTCTATCATTATGGTTATTCAGTATCTAGGTGGAGTTTGGAGAGTGACATCCTAGAGGAACATTCTCTTAATTAAATAATGCAATTGCATGTCATTTGCCTTTATCTATTCTTTCAAATGCTTTTTGTTTTCTTTATCAGGACAGAAAGGCGTTGATTCAGGCCCTTTCTACCAATCCAGAGTTCTTAAAGAACAAGGTAACCTTTCGTGATATTGATGTGTTATTATTTCCTTGAAGTTTCATGGAAAATTAGATATAGGATTAGCTCATCACAACCCTCTCTTTTCATTATTGCGTTCTCCTTTATGCTGCAATTGTTTCCAGAATTTTTCCCCCAACGTTAAGACACAAATGCAAAGATTCACAAGCATGTAGTCTACATGTTACATCTTGGCTAATTTTTTTATTTCACTTGTCTTGCAAGAGAAAGGGAAATTGCTTTTTACTTCAGGAAAAATTGCATTTTCACCATTTATACTTGGAAATTTTTATGAGTAAGGTACAGATTAAGAGGATCTGCAATTCTTCTAGAACTAATTTGATTGAATAGCTCTTAGATATGTTTCTTCACTACAATGTCCTCATGAGTTTTTGAAGCAAGTACCATACGTCTTGTGAGACACTAAGGAGATTAGGTCTTTTCTTATATCATCTCTAGGACTATGGCATTTGGCGTTTTGCACAAATATGAATTATTTTAGTCTTGCATTTTCCTGATTTCAGTAGAATCTATATTCTTCTGTTGTGCTCACTACAAGATGGATAAGACAGTATTACATGTCTTATCTCTATTGAGCCATCCATCTTAAATGTTAGTAGTGCTGCATAGAATTAATTCGAACTGGAAAATGTGGAAGCATCGTTTTTGTCCTATTTTATGGCAGACAAGACTATCTGCAGGCATCACAAGCAAACATGGTTGTGGACTACAGAGACTGGCAAATTCCTCTTGGGCGTCGTTTTAGGTGGATTTTCTCGACATTTTTGCAACAAGTGCTTGTTTGTGTGATGTGCCCATGGGACTGCAAGGATCGTTCACGAAATAATTTCTTAGTTTTTTGCCTGTCAGTATATGTATCACGCTGTATTGATTTCTTTTGTTCTTTATAGATCACTGAAACTTTGGATGGTTTTACGGCTGTATGGTGTACAAAATCTTCAGCAGTACATCAGAAACCACATTGAGCTGGCCAGACAGTTTGAAGATCTTGTCAGCCAAGACCCTAGATTTGAGGTAATCGTTTGTCTGGTTACTAGCGAAAGTTTTTCTCAAAGAGTGTGGTTTGTGTTCCTTGACTAATCTGACACCGTCTACGCATGTCAAAGCCAGACCTCAATATGTATGCATATTTGCACACTACGGAGAGAGAGAGAGTAGTATCTCTAAGGCTTAATGTTTTACCAATTATAATATTTCTGTATTACATTGTACAAGCAGGTTGTCACCCCTCGGATATTTTCATTGGTCTGTTTCCGTCTTCTCTCTCCTGACAATGATGGAGATAAAGGAAACAAATTGAACCGTGATCTATTAGATACAGTAAACTCTACTGGGAAAATCTTCATTTCTCACACTGTAAGTTCACTGGTTTCGTTGCACCATCCAAAAATAAGAGCACCTTTCAGCATTCATGCTTCCCCGTAAAGATCAGATACCATCTTGCGTATTGTAATGATGCAGGTTCTCTCGGGTACATACATCTTACGCTTTGCAGTTGGGGCTCCATTGACAGAAGAGAGACATGTTAATGAAGCATGGAAGGTTCTGCAAGACGAGGCATCTAAGCTGCTGGCTACTATTCAAAATAGCTAAGATGTATTTGTGCCATGTATAATCTCAGTATTGATTCCATTTTTGCAGAGACCACAAGGCTTCTCTTTTACAGGGAGAAAATTCATCAAGCAATTTGCTTAGACATGATATATCCCGGTTGCAGTCCGCAGGTAGCCAAAAGTGCAAGAAAAAGGTTATTTTGTTTATGCGAATCTGAAGCACTTACAATCTTTTAACGATCGACCGGCCTCAATAGAACAGGATCAGTGCATGAACTGCATAGCTACTAATAGTACAATCCTTGTATCCATTGAGGATGTGAATGATTAGGGAAAGAAGTTTGAGTTTGATTGTCCAGTCAGGTTCAACCTCTGAGTTAGGTCTTGAAAACCATTTCCCACAACATTCCCTAGTATAGAAAATCATGAAATCCGAGGGAAAAAGAAATCATAGAAAAGAGGGATAGGCAGATGAGGCAATAAGCAAATAAATGAATTCTGTTCTCACGAAAATGAACTAGAGATTTCCATTCCTGATGGGCTGGGTTTGCCTATATCTGCATTTCTCTCTGTCAGCCATTTCCAATGTTGAGATCTCTAGGCTTAATAAAAAGCGAACACAGGCCTAGTTGGCCCGACCAGGATGTTCTTTCTTTTGTCTTGACCAAACAAGTAATGGATCTCTTGGTCCCTCATATCGTAGTTGAATTAGAAGGTGATCGCAGGTGAAGTGGAGTCGAGCAATGCTACTGATACTAAGATCGCATCACGAAATGCACTTACCAAACGGTACGGTGCGGCAAATTGTAGTTAGGCATTCGAAGGAGCAAATCAAGTTCAAGAATTCAGGAACTTGCAAGCTTATGTTCTTTGTAAACTGATTCTATAAATTATCTTAGGTACCTCTAATGAGTATTGATGAGACTCATCCCGTCTGATCTTTAGGGTGTTGGGGGTACGAGCCGCCGAGCGATGACCACGAGCGCTTTCTCCTTAACGAAAGTCAACAAGACATAACTGCTTTCTTTTCATCGAAAAAGCTGGAAAAAAAAATTCCCGCAAAGAAAGTTCATTTTTTAGGGCATATGTAGAATAAGTCGGTCAAAACAATTGAGTCTCATACACACATCATACAATAAGCAATACCTAACGGCGTACCTAATGAGAATTTTTTTTTTTTTTTTGACATTATAAATTTTGTTTCGACGATTGCAAATTTGACGATGGTACTTCCCCAATAATTGTGTTTTATTAACTCCATACATATGTAAAATGTGAAATGCTTTTCCTCCATTCACTCAATGTGGGGGATGGGTACTCTTAACTCTACTCTAGACTCTAGTTGAATTTGGCCCTTCTTGACATGTCACGTTTATCTTTCTTTGTTGCCTTTCATTTGGGAGGGCATCATGGAACAAACTTTGTCACCGAGTGAAGTTCTTGCACGTGAAAATCAAGAACTACCCTTGAATTTGGAAGCTTATGTCTGGTGGAATCTGCATATTGCCCTACAATCCGTCCTCACCAATCATCTTATACAAAATATCAGGTCCGACGGACCTCGAGATTCGAGAATCTGCCACTGCTTTTGTCAAGTAGAGATTATCTTATCAGCTGCATTTTGTCCGACGAGCTGCCGTCGCCATATTCCTGTGATTTGCTAGGAGCAAGGGATCGAAACTTGTCTCTGAGACAAGCACAGAGAGACCGTACGAAATGATGGTGGCGATAGAAAAGAAACCGAAAGCCAAAGCCGGGGTGGACGGTGACCAGAGATGAATCTAAGGTGGAAGATGAGTCACTAAGTGGAAGCCGAGGGCATTGTTTTTATTCTCATAAATGAAGTAGAGCACCAAGAGAATAAATGCAACGTGGCCAAAGGATAAAACAACAAAATAGTATTATCATTATTATTCCAATGTCACGAGCGAAAGCCAACGAGAAGCCTCCGAGTACATCAGAATTATTTGATTATTTTTGGTATGTTCTTCTTTTGATGTATTCGTTGATGTTGAGAGATTCTGAAGTTGGACCCTATTTCCACCAAAAAAGAAAGGCAGGCAGGCATGCATGCATGCAAAGCGCATATGCATCATTCCTTCGAAGCTTGCTCTTCAGCTTTTATTCGAGATATTTTCTTCGGTAAAAAAAAGAAAAACGACTGGTCTCGTCAAGACGATATTTGACAGCAATCATGTCAACATCGTAAGCATCATAAGATAATGTGTACATAGGAGGAACTGCGCTGCTTTGGCATAATTGCAATATGTCATTTACATGGAATATATTTTGTTTTATGCAATACCATATTCGCTCGAGGATGTGGCCGAACCACAACGCAATTGATTCTCGGGTCGTTCTAGAGCATAACTTTTTGAGTCGCCTGCAATCAATCTTAGTCTTAATCACACGATCATCAGAAGATAAAAAGCCAGATTCGATAACGAGATTTTAGGACCTAAAATATATCTTATGCAGAAGAATACAGTTAAAATTTCCACAAGATTAATATACAGACATAAAGGTCTCGAAACCTTTTTAGTTAAACCTTTATTTAGTGCAAGAATCTCGATATAAAAGTTCTAAATAGCTATACTTTAAACTTACCACTTAAATAATATAATCGGATATACCGCATATATACTAACTTTCAACAAGAAGATCGGTATTGCTAGTGGAACCGATAATGGTACAAGCCATGGATATTGAGGTCCAATGCATTAAGTACCATGCGAGGGAGTCTATTTTATTCACAGAGTAGGATGGATATCTTGGTGTTTTGCTTGTCTTCCTCAAATTTGGCAATGAAGGTGCTGCGCAATAGAAGATCAGTGAGATATTCCAAGGAAGTGCTTTTGGAATATGTGCTTTTTTCCAAGGTCCTAAGGAATAGTTCGATGAACACACGGTGATGGAGAATCTGGTTCTGAAGCATGGTCAGTGTCCATTTGCTTATTATGTATTGGATTCTGAGAATGTACCAAGTTGCTGCCTTACGACTACGAGGCCACCATCTGTCTTTCTCTCTTCCACTAGGTACATATATGTATATATCGGACAGAATTGATTGGTTTTTTTGGAATAATTTAGGTACTTCTCTTTCCTGAGATGTTAAGAGAAAAAGACAGGTCTTGATGATGTATGTAAGTTTTTGAGTTGTGGCCGTAATACGAAGGTAATGATTCTTAAAATACTGTTTCATTAAGTACTCTTTTGGAGGGCATGATCCACATGACTTCCGAGATAGAGTCGTCTAGCTCAAGATTGAGGCAACCGCTAACACGGACGTCATGCTTTGCCTCACGAGCCAAGGATAGAGATATAGTTGTGAGCTTGTTACACCACAAAACCATGCAGCATTAGGTCACCCAATAATAACTAATTTAACTCCTTTTAAATAACTGATACCCGAAAGAGAATTTTCCTTATCAATTCCAAACTTAATAACTTGTACCCGAGTCCCTGAATTATTAAAAATAAATAATAATAAAAATATTTTCAAGTCTCAAAAAAAAAGGGGTCACAAATTTCACAAATGCCGTGTATTGTGATCAACTCTATCCGTCGTGTCAAATATATGATTAATGGGTACAACATTTAATCAGAATTATTCAAATTTTTAAGCTAATTATCATGGTTAGGATCCTCTTGAGTGTGAAATGCGAATCACACGATCACTATTGAAATGATTGACACGTGCGCTTGAAGTTATAACGAATCAAGCCGATCGTCGCCACCGACATCCGACCAAATGAAAAATCGCATTATCATAGCCCTAAAAGAAAAAAAAAAAAAAAACTCAATACTTATTGCTATATAGAAGGAGGTTGTACAATGAGAATGAGTAGCCACGTAGAGGGGGGACGACCACCACAGACGGTCTGCATGTTAAGCACATGCCTGCATATATTGGACACTTCATGCGTTGCACAGAGAGAGAGAGAGAGAGAGAGAGACAGACAGACAGAGCGGCGTCGCCATGTGAGCGATTCGGACGTACGCGTTTGGAACGGCCTGCCGTCCCTCGCCGAAGCTGTGGACGCAGTTGGAGAGACTTAGAGAGCGTTTCGCACAGAAACGACAGCAACCCAGCACCGCGACACCTCCCATCTCCAGTGCACATTACAGCTCACAAGTGTGCTATTCCGTGCTTTTGCCAGTCCAATCCGCCCACTACATTCTGGCATGCATCGATAAACAAATCACGTAAATACATGAATGAATAGACAAATGAGTAAAGCGGTCGGAAAGGGATAGAAAGGTCGGGCACGACACCTGCAGAAACATTATTTTACATGGTTCTGTTCAGTAGATTTTCTTAGAACTTGAATAGGGTTTTCTTTTTCTGCTTTTCGCATGGTGATTTTCTCTTACATTTTGTGTATAGCGGAGAAATTAGGAGACCACTCTCAGAAAGTCTGAAGAGAAAAAGTTTAATTTTATAGGTAAAGAACATACGAACGTAATAAGCAAGTAATGTGAAGTATTTCAACAATAACAAAAAAAGGATTAGTACCCATGGGAACTAATAGCTGTGATCGAAATATGAATTGCTGACTCCTTCCTTGTATTTTTTTTATTATCTGATATCAACTGCTTCATCGGATTTTATGAATATAATATGATTTCGGATTTTAGTGCGGATACCTCTAGAATGACAAACCAAGTACAATGAGCTTGCACTTTCTTTGTCACTGAGTGAAGAGTTGTGTCATTTTAACGAAGGCACACGAAAGACGTACGATCTTAGTTTTGTCGATTTTTGTTAAGATAACGTAAAATTTTACCCTTGATTTTAAAAGTTAGTATGTATTTAATGTAGCCATTTCAACATTGCAAGCCTTATGCCGAGTCATTAGTGGACCACTCCATTGAAAAGTTTCCCTTCTCTTACTGGAATCCACAAAAGATGAGCAATTATCAAATTATATATCAGAAAACAGCGTGCTCTGTCTAGAACAAAGCTTGCATATGCTGTCCAGCATGCATTGCTTTTAACCTTAGTGGAATTTAATGAAAGAAAAACGATCCACTTAAAATAAAAATGAGACAAAGAAGAAAAAGAAAAAGCTTTTATTCCTCTCTGAATTCCTCAACGAGTTCCTTTATCATCAAGCAACTTAACAACTCCTGTGGGTCTAAATGAAATCCCAAAGAGGAATTCCATTTTTATCTTACATCAGGCATTATACTGATTATATTATATTATTCCATGGTTGAATCTTTATATGCTTTCTTTATCTCCAAACCAACTTGTCCCGATATGCTTTTGATGTGTGTTCCACCAACACGGGATATCCGCGAGATAATCGTGCACACGAATTTCTCTAAAGAAAAAACGGAGGAGCATCATCATAGGTTTCTTGGAATTTGGGGGATTTTGTCTGAGAATTTGTGATAAGGTGGTTCATATTCTTTTCGATAAGGGGCATCCTCTGACTTCACATAAATGATGGTGTTTGGTACCCGGCCAAAGACTATTGGCAACTTGCCGACTTTCGGGCACACTCCATTCTAAGAAAATGGAGAAATGCGCACCTGATATATGAATTTTAGTCGAATGTGAATGGTGAAGGAAAAAAAGTTATATATATATGATATTCATCCATGTGGAATATTTGAAATCCTTAATGTTTTTCCTTCCTTTTCTAAAGTGGCCTGATATAGGGATTCACATGCTGATTGATTATTTTTTAAAATCCAACTTTGTATATAATAATTTAGGGTACAAAAGGATATGTTGGACTAGATTGAACTAGCTGGTTTTAGGTAATGTCGAAAAGCGCCGATCTAGTTCCTAGTTTCATAAAATTGAAACCGGTGAATTTTGATCCAGTTCCTAATTTTAGGTTTAGAACCACCCACCTAAATTGGATTGATTTTTTTCTTGAAGAGAGGGGAAGAGTAATAAACATGAAGGTTTTAGCCTCATCCGTTCCACAAACAAGAAAACAGATATGGATGTGAATGATGGAGACTCTAGAAAATAGATATAGATGTGAAGGATGGAGACAAGGAGAGATAGAGAGAGGATGTTCTTAAAAGGACTCGAGAAATAGGGAAGGAGAGTCCAAGAAGATCAAGGCTTGAGCAACTTCTAAGAGACACTTTGGGAAAGATGAAGCAATTTGGAAGAACGGATAGTATTCGCATGAACAACCTTAACTTCGTGACTTGAATATTTCTCAAATTATGCCAATCCTAGAGATTGCCATTTATGATCGATTAATCTCATTAAAAAGTCTAACCTTTATCCTCGCAAGATGTCGGCACTCCAAATTCTCTTTCATCTCACTAATATCCAAAACATGTATCAATCATTTAAAAATATCTTCCGTCACGTTTCCGTCCACAATAACCGTAGAGGGCCCTACTCTGTTTGTTAGGATGGCTGTGATTGAAGTTCATTTCCAGGTCATTAATACAAATTTGAAATACTGGTCTACGGCATGTTAGAGTGTCGGCTTTTCATTTTTATTTTTTTTTGGTGGGTGTTCCCCTTTAAGGTTTGACGAGTTGTCGTTAGCTAAATGGTTAGCAACCAAATTCTAGGTTCGAAGCTAATCTCTATCGAGCATTGAGAGGATTATGTGGCTGGCTCGGGATTTCGTTCAACACCTACCACAGATCTCTCTCTCTCTCTCTCTCTCAAATATTATTATAATGCTTTCTCATGGCCCCATGTGGCAAAATTCCTGCAGTTTTCATTCAATGTTTGACAACTCAAATTCAAGATACTAAACTGATAAGTCGATTGAAGATACTATGAGAAGCATAGGTCAATCTAGCAAGAGATTCTTTCGAATTCCCGCTGTCTTACCCTAAGCACAAAAGACTACTATACTTATGTCACGCTCTATGATTCTCCCATACCTGTGAACCCTGGAGCAAAGCTTGGATTATCGAGTGAAGAATGAGGATGTGGAGAGAATGAACTCAATTAGTTTGTGGAAGTAGCATCAAGACGATTAATGCTAGAAGTTTTAGAATATAAGGATTATATTACTTAGGAGCTCTGAAGGCGGGGTTGGTTTCTCGTGCACAAACTGGTTGGGAACTGATGCCACTTTTCTAATAAGGCCATGGCAGGCCGAAACCAATTGTTAAACCTAAAGAGATATGTTATTTCGCTCGATAGACTAGACGCTCAAGCTAAACTAGGCATAATACGACCTCATATAAGATGCTATTCGCCGTATTGTTAATTGGAACAACTATAAAAGGAAGACTAGTCTGGGCGTCGCATGAGTTATTTTGCGGCCCAAGAACTACCGACTCGTGACAAACGGTATCAGACTAAGGATCCCCCAGTAGGTGGGTGATTCAAGGAAAAGCTTGTGGTCTTCCCGATCCTGTGAGGGTGGAGAGTGATTGCCAAGGCCAGAGGGGCTCGGACAACATACGACTCTCATCTAGCTTCTAGGATGGCAATAGGGGGCATAAGAAGAAACCAAATTGCTCGCTGAATGGAGATAACATTCCTGGATCAATGGGCGAATCTTAAGAGGAGGTCTGCGATCACGTTTTCACCAAGGGGGACCCTTAATTGGCTTGCAGAGATTAGAAGGAGCTTAGTAGGCAAAAGAATGTACTGCCATTGGGGTGCAGTTGGCTAGGTGTGCCACACTTGTCGGGGAGCACAAATGACTGGAGATTTGCAAATGGCTTTGATCTAGTGAAGCAAGCAATAATGCAGGTGACCTATTCTATTAGGCAAGCGTTGCCATCTATGTAAGTCTTGGGGAGTGGCATTGATGATTAGGAAAACATAGGGAAGCGACAGAATAGCCGCAACGAGCACGTTGTGGAATTAAGTGATGGAGTTCATCATGATCCGTGATTCTCCCATACCCGTGAACCCTTGGGAGCAAAACTGGGGGTAATTGAGTGAAGAGTGAGGATGCAGAGAAAATGAACTCAACCAGTTCGTAGAAGTGGCATCGGGACAATTGATGTTAGGAATTCTAGGATAGAATAATTATATTACTCAATCGGTTCATGGAAAAACTGGTCGGGAGCTGATGCCGCTCTCTTGATGAGGTCATAGCAGGCCAAAACTAATTATTAGTCCTAAAAAGATTTGATGTCTCTCTCGATGAACTAGATGCTTGAGCCAAATTGGGCGTGATATAATCTCATATAAAAAAGCTATTCGCCATATTGTTCATTGGAATAACTATAGAAGAGAGACTAGCTTGGCGAATTCAACTTACCAAGCGCCGCACGGGTTATTCCACGATCAAGGAACTACTGACCCGTGACACTTACCTATTGGTGGGGGAAGTCTACCTTCCCCCGACGACCCCTTATTATAATTTTTGTTCCCAACCTAAGTAAGAATACTTTTGAATTTTACGTGTTGGAGTTGAGACGAAAGAGTTTGAGGATTTATTTAAGTCATAAATCTCCTTTATTGTTATAATTGGCTCTTTTATCACGGCCACAAGTGGCAAAATTCCTGCAGTTTTCGTTCAATGTTCACCAAGTCAAAGCCACCTACCCCTCGCCAACCATTTGCCATCCTTTAATTTTCTTTTTCTTTTTAATGAATACTTCTTTTGTAATTAATCATAATGACCAATAATATCCATATTTACTGAAAATAAGTTGTGCACACGGAGCTAGCTTAATTTTTCATAACCCCAACTACAAGAGACAACGTCGAAACAAATTTCGATCTCACACCTCGTACTTCTTGAGACATGAAATCCGAGTCAGCCTTACTTGCTAATTTTTTTATTAAGAAGCAAGAGCCTTACTTGCTAATTCAGTGTTTAGAATTGCATTTCTTTTTTGAGTACGAAACCCTAGATCTGTTGATCGTCATATCATCACACTGTCCAATTTATTAATATTGAAACAATGAAAACATATCGTTTTTTCCGTTCATGATGAATTTGAATCATTCCACCATCCGTGAACATATTGTAACATGGCTCGTGGATTGTATCCAATATATTTTTCTTAAGAGGAAAATTAGGAAAATCTGCAATATTGGATAGTTACGCACAAATTATCAGATAGATCGATGGGTTTTTATAAGGCAATATTCTAGATGAGAAAGAGCATGAGAATCTCTCCATCATATTCCCATGCAAATAGAGAGGGAGAGAGAGAGAGAGAGATTGCTTTACGCTGGTCCAATTTAGGGCCACGTCGCATCAGATCGACAGTGATAGTTAAACCTACCAATACGACCGACTGAAACCTCTACGTACAGCGAAATTTTCCTACTTTTTTATTTCCATCCTAAATTTTCTTCCTAGAAAAGAAGGAAAAAAATTACAAAAAAACAGAGGTCAAAGGAATGTCGAGACCGGAGGTCGAGATCAGGTGGGGGAATCAAATTACGAATTAACTTCTTTTAATTATTCATTAGCGACGCACATAGGTCAAGATTACGTCTCCTTCGTGGGGTATTTTTTGACTTTCTAAATAGAAATTCGATGTCCCCTTTTCCAGATTTTTGTTTTGATTTAGCCAATTTCTCTCTCTCGATCTCTCTCCTCGAAGTCGTGCTCAGTCGACATTGAGCCTGAGGTGATGGCTAGTGGTCGGCTCTTCTCTTTCCACATTTCAAATATCTTTGATTTATTGAATTTCCAAATAAACTATAGAATAGTAGGTGTGCCAAAATCATCCTCAACCGTCGTCCTTGGAGAGGATGACTATCGGTAAGGAGGTCGTTAAGCTTGACATGGTCCCTATTGATCGGCCTTTCTCTTTCTCCATTTCGGGATATCTTGATTATTTAATTTTTCAAGAAAAAGAGATATAGAATGGTAGTTGTGCCAAACACATTCTCGTTGTTATTTTGCATGAAAAGTCTCATACATAGTATATGGATAATTATTAAAAAAAATCTTAAATCCATTAGACTCATGTCAATTCAACCATAGCCATTTTAGTTTGGTCAATTTAATCATAAAAATTTTGATATTTTATCAATGTAATCCGTCAAACTAATTTTAACTGAAAAATCACTTACATGAATAATTTTTTTTTCAATTTTTAAGTATTTTTATTATTTTTTCCCTTTTTCCTTCCTTTTCTTTTTTTTCAAGTGGTTGGTAAGGATCGCCGAAGCTCGCCAGCCATAGCAAGGCTTCCTAGTGGCTGGCAAGCCCCAACAACTCTTGCACAGCCACTGTGAAAAAAAAAAACAAAGAAAAGAAAAAGTATAAAAAAGTCAAAAAATAATAATCTTTTTTTAAAAAATTATTCACGTCCAGCGTCGTGTTACGTCCGACACCTGACTTTTGGCCAAAAGTGATCTAATGGACTATATTAGTGAATTTTTATAAGATTTAGCATTAAATTGTTAAATTAAAATGCTTATGATTAAATTTGCACAAATGCAATAAAAGTATGATTTTTTTTTTTATTTTTCCCATAGTACATGTGCGGCTCCCACCTTCTTGGGTCGATTGGTGGTCAATTGGCCAAATATTTCCGATCGATGAGCCGTCCATAATTGCAATTTTTGACACCAAATAAAACCATATTATTCAAAAGGAGCACCCAAGAAAATTTTGTATTTATTATTCTCGAAACTTGAGGTTATTACTTTACAGGATATAATTAAGTACGGGGGATCTTTGTCATCATATCCATAAACCCACGTGACTTTGCTTCTTACCTTGGCATTCAATCCTCGAACTTTACTTATATGAAAAGTTTAACGAATTTTTCTTTTTATGTTGCTTCCAATATTCGTATTTTTAAAAGACACGCTACACATCCCGAGAATCTCTTATTTTCTCTCTAAGTTTCCATTCTCGCAAAAGTAAGAATTAGATTTCTTTTTCTTTTTTTCCTTCTTTACAATCAAATTGAATTACAAAGACGGGAGATCTAAGTTGTAAGAAATAAAATAGAATAGTATTTTTATATTCACTATTTCTTTTTTAATGATCTACGAACGTGAAAAAAGAAATTGACCTTTGCTTTTAACATGAGGGTGTCCATAATATCTCAAATTCTACGCAAATATTTCTTTCGTAATTTGTAACAGCCAATATTCATTTTTTGTTGACTTTGTGACATTTTTTTTTTTTTTTTTTGACTTTGTGAGCTAGTTTAGTGCCTTAAGAAATAGATACGTACAAGTGAATTAAATACATGGCTAGAGTTCAATTATTCACAGTGCGTTGACATGACGCATTAATAGAGATTAGTAAGATATTCGGCCTCAATGTGATAACCACGTGCCTGAGAGGAGTTTCTCGTGAAAAAAGAATAAAGAAAAAAGTAAACATCAAAAGTCTTAGAATATGCTTTTACTATGCAATCGCACAGTAAAAGCATCCAACTCGTTTAATCAAAACTTAAAATTTATAAAATTTTGCAACTAATTCCTTTCATTAGCTCCACCTATTTTGTTTAATAAGCAAAAATCTACGACCAATTTATAATAACCATTACTTGGTCTAGACAAATAATTTAATTCTTTGCCCCCTCGCCAACACATGTCTCTCTTTTCCGCACGTAACTTTATGAACAAACTCTAATATTTCTTCTCAAACACAAATAGATCGGATCAACGACTCTCAAATATGGGATCCGACTTGACGACTAAACTATATCCAATCGAGTCAGATTGTACTAGGTTTCCAACAACATTCATCAACAATGACGCCATCTCCCGGTCCGATCTAATTGCTCGAATCAAGGAAGCGCCTTCTCACATAAATGAAAAAAAAAAAAAAAAAAAAAGGAGGGAGGGGAGGAAACTTATCATGCAAACGCACGGGCAACTTTCCTCCTTCTCTCTTTTTGCCCCAAAGGCATGCCTAGGTTAGCTTGCAAAAAGGCAAAAACCTCGACAGACCGGTCGTGACTCATGATGCTAATGTTCCGCCAACCTTTCTTTCCTTTCTTTCTTTCTTTTTTGTCTAGCTTTTGCTTTCGCCTTTTCGATGTCTTGGCGTTTCATAGAAAATGCCAAAGATTGGGACGTCGATAAGTGGGGTAACTGATACTGTTCAATTCCAGGATGAACACGAATCGTCCGACTGCGCAGGCTGGCAGCGACCGACTTCTACGCACTCCTCTTTTCTTCGGTGGGGGATGGAAATGGATGCATGCAAATGACCTTTGCCGCTGATTCGGTCCTCATGACCTAATAATGCATTCCGGCCCCTGCCCATTTCGACCACCACACACACAAAAAAAAAATCCACTATATTTTTTTCAGTGCCCATTTGACCAGAAAACAAAGCAAAATAAGATGGCAAAATAGTGGATATCAGGGTGATTTTTATTGGTGAAAGTGACCCTCAGAAAGCATGGCCATCATGGCTTCGGACTCGTGTTCTCATCAATTCCCTCCACTCCCCATTATCCTACTAAGGGCACAAGAATTCGATTCCCTAGATTATTTGAGCAGAAAGAAGTTCGGAATTTCCACATCATTACGCGTATAGACGATAGAAATTCACATGATTTGACAAGTCTTGACTAATTGAATTATGAAAATTTACTGGTCGAAGAGAATGGGCTAGTGTCTTCTCTTACGTACGTATGGACTTTGCTTTCCATTTTTCTTAAATTCACAAGTTTAATAGTACGTTTTATAACATAAGGCTCACTCATTAGGTGATATTCCTTCGGATTAAGAGAATTTTATTACATTAATTGGTTTTTGTACATCACTCTACCTGATGTAAAATACGTGGTTTACCTTTTTTCAGAAATTGACATGAGATATTAGGAGAGCATGTTAGTATTTCAACTCTTGATTTATATCATATATCATGTTAGACAAACTATTTTTCCTAAAAGCCTGCTTTGTTAGGAAACGGCCAGTGATATATGTATTGCATATCATTTAACACTTTTGTTTTTATCTACTTTCCTAACTTACAATTTAGAGAGAGAGAGAGAGAGAGAGAGAGAGAGAGAGATTTGAGGGATTACAGTATCTCAGGTGTGTTTCTTCGAGAAGGCATTGTTATCTTTTCATTAAAGCATATCTACACAGAGATGCTAAGTTTTTTTTTTTTTTTTGGTCGGTACAGAGATGCTAAGTTGTATTCTGGAAAATACAGGAGGAAAAATAATAAAATTATGGAAATTCAGAAGGTTTTATGAGGGGGTTTTGCCAACGTTCTAAAAACTCTTCCATCTTTTGAAGCTAAACTCTAAGCTCTACGCTTTAAATCTTGAAGCTGAGAAAGTACTTAGTTTTTAATTTTTAATTTTGTTCTTTTGTCTTTTCTTTTGTCTCCTAATCTAATTTGAGAGTTTGTGTATATGAATAAATTTCTAAAGCTGATCCTAGGTAGACGTAAAGACCAGTTCAGCCATTCATCCAATTGATAGTGGCCAAGGAGGACGTCCTCGACCTATTTGAAATTAGGCTGCTTCTAGATCTAGGATCTTTACTCTTTTGAGATTTAAGTCTAGATTTGGGAGTTCCTTAAGGTATTTTATATGGGCTCTTTCAACATATTGAAATTGGTGTCTCTATACGACAATGGTAATGAGAATGTTGAACTTAGATGCGCACCGCAAATCGTTTAAAATGGAGTGAGGGATTTTGAGATGTACTCATCACTAATTCTAGTGATTAGTAGTCAAATGTTCATGATGATAGATTTATTCTTGAGGAACGAGAGTGTATTTGCATCCTAATGTTTGCTTTGTTCAACATTTTTTTAGGATTTACTAGGTTTGAAAGCTTTCTATGAACCTCTCGAGAATTATTTTGAGAAATGAATTGAAATTTTCTTTTGACCAAAAAAAGAAGAAGAAGATATATTTCTTGAATTTTGATTCAATAAATGCACTTAGGAATTTCTATGATTCCACGAAAAATCAATTCACCGCGTTTAAGTCATAGCCAAGGCGCGCATGACAAAATTTCTAGAACTAAAATTGATTTCTAACCATAAATTAATTTCTCAATTTTTATTTCAGAAATTGAAAAATTAAAAATTTTAATTTCTGATTTTTTTCAAAATCTAAAATAGAAATATGTTCCGAAATAGAAAAATCAAATTGTGTACAAATTTTTTTTTCCAAACATATTCCCGAAAACAGATAAATAGAGAAATAGAGAAGTAATTTTTTTATCATGTGCGTCCCAAGTGCACTTATAACTCAATAATTCCATGGAGGGATTTCTACGGCTCCACGAAAAATCGATCCACTGTACTAAAATCTGGAATAGAAATCTATTCCAGAAATAGAAAAATCAAATCACTAAACTTAGGATTTTATTCCAAACATATTTCGGAAACGAGAAATGGAGAAATTGAGTAAGTAATTTTTTTATCATGTGTGCCCCAAGTGCACTTATAACTCGATAATTCCATTGAGGGATTTCTACGGCTCCACGAAAAATCGATCCACTGTACTAAAGGTGGCGTCAGCGCATTTTATCTACCTCCTCAAACAAAATATAATATTGCCATAAAAAAAATATAATATCTCATAAATACTTTCCAAACTTTTAGTCAACGACCAAGATCTGTTCTTTTGTGATCCAACGGTCATGGATGTAAACACTACTGAAGGCAACTACCTCAGTGCAATTTAACATACCTTCCACACAAAGATATCGTATCTCATAAACACTTCAAAAAAAATTTCGGCAAACGACGAAGATCTGTTCTTCTATGATCCAATGGTCACGGGCATAAGGGTCGGATCCTAAAATTTTATATAAATGTCTACTTCCCAATAATCTTTCCTCACATGGGCAATGATCATCCTTAAATTAATGGAGAACTTGTGTTCGAGACAGTCCTTGGATATCTCGCATTCACATCGCAATCACCAAAATATAAGAGAAATATAAGTAGGTGTAATATTCTACATTCCATCTTGGATATCTTGCCAACATGCGCAGAACCGAAGTTATTCCTCATCTCGATTGCCGACCGCCCATGACGCTATTATATATATATTCCATTCCGCTACAGCGAGATTTGAGTTGCACCAGAGCTCGATAAAGGTGAAACAAAAAAACCAAGAAGAGAGAAGATCCAGGGAAGAAGAGCAGTTCAAGAAAATAAAAATTCGAACTTTACATGTCGCGTTCATGTGTGCAACGAGGAAGAGGAGAAGAAGGAGCTGTCCACCTTCCGTTCCTCGCAACTACCCTTCCATGGTAGCCCTAGCCATATAGCAAAGCATGGCACGGAAGTGGCAGTGCCCCCGGGCAAAGGTGCGTAAGCAAATTAGCATATTATTGTCGACCAACACGCGTGAACGATATCGAATTTATGAATCATATCGCAATAATATTTAGTCTCTTTCCGTCTCCTCTCCGTTCTCTCTCTCTTCTTTCCTCTTTCCTATGCATATGCATTTTAGAGAGAGAGAGGGGGAGTTTGGCCTGCTGATGATTGTCGTCCCATTCGCTTTCCACATTGTAGCTTGTGTAGTGCAGCTGGAGAAAGCTTTTTCTCTCGGCAAGAAACTCACCCCTCCTTTTTCCTGGTGGGTCTATTGCATATCTTATTACAAAGTCTTGCCTGGCCAATCACCCACCTCGGCCAAGATTCAAATTCCATCCTGCCATTATCAGTAATCGGGTCGTTTTCCTGATTGGTTTCTTACGTTTCCGTGATTTGTTTGGGTTCTTTTCGTTACGGGTTGTCTTCAGATTTGATTTGCGCAGTCTGGTTTGTCTCCTTCCTCTGCGTGCGGGAGTAATATTGCGAGAGATAGAGGAGAATCGAGGGGAGAGAGAGAGAGAGAGAGGGAGAACGAGAGAGACAATAATTTTCTTTGTTTTTCTCTCTCTCTCACTGACCGTCTTTCTCCCTTTCCCTTCGTGTTCCGTGCTGGTAAAATACCCGTTGGCATCTTCTGCCCCTTCATGTGCAATGTGTCTTGAGATTCTAGCACCATGTAACGCAGCTGTTGCTCCTTCTCTGTAATCCCTCAGATGGTGAAATGCCCTCCTCAAACCGATTCACTCCTCGTCCTCCCGGCTTAACTCGCCGATACAACGCCCACCGCCGAACTAGAATTGCCACTCCTGCTGCGGCTTCCGCATTCAATTCTCTCCGCCGCGGGCAGAACTTATTCAATGATGGGTGGCCCCTTTTGGCTCCATAAATTGGCTTCTCTGTCGTCAGCCGTCGCCCCGGGGTCGCGTCATGGTAATAATGCCCCGCTCTTGGGGACCATCCGGGGCTTGCCCGTGTTGGAGCTGTCCTCCGTTTGCATCAATTTGACGCTCTGTCTGGTGTTCCTCTTCGTCGTCTCCGTGAGGCAGATATCGGTCTGCATAGGCCGGATACGGATTGCCAAGGACGATTCTATCGCGGGTTCTAGCCCGATAAGTCGGAGCTTCGATGGGGAGATCTTCGTGGTTAAGATAGGTTACGGGTTCAAGCTATCGGTGCTTAGTTGTTTCTATGTGCTGTTTGTGCAAGTTCTGGTGTTGGGTTTTGATGGGACTGGCTTGATCAGAGAGGCCTCGAGTGGAAAGTCTGCGGATTGGTCCGGTCTTTGCTCGCCCGCGGCTCAGTGTTTAGCTTGGTTCTTGCTGAGCTTCTCGGCTTTCCATTGTAAATTGAATGTGCCCGAGAAATTCCCTCTGTTGTTGAGGGTATGGTGGCTGGCCTCATTTTTTATTTGTCTGTTGACTCTGCATGCTGATGTGAGAGCATTCTTGGTAGAGGGCTCTGCGCATTGGAGTTCACATGTCGTGGCAAATTTCGCTTGTGCCCCTGCTCTCGCTTTCCTCTGTTACGTTGCAGCTAAAGGTGATACTGGGGTGCAAACATGTAGAAATTCTGATATTCGGGAGCCATTGCTTCTCGAGGAAGAAGCTGGGTCTGCCAAAGTTACCCCGTACAATGATGCCGGCTTGTTTAGTTTGGCCACTCTTTCTTGGCTGAACCCACTTCTTTCTGTTGGTGCCAAGCGACCACTTGAACTTAGGGACATCCCCCTTCTCGCCCCAAAGGATCGAGCCAAGACCAATTATAAGGTGTTAAAATCAAACTGGGAGAAACTGAAGGCTGAAAATCCTTCGAAGCAGCCTTCCTTGGCTTGGGCGATACTCAAGTCATTTTGGAGAGAAGCAGCATGTAATGCCATTTTTGCTGGCTTGAACACTCTAGTTTCGTACGTTGGTCCATTCTTGATAAGCTACTTCGTGGATTACCTTGTTGGAAAGGAGACTTTCCGTCATGAAGGTTACATTCTGGCCGGGATATTCTTTGGTGCGAAGCTAGTGGAGACTTTAACGACCCGGCAATGGTATCTCGGGGTCGATATCCTGGGAATGCACGTGAGATCAGCTTTAACAGCAATGGTGTACCGAAAAGGCCTTCGGCTCTCTAGTGCTGCGAAGCAAAGCCATACCAGTGGGGAAATTGTTAACTACATGGCAGTAGATGTCCAGAGAGTTGGGGACTTCTCGTGGTATCTCCATGACATATGGATGCTTCCAATGCAAATTGCTCTTGCCTTAGCTATTTTATATAAGAACGTTGGAATTGCTTCTGTTGCTGCTCTGGTTGCCACCATTGTGTCCATCATTGTCACCGTCCCAGTGGCTAGGATCCAAGAAGATTATCAAGATAAACTCATGGCTGCCAAGGATGATAGAATGAGGAAGACATCAGAATGTCTTAGGAACATGAGGATTCTCAAGTTGCAGGCTTGGGAGGACAGATATCGAGTTAAGCTGGAGGAGATGAGGAATGTTGAGTTCAAGTGGCTCCGCAAAGCGCTCTACTCTCAAGCTTTTATCACATTCATATTTTGGAGTTCTCCCATATTTGTTGGTGCCGTCACTTTTGGTACTTCTATATTGATGTCTCAGCAGCTCACTGCTGGCAGTGTTCTTTCTGCATTGGCGACCTTCAGAATTCTCCAAGACCCTCTTAGAAATTTTCCAGACTTGGTGTCAATGATGGCTCAGACAAAAGTTTCACTTGACAGGATTTCTGGGTTCCTCCAGGATGAAGAATTGCAGGAGGACGCAACTATAGTCCTTCCACAAGGTACCACTGAGATTGCTGTGGAAATAAAAAATGGCGAATTCTGCTGGGACCCCTCTTCCGCAAGACCAACTCTATCGGGAATTCAATTGAAAGTGGAAGCAGGGATGCGGGTGGCTGTCTGTGGCATGGTTGGCTCCGGAAAGTCAAGTTTTCTCTCCTGTATCCTTGGAGAGATTCCAAAAGTTGCCGGTGAAGTATGACTAGCTACTGATATTTCTAAGATTCTTTCAAATGCTCACATTATGTTGGAAACTTTTTGCTAATTGTTGCATGATGGATGATTTTTCAGGTCAGAATTTGTGGTTCTGCAGCTTATGTCTCTCAGTCAGCTTGGATACAATCTGGAAATATTGAAGAGAACATTCTTTTCGGTAGCCCTATGGATAAAGCAAGATATAAAAGTGTGATCCATGCTTGTTCACTTAAGAAGGATTTGGAGCTCTTATCCCATGGAGATCAGACCATCATTGGTGATAGAGGCATAAATTTGAGCGGTGGGCAGAAGCAGCGAGTACAGCTTGCTCGGGCGCTCTATCAAGATGCGGACATTTATCTACTTGACGATCCATTCAGTGCGGTTGATGTGCATACAGGATCAGAGTTGTTTAAGGTTTAAATTCTCGAGTGCATTGCCTTTCCTTTGCTTTAAGCTGATGGATCTTTATTGAACATGTTGATCTCATTGCAGGAATACATTTTAACAGCACTAGCTACAAAGACTGTGATATTTGTGACCCATCAAGTTGAATTTTTGCCTGCTGCAGATATGATACTGGTAGGAAATTGTCGTTTAACTGTGTTTGTCTCTTCTCTAGGTTTTGCACTTAACTTTGTTACTGTATAAAATTGCTTTAAAACTACTTTTAACTTTAAATTGCTTTACATGAAGCTACAAGCCTTTTTCCCTCTGAGTGGCTTAAAACACCTTTCCTGTCGAGTGAAAAATACTTGTTTTGTGATTTCTCTTTCTTTATTGGGAAGGAGCAATAATAGCTTGTCATCACTGGAGAAGGATTGTTGAAGCACTTTCTGTGCTTGGTGGAAAGGACATGGTTATTAGCATTTTATACATATTAGAATGTCAACTCTTGATGGATCTTCGATCCTCACATTTATTTGTATGTTCATCTTTCTTTTCTGCAGGTCCTAAAGGAGGGGCGCATCATTCAAGCTGGAAAATATGATGATCTTCTACAGGCAGGAACTGATTTTGAAACACTGGTCTCAGCTCACCATGAAGCAATTGGAGCATTAGACATTCCAAACCACTCATCAGAAGATTCAGATGAGAATTTGCCTGGCTCTGTCATACTTGGGAAAAAATGCAACGCAGGAGACAATGACGTTGATATTTTGGCAAAAGAAGTACACGAGGGTATATCAGCCCCTGAACAGAAAGCAATCAAAGAGAAAAAGAAAGCAAAGCGGTCACGAAAAAAGCAGCTTGCTCAGGAAGAGGAAAGAGAGCGGGGACGAGTCAGTATGACAGTTTATCTCTCATATATGGCTGCTGCATATAAAGGCTTACTGATTCCACTTATAATTATTGCACAATCGTTATTTCAATTTCTTCAAATCGGAAGTAATTGGTGGATGGCTTGGGCAAATCCCCAAACAGAAGGAGACCAACCAAAAGTCAGACCCATGGTGCTCCTGATCGTTTATATGGCACTTGCTTTTGGGAGTTCTTGGTTTATATTTGTAAGGGCTGTTCTCGTGGCTACATTTGGGCTTGCTGCAGCTCAGAAGCTCTTCTCGAGGATGCTGACAAGTGTGTTTCGTGCTCCAATGTCTTTCTTTGACTCTACACCTGCCGGACGGATTTTGAATCGTGTATGTTTCCTTTTCTTACAAGAAACTTGCATGCCCATTGACTGTTGTTATGTACATTCTAGAGAGTTAGACCTCGAGACTTGAGAGACTCTCCTGCTTGGTTATTATTGTTGGTGTATTTGCCGACTGATGAATGGGATTCATACTTTCTTTTTAGGTGTCGGTTGATCAAAGTGTCGTGGATCTTGACATTCCCTTTAGACTTGGTGGTTTTGCTTCAACAACCATACAGCTTATTGGCATTGTATGTGTAATGGCTAAAGTTACCTGGCAAGTGATTCTTCTTGTCATCCCAATGGCGGTGGCTTGCTTGTGGATGCAGGTGACCTTGAGTTCTGCTTTAACATATTACTTACAACTTTTGCCTTATTTTTTGAGTACCAAACAGAGGAATGCAAAGTTATTTATATATGCTAGTCCAGTGGCCATTACAATTATAACCCTTTTCCTATGATGTTACAAGAATATGATGGCAAGAGATTTTTAAGGCCTCAAAGAAATTGGATTGTTCAAAGTTGTCTCATGGTGGCATGAAATCTAAACAATATCTCAACCCAGGCCTACCTGGCACTGATCGACTTAACATTTTGTTCTCTCCTGCTAAGTCCTAACCCTGTTGCACATTTTTGTGTTCTGAACATATGCGACTGACATTGAGCTCATTTATACGATCTTTTTCTTAGAGAGGGGAAGTCATGAGTAAATAACAGAAGCAGGTGAATTTTCCCTTGTTATTATTGTGATTATACATAGATAGGTTCAGATTCGGATGGCACCCCCTTTGTGCCAATTTGAATAGAAGTTCTTGTTCTTCTGAAGAAACAAGATTGAGCGATTGATGTCACTTTAACTGAAGAGTATCTGAATGCAGAAATACTACATGGCTTCATCAAGGGAACTTGTCCGTATTGTAAGCATCCAGAAATCTCCAATCATGCATCTGTTTGGGGAATCAATTGCTGGAGCCTCCACAATAAGAGGTTTTGGGCAAGAGAAGAGATTTATGAAGAGGAATCTTCATCTTCTTGACTGTTTTGGTCGCCCATTCTTTTATAGTATTGCAGCAATAGAGTGGCTTTGCCTTCGCATGGAATTACTCTCCACCTTTGTGTTCGCTTTTTGCATGATTCTACTAATCAGCTTTCCACATGGAACTATTGATCCTAGTAAGTATTGAATTTTTCTTCTTATCCCCAATCAATCTTACGTAGTTTTTGAAGATTTTCTTTTGGAGCATGTGTGGATAAGACAAAACAATGCTTTGCAAGTGGTGGCTTGAGCACATTTTCAGCATCAACCATTAAACCCTGTGGTGTTTTTGAACCAGTAAAATCTTGAGACTGATTAAGTTCTCTGTAGATTTTGTCTTTCCTGATTTTCAGTGGATTTTCAACTTAGATTAAAAAGTTTCCTTTTGTGTATCCTTTAGTCCCATCAATCCAATGCTGTTAGGGAAAAAGAGTTTTTAATGCTGGGATAACTATTATGCACTCTCATGTTGAGTGGCTTAAATGGAACTTTAATAGGTAGGATAGGATTTTGGGAAGTATTATAAAGATGTGATTTTGACATACTTTGCTTCTCTCTTATTTTCATAGGCATGGCTGGCCTTGCTGTGACTTACGGTCTAAACTTGAATGCCCGCCTCTCAAGATGGATACTGAGCTTTTGCAAGCTTGAGAACAAAATAATTTCCATAGAAAGAATATACCAGTACTGTCAAATCCCAAGTGAAGCTCCGCCAGTTATAGAGGACTCTCGCCCTCCATCTACATGGCCAGAGTGTGGGATGATTGAACTAATTGATTTGAAGGTATACAGAACCTACATTTCTTGTTAACGTTCTATTTTCAGAGTTTTGAGTTTTTATCTGCTGATGTTTGGTGGGGCCACATATATACACTATTTTCATCAACCAACTGGCCATCAGCCCGGTTGCCGGGGGTTTGTGTTGGGTGCACAAAGGCTGGGTCTAAATCCAATCACGAGCCCAAAAAAAAAAAAGAAAGAAAGAAAGAAATCCACCCTTGTGAGTTTGTGTCTGGTTGTCTCATAAAATGGGTTATTATAGGCTTAAATGATATTTAGAATTAATTTTTTGTGGAATTGATCTTATGCATAGTTCATTTAGAATTTTCCAAGAAGCTTGGGAGTATGTGGTGTTAAATATTACTCCTTGCCTTATTCCTGTTTGATCAGCTAATATTGGAAAGCTTATGAGACAGGTTTGACCAACAGGCAATAGCTTGTGAGGGCCACTGGCCACCATTGCTTGTAAAATATAATATCCCTTAGACTGATATTGCATTTAATCTGTCTTTTATTGTGACCATGAAGCAGTCTGTAATTTAAGAAAACCTTGTTGATTATTTTATAATTTGCTTGTCGAAACTTTATTCGAAGCTTGTCTCTTAAAAAACCAAAAGGATGGTTTCAGTTGCCTTTACCCTTATATTGTGATTATTTGGCGATACATAAAAAATAGGTTGTCGTGTTCGATCTGACTGCTAATATTAGACTTCGTTGTCTTTGAAATATTTACTAAAATGTGACCATCTTGATCTTATACTGGAAAGTGTGAGGGGAGAGTGAGCAGGGAAAGTATCCGCTAGTGGAATTTTCTAGCCTAAAAGGTTTCAAAATTTTAATCAAGCCTCTTCTAACTCCCGAGTATCCTAATGTTGATCACAAGATGTTGATTGTCACAACTTTCTGCAGGTACGTTACAAGGAGAGTCTCCCCTTGGTACTCCATGACATAAACTGCACATTTCCTGGGGGAAAAAGGATCGGCATTGTCGGGCGTACTGGAAGCGGCAAATCAACCTTAATTCAGGCCCTGTTTCGCTTGATTGAACCATCTAGTGGGAGAATCATTATAGACAAGATCGATATATCTAAAGTAGGGCTCCATGACCTTCGAAGTCGCTTGAGTATCATACCCCAGGATCCGACATTATTTGAAGGAACTATAAGGGGCAATCTCGATCCCCTTGAGGAGCATTCAGATGTTGAAGTTTGGCAGGTTCTGTTCTTTTTGCTTGCCATATCTTTTTTAAGGTTAATCTCATATCTGCATGGCCCATAACTAATCATTGTGAATGTAAAGCTCTGAAATTTTCATGTAAACAGAAGTCACCATTATACTTGATGCTTACGACTTTGGTTGTTGAATTTTACTCCATATGATTGGTAGCAATGACCGTCATCTAAAACCCCGATTGGAAACTGACATAGCATGGATGTGGGCACATAGGTAAGGTGCCACATTACATCTCGATTAGATTGGAGTGACCTCATTGTACCATAAAAAATTTGCTTGCGATAAATGATGTCAATTGATTTCACTCCCATGACTTTCTGTGCTATTTTCTATGCTCCTGTAGTGGCTCCTGTTAAGGCTCATGATCTATCATTCTGATTGTGAGCACTTGTTCATAATTTCTGTGTCCATCCATTCATCAGTCAAATCCAGTTTTGAATATGAATTATATGCTTGTGAAGCATCAACACTGCAATAACCTTTGAATTTTCACTTCTTGAGGCTAGAGTTAATAACCCTTAAACTTGATTTAGTGCAGGCCTTGGATAAATCTCAGCTTGGGGAGATAGTGCGTGAGAAAGATCTAAAGCTTGATACTCCAGGTGGGTAGCCACCATAGAAGTATTTGCGACTTTTTTGTTTTGATTTGTATTCAGATGATCAATCTGCTCAATCTCAATTCAGTTCTTGAAAGTGGAGATAACTGGAGTGTGGGGCAACGGCAATTAGTTTCTCTTGGTCGGGCTTTGCTTAAGCAGGCAAGGATATTGGTTCTTGATGAAGCTACTGCTTCAGTCGACACAGCCACTGATAACCTCATCCAAGGAATTCTCCGGACAGAGTTTAAGGATTGCACCGTGTGCACCATAGCACATCGTATTCCAACAGTTATTGACAGTGATCTGGTTTTAGTCCTCAATGAAGGTATGTCCAGGTTCTCTCAAAGCCCTTTTTTCTCTTGATCATCCACTTTAAGGAAAAAGAAGGCAAGGACAAACAGTGAATACAAAAGAAAGAGAAAGTCACGGCATCTGACTAGCATTGCTTAAGCCGCGTTAAATATGTCAACTTTTTATATTTCAAGTTAAGAAGCCAGAGGATGCTCAAGACTTTAACATGAATATTAGGAACCATTAGAGGAACGTTCACATTTACAACCGTGTAGAAGGGTTTTGCATCTGAGTTATGGCACTTTGAGTCTTTGACAAAGAGTCAAGAGCATCCTATGATATAGGGGGAGTGCAATTTCCCAAGGAATAGCAAAACCCTACTGCACAGTTCTAACCATTGATGTCTCTAGTGAACTGATCCCGCCAAGTTGAATCCCCTCAACATAGCAAAATAGAAGATGCCATCGCCTCATATTATCTCCAAAGCAATGGAAAATCCAATAATGGGAAACAAGAATGCATCCACATAGAGATTTCTAGCACTTGTTGCCCACAATTGTGATCCTGCTTCAGTCTGAATAATCAAGAATGAACTGTTAAATTTTGACGAGGACCTTTTATCAGTGACTAGATACTAGGAAACATGAAGACACCTTACATTTATTTTTTCTTTGTGGGGTATTGGTGTTTCTCTCTATCAGGACATGCATGCACAGTTGAAATCACCAGTGTACCATAAGCAAGATAATCATTAGCAGTGTCCCCGCAGTTCAGTACTTACCTTCTGAGATTTTCTCCAGGTCGAGTAGCAGAGTTTGACACTCCAGCACGACTATTAGATGACAGATCATCCATGTTTCTAAAGTTGGTAACCGAATATTCATCAAGGTCAAGTGGCATACCCGATTTTTAGTTTGCGCGGCATGCCCGGAGGCCTTGAAAGGACTTGGAGCATCAAAAATGGTAATCCAGACTGACTCACCCGATTCTTCTCCATTTGGTGGCGCTGCCTCATTCAGCCCATAAGAACATGCAACTGAGAAGGATCAAAAGGGGGGCTTTTCTGGTTCCAACTTATCACATGTGGCCAGGAAAAATCACTCGAAAGTCATTCTTTGGAGCGGCAGCATGGGGAAGTTCGTGCATGTTCGTTCCAATGGCTACCGAAATAAGAAGGATCAGTCGGAGGCGGGGTAATAATCGGGAGAGAGTAGGAGAGGGGGGGGGGGGGGTAATTATTGAGATCTTGCAATAAAAGTAGATTGTAAATTGGCGCACGATGTCGTTCCAATATCGCAACGAAATTTTGTAGTGCTGGATTAGTCATTGTGAATACACTAGAGTCCAGTGGCCAGAAGAAACCCATTTTTGGGGTAGTACAGTACAGGTTTATTTTCGGTCTTTCTGATCTTGTGCCTGCTTATTGTGCTTTGTATGGCAACTCAGTGAATCCGCTTTTTCCTTCCCAATCTTTCGCGTCCGAGACGTCACCGCCATTTCGCTGGGGCGACTATTATTCTCGTCCACTTTCTTGTGTTTAAGTTTTGCATGTATGTCATAAGGCGCGATGGGAACTTCAAGCTGAGCATACTGTGAAATCCATCATCTGCATCTTTGCGACAGCCTAAGGAAGCTGGCTTGACTGGCTAACCTTAGCCCAATAGCGTGTTCTTGACAGAACTCAAACCTTCATCATTGGGTTTAAAAGGAAAGCATAGCCTCGGCACGTCTGGTAGGGATGGGATGGTGATGGGACGGGGCGGATAACGAAGCCCGGTGGCATTTCGGTTCCGTCATCCGGCGGTCATAAGGAAAGGATTAACAAACACGAATCATTAACTATCGATCGAGTAAGGAAAGAAGAGTCCTAGTTGGCAACTTGGCATTGGCATACCCCTCTGTGCACCTGACATCGTAATCGGATTGCACGGCAGTGGCTGATCTGGGTGGATAAAAGAACGTGATTCGTGACGTGACCGACCAGTCGTAAGGGGTGGGTGTAATGCTCCCACACGGCACGGACTGCAGGAGATAAACCTGGACCCCCCCGACCCGACGCGTTATGTTTGACTCGCGTACCGACACGAGTTAAAGAACAATCATGTTTCAATATAAACACAACACTCCCACACGTATGTTAAGAAGACGTATGTTAAAGAAAAAAAATTGTTAATATCATAAAAAAAACTCTCAAATTTCTTTTCTATAAAAATATAATAAATTTACTCTTAATTAATTTTCCTTATTCCACAAAACAAAAAAATATATTAATATTATGAAAAATCATAAATTGATACATATGTAATAAATTTATTCTAAATTGATCTTTTGTCCATCAAAAATTCCTAAATTAATACATATATGATAAATTTACCTTTAGTCATTTTCTGTTATACTTATACCATGAAACAACATCGACACTAATGTTAAAAAAATGTTAATATCATAAAAATCTCAAATTGATACACATATAATAAATTTACCCAAAATTAATTTTTTGATCATCAAAAATCTCAAATTGATACACCTATAACAAATTTATATTTTATTAATTTCCATTATACCATGAAACACCATAACTAGTTACATTTGTGATATGATCTTTCAAATTGGTTAAGGCTTTCTAGTTTATGGCCGCTTCTTTATGGTACTGGTTGTTACTTCATTGAATTTGCTTCATTAATAGGCTCACGATTTGACTTTGATCGTTATGGACCAACTGCACTCAAAGGTAGGGCATTTCCCATTTTCATCTGTACTAGAAATAATGGTATCTCCAATTATAGCCCCTTTATGATGTAAAATATACATCTTCCCACCATCCCCATAGTGTATGAGACAAATGGATGCATTTCGATTAGGGTCATATTCTATGCTTACGAATCTACCATATGTCTTTTTCATTCCGTGGAAAATCGATTTATCTCAGTATAGAGAATGATAACAAGGATCTATATTTTATAAACTCTCCTGTGGATGGGTAATCCCCATAATAGCTATTTATGATACTATGCAATTTGTACAACCCGATGTGCATACAATATGCATGGGATTAGCCGCTTCAATGGGATCTTTTATCCTGATCGGCGGAGAGATTACCAAACGTCTAGTATTCCCTCACGCTTGGCGCCAATGAGTATTAGATAGTGCCCATAAATTTCATGATAAGTACCCAAAGATTCATGGTGAATCTCAATAGGAACTTCTCTTGAAGCAATAACGCGTTGATCTAGTCGCCATCGAAGCCACAAACTAGTATAACCGTCAACTTTCCCAGATCATTTAATTCAGCAATTTCGAATGTAAAATTTAACGGAAATTCACGGAAGGTGATCCTGAATTTATCATAGATAAATCATTTTACCGACCCCCCCCCCCCAAAAAAAAGAACCATCTCGTTCTTTCTTTTTCTTTAGTCGGAGGCCCATTCCATTGAAGCAAAGCCCGCAACTCGCAGGCCCAATCTCAAAACGAGACGGCCCAAATCCAACCACCCCACTCCTCGATTCCGAGCTTCGCTTTGGTCTCTGCTTCGATTCTCAGTGCTCTCTCTCTCTCTCTTCTCTCTCTCTCTTCCTTCCATTTCTGCAGTCGCGGTGTGGCAGGAGGAGCACGATGCAGGCCATCTCGCGGCGCCTAGGGCACCAATCCTCGGTCCACTCCCTCAAATCGGTCTACCCGCTCTGCAACCACCGTAAGAACCCGCATTCCCCTTCCTTCCTTCCTTCCTTCCTCGCCGGCCCGTCGCCCCGTCGGTCCTCCGATCTTCGCCGGCGGCGGTTCCGATTAGTGCGGTTGGAGCTTTCCGGAAGTTCGCTGGATCGGGAATTTGGTCTTTTTCTTTTGCAGATTACGGAGCCGATGACGGGCGGTACGTGTCCACGGTTGCGACCAAGGGCGTGGGGCACCTGGTGCGGAAGGGGACCGGCGGGAGATCTTCCGTCAGGTGATTGCTCTTTCCTCCGGTCGTGCTCTCCTTAGTTTTCTGTTTGGTTTGTGAGGGGTAATGTGTGAAAAATTGGGGTGGAGGAGGATGTTGAGCTTTGGGCGATAGGAAATGCGAGGAGCATCCAAGGAAGTCAGTGCAGTCCTTATTTTAGATTATAGGCGGTGCATATTGGGATTGTTGATACTGAAATTTTGCTCTCCCGGCATTGATGGAAGCATGCATTTCCCGTTGGCTTTTAATTGATTTCTAGAGAAACTGTGGATTTCCATAGAATTTCTTCTGTGGACCGATTTTATGCTAGGTGTTTTACACTGAATCCACTATGTCCAGCAAATGAGGCGCAGTATGGCATTCCAAAAGCTAATTTTGATTCGTTTATCATCTCATGTTTTGTTGAGTTTATGAAGGGAAAGATAAAAAGTCCATTCTTTCTTGGCACAATACTTATGTTCATGTACGGAGTATTTACAGGATAGGGTAAATGAATTATCGCCATGATCAGATGGTGGAAATCTTTTAGGGCTTGTAGTTAGACAATCTTCTGTTGCAGTGAGCATACCTTTTCACCATGCTCAGTTATCATTATATTTTTCTGATGTGTTTCATCATCCTGCTCATTTGACCTGGAATTTTTGCAGTGGCATTGTGGCTACGGTTTTTGGAGCAACCGGCTTTCTTGGTCGTTATGTTGTGCAACAACTTGGTGAGTTCACAAAACAGTAGCTTCTTAGACAGTTTATGTCAAGTAAATGTTTGCTGGCACTGGGTATGCTGCATTATTTTACCTTCATTCACATGGTCGAAGCAGTCAAAATTGATTGGTTTCAACGTCAAAGTAGGGTCAGCTAGGAACTGGTTGTTATACTCTATTAAAGATTATGAGGACGTGCTTAATTAACAATTTTCTGGAGTTTCCTAGGTGTTAAATTTATCTCTTTTTTCCAGCAAAAATGGGGTCACAAGTGTTGGTCCCTTTTCGTTGTTCTGAGGATTCCCATCGTCATCTCAAGTTGATGGGTGATTTGGGGCAGGTACATACTGATATTTTATGTTTGTCAAAGTTGACTTTTTTTTGTCTTTCACCTTTTTGTCCATCTCAGATATTGAAGCTTATATATCTTTGTATTTGATTTGCTCAGATAGTGCCGATGGAATTCAATCCAAGAGACGAAGGCTCTATCAAGGCGGTTATGGCAAAAGCTAACGTTGTTATAAATCTCATTGGTACTTGCACATTTCCTTGTTTCTTGGCCTTGTGGATAATGCAAATCCTGGGGTTTCTTTTACATATAAATCTTCCATTTGGCAGGAAGGGAATATGAGACAAGAAATTATAGTTTTGAAGAAGTGAACCATTCTATGGCTGAAGTACTTGCAAATGTGAGCTCTCAAATTACATTACTAGGGTCCTATTGTGATGCTTTAGTCCTGTGACAAGGCAATTTATTGTTATGATCCCCTTGTCATTTTATAAAGCATGTTGATGGATTGTGGTAGTGCTTGAATTGTTTTAAGACCTTCAATGCTTTGTACAACAGCTTTCCTAAGAGTTTTGCTTTATATGAGTCATCTCCCCCCTACGCCTAAACTTATTCTTGCACAAATTGTGGGGGCCTATTTCCAGGGCTTGTGAGTCTGACATGATCAACATATCAGTGTTGTGATTTAAACCTGACTTCTAATGATCCGACCCCAATGCAGACCTTTGCAAAACCCAAACCCGCTCCCTCCCTCTTCTTTTTCCTCCCTCAGTCTCTCTGTGCTTGTGTGTGTGTGTGTGTGTGTGCGTGGGTGGTTTGCTACCGTGAACTTTTTATGTACTTTTTCTGCTTCTGTATATCATCTGCCTTATTCACTGCAGATCGCTAAAGAACATGGTGGTATCATGAGATATATTCAAGTCTCTTGCTTGGGTGCTTCATCTTCCTCCCCATCAAAATTTCTTCAGACTAAAGCTTCTGGGGAGGCAGCTGTTTTGAGAGAGCTACCTGAGGTGAGCACACTGTTTCCTACTTGAACAACCCGCTGCATCAATAACTACCCAAACTTTATTTTTCTTTCATAATTCTGTTGCTCAGTTTTCCAACCTATTATGTTCAAATAATACAACCGAGAATTGACGTTGAGAGTTGGATGTTCTGAGCAACATTTTATGCAAAGGGCAATTGCTGATAAATGCTAGTAGTGTTCTGAAATTTTCTAATAGTAAGCTTTGTCGGAGGATGCAGAGTTAGACCATTGAATTAACTTCTGCTCAGTCATTGTTGCTTTCGAAAATGAAAATGTGTTGTGCTTGGGGAGAGTCAAACCCTTTGTGTATATGATGTGTGACCTTGTCATTGCTCAACCATATATTTGTCTTTGTTAAATCAACTTTCTAATGATGGTGTCAAGTACAGTTAAACCTATGCCCAGGAAAATAAGTAAATAAGTAAAACCTACTTATGACCAATCTTGCTTACTCTTTGAGACAGTCTTAATACATTGGTTTTTGGATATTATCTTAAACTTTTGGCTGGGGATTTTTGGCTTCCCTTAAATAGTGTACGATGTTATAGGGCATAATTGTCTGCTTTTGAAGTGCTGGGAATGCCTGCAAGACCCTCAAAGTCAATGAAAGATGATGGCATCTAATTTCTTAATGAATCGTACAAATTTTAGTCTAGGAAGCTGTTGAAGAATTGGTGCCAGACAGAATAGTAGGTACCTTAGTTTACGTCAACAAATCAAAAACTGCTTTTGAATGTTCCGCTATGTGGAGCTGTTTTCATTACCTCCTTTCTCCTTTCTTTAGTTTTTCCAGTTTTGCTACTTCTTTAATATATATTCTTTCTTGTAAAAAGAAAAAAAGAATTATACCTCAAGTTGCCACATTGGTTGGAGGGATACTTGTTTATTAGTAGAAGCTATGCATGTTTTGATCCTTGGCAATAATTTTCTATTTCCAGAGAAAATAATGGTAGCTTCAGGGTTGTTGAATGATGTTGTACAGTCTTCATGCTGCTTTTTCTTGTTTCCAGATACACCCCATAGAAAACATAGAGATATGAGCTTTATCAATTTTTATTTTTTTTATCAGTAGATCTGAGATTTGATCTGCAGGCAACAATTTTGAGACCTGCTGTCATGATTGGCACAGAGGATCGTATTTTGAATACTTGGGCACATTTTGCTAAAAAGTACAGCTTTCTTCCACTTATTGGGGGTGGATCTACCAAGTAAGACTTGATTATAGTGATCTTCTCGCTCATGATGCAATGCCTTTTAAAGAGATTTCTGGATCTGTACTTTAATAAATCTGATTTTGCTACTGGTCATTTGCTTTTGCAGAATTCAACCTGTATATGTTTTTGATGTGGCTGCTGCTGTTGTTTCGGCCTTGAAAGATGATGGCAGTAGCATGGGCAAGATATATGAGCTTGGTGGGCCTGACGTGTTTACTGTTCGTGAACTGGTAATCTTTCTCCATTTTTCTACAGTTATTAAGATTTGAGAATGCTTGCTAGTTTACTGAAAGTCAAACACCCTGCAGGCGGAGCTAATGTATGATATGATCCGTGAATGGCCTCGTTATGTATCAGTTCCTTTCCCCATTGCTAAGGTACTGCCACAGAATAACCATTTCCTTCATGTTGTATCTCAATAAGGAAATGCATGGACAAGAACTATGGATTACCTTACTTTCCTATTGTTATGTCAGAACGTATGTGCTTGTTAACATGGTTGCATGAATCAATCAGTTCCAAAAATTTTCTGCAATTCCACTAAGCTTAATCATTTCTACCCGATTATGTTTTCTAATGCATGAAATAAATGTTCGCAAGGTCCCATTTGCACAGTTTTACATTCCCAGCTAAATATATCGTATATGTTTGTTCTCTTTTCTTACCTTATCCTTGCATTTTTCATGACATTTAGCGTTGTTATGGCATGGTGCTATTTTCAGCTGCAGATATTTGGCACTGACGATGTCCCATTTAAGTGGTCTCTCTTTAGATCTTTTAGCCATATTGGCACATTGATGTAACTTCTGCAGAATTGATGGGAGAAAATAAGTTGAATACTCAACTATCGTGCTGAGTTTCACCTGATGATGTTTATTTTGTTATGCCATCTTAAATGATTGCTCTGGCTTTCTGTACAAGAAAAGGACTAGTTTCTGGCCTTTAATTTTTCTCTTTTCATTCTTTGTTTGTGGTGCTATTTAATCAATTTGACTTAATTCTAACTTGTGGCATCTTCGTGATTTCAGGCCATTGCGACGCCTCGAGAACTACTACTGAAAAAAGTTCCGTTTCCTTTGCCTAATCCCGACATCTTCAATCTAGATCAAATAAATGCTCTCACTGAGGATACGGTTGTATCCAAAGATGGTTAGTTCTCTATGCATTTCTCTATCATTCATTGTGTTTGCCAGATTTAGCTTATTTCATTGCTTAATAATGTATGTGTTATAATCATGTGTTGGTGGATTTTGCAGCTCTAACTTTCAATGATCTTGGAATCGTGCCGCACAAGCTGAAAGGATACCCTGTTGAGTTTCTTATCTCATACCGTAAGGGTGGCCCAAACTTCGGCTCTACTGTCAGTGAAAGAGTATCTCCAGATGCATACCCTTGAGGCATTTTCACTGTATTATTTCCGAATGTTTCTTTTGCCAAAAACCCGGCGGAAATCTTTCAACATGTCTTTCCACCTCAATTTCTTCATAATAGCCGAGAGATTCTGAATGGAAGAACACTACCCGTCTCCTGCAATCATAAGATGACGTGTCAATAAGATTTTGGGGAACATGATATCTGAACCTCGTTCCAGTAGTTTGATTTTGTAAATTATGGAAGGCATTGTGGCCCCTTCTAGTTTTGATTCTTTACTGAGTGGTAAGCAGCCGCTTTGTCTTTCCAACCACTTCAATAAGAGTCACTTTAAGTTTGTATAATGGCTCCCTGGACATTGGGACAAAGTTTCTCACAGTAGTGGTGGGCAGATTTACGTCAAGCAGGTTTACAATCAATTCGATAATTTGTTCGGTTTGGCGGGTGGAGAGAGAGAGAGAGAGAGAGAGAGAGAGAGAGGAAACTGATTCAAAGAGAAGAAGATTGCTGTGAACGAGCGACTGAAGTTAACCGCCGCTGGAAACAGTTAAGAAAAATCATAAACCCAAAAAGGAACATTTCGATGTACTTATGACATGTGGGACGGCTAGATAATGCACAATTCGATCGGATAGTCGGGTAATGACCGAACCGCCCTCTCCATCTAACGTGCTTTCATTTGCTCGCCAGTTTCTTTGCTCATCTTCTGATGATATATTATTAGAGCAGGAGTGTGCTCCAAGTCATTCAAGGAAGCATCGGGCTTTTCTTGTGATTGGAGCAAAGTAAAATTGCACAAGATTAATCGATTCTGCAAGATGAGTATAAAGAGAAATAGACACGGGCTTATCAACAGGGAGTGAGATCGAAGTCATGCAATCTAGAGAACTCTGGTGATGGCATCGGAGACGAGCCGCGCTTCGTTCGACCATGTCAAATTGGAAGAGATGGGTTTCGGGGCAGCGATGTTCGTGCGCCGCGGCTGCACGGGCGAGTCCAAAGACAACGGCTGCATCAACATCTACATAAACAGCAACGTTCAGGGGGTGAGCAATTCCATTTTGGTCGGGAGCGATGTGAGGATGGGTGACCCGGGCGTTTCTCTGTATTTTAAAGACGTAAAACTGACAAATGCGCACGAGAAGAAGGGGAAGCATCAGAGAATTAAGTGGAGGTTTGGGCTCGGTAGCTTTGTGGTCTCGTTACTAGTGTTTGCATTGCTCCTCTTGTTGCTACTTCTGATGCTGTAGTCTACACTTTACCACAAAAAGAAGTAGGGACTATTCATTCTCGAGTCTTGTTTCTTCACCTTTTCAGTTTCTCATCGTGTGCTTATCGTTCTCGGTTTCTTCTCTTGGTGTCCCTGAGCTGCATTTGTTCATAATGAAATCACAGTTTTAGGAAAGAAATAAAGTTGAGGCTACATACATGAAGATGAATGGCGGTGCGCCTGCTCCTGGGGGATTCAGAGAAAGTGCTTGTTTTTTCTTTTCCTCTCGTATGACAGCCGGGTCTCTAAACCTTCTAAAGCACTTTAAGTGATCCGATTGGGCCACTGCCCCTAAGGAGCCCAAAAATGTTCTTTTGAATAAGACTCGATTCATGACCACGCTTCTTGAGATACAGTTTAATTTTGAATCTTAACCAACTCGGTTGATCCTTGAAAAAGAAGAAAGGCCTTGCTTTCTAAAGCAATAGATTGGTAGCGGGAGTCATAAAACATGAAAATGTGTGTATGTGTAAGAGAGCTCATAGATTGCTTTTCTCCAAACATTTATCCTATCGTCAAGGCGTGCGGTGAAGAAGGGGTATTGGCATTTTCTTTAGTATTGACAAAATGGGTGCGTCACCTCTGCAATGCCTAGCCAACCACAAAGGGAGGGCACGGGAAATTTTGGTGAGACATGGATTGCTTCGACGAGAAGCGTTCCAAGTTCAATCTGTTACATTTACTAGACCACAGCCCGCCCGTACTGACCTGCGCCGCAAGGTTCCGACGATAAATTTGGCCGAACTTGGGGAAGGGCTTTCGGTTATATAGTGCATCTTGTCCCGATGAGTCTAGGACCATTAGCTTGAGAAAATGTAATGCAATTTTTATTTTAGGGAAGGGGACGTCTGGTCAACAAATTAGCCACAATTGGAGGGCCGGTATGGACGGGCCGAGTGATCATCTATTTAACTTTTAGATATATGTGGATCATAATCACTAGCGTGCATACCAACCAAAGTATAAGCAAATACAGTGACCTCATGATAAACATAGAACATCATGATTACTACCTTCATACCAACCAAAGTATAAGCAAATACAGCGAACTCATGATAAACATAGATCATCATGATTACTACCTTCGTAATACACCTGATCATGATCCCAGCAGTCCATTGAGCCCCCCCAAGCCAACAAGTCCTCAGCACATCAGGCAAAGTTCTCTTTGTAAATACACCATTCTGTCCGACATTTTTGGGATATAACTAGAACGTAATCATACCTCATTATATTCATCTATCATCATGGATATTTCATTTCGTGTCACACACTCTTCTCGTGTTAAAAGTACACATTGTGTTGGTCGATTGTTGATGTTTTCTAAGCTCTTGACAATAATACAAGAAGTTCCTCAAGAAAGCTTTGAACCTAATACCAACACTTTTGACATGGAGGATTTAGCCACTGAAAAATATTTTCATTATCGGCAGTAATATATGTCAACCATCTTCGTGCACGATAAACATTTTTTTTTCATTCATTCAGTTTTGTAAGCAACGCAAAAGATTTAATTATTTATTTTCCGCAAAACAAATAAAGCTTTACTACGCTTCTCATCTAATTTTCTACTTTTTCCTTTTCCGGATATACTTGGTTATATGTGTCTTACTCTATATCCCCTCCCATTATGCTCTTTCTAGTCGAATGTCTCTATGCAAACTTCATTTTCATTCCCATATAGACCAATGATCGATGTCTTCTCTTTTCATTTTTTTTATTTTCTTCCGTGTGCGGTTCCCTTGCAAACCACTGCCATTATATGTATGATCACCACTTTCTACAAGAGTAAGTTCCTTTCCATTCCTTCGCATGATTCCCGGACCCGGACTTTAGCCAGTGACATATAACGCAGGCCGACTGGGCACAATACTAGGCTACATCTCATGAGATATAAAAAAGGGGCAGAACCCGAAAATTACATCTTATTCCCGTATGTCTAGTCGCCTTCCAGGGCTCGCAGTCCTGCCTGCATTCTAGGGGGGATTCCTACACCTGAAGGCCGGCCTTCGACTCGATCCCGGCAGGCTGTATACCCGTCTTTTCCCATCCCTGAGGATGACATAAGGAAGAAGAACGTGGAGGGAGGAAGTGATTAATCTTATCCCGGGGATGGTGTACGCGATCTAAGGGCGAAGTTGGAGTTCGTAGAGGACGCGTTTGACATGGCCGTGGAGGCGGTCATTGAGACAGTGGCAAGGCTGAGAAGGAACATGGTTGTTGGACTCAATGAGCATGATGATTTCGTGGGGGGGAACAAGCAACTGGATGGCCTATTTTCCAGAGCCCAGGGATTGAGAAATGGAGATTCTGAGGGAATTTCGTGAACACAAATCAATGACAGAGACACCGCCAATCTTAATGCGCAGGATCGTCATGGAACAACAGAGGTTTCGCTCTTCTTTGGTCATTGGCAAGGGCTAGTTCGGGAAAATGGCACTGTCGAGACTCATTCTAGTAGGATCCGAACTGGATTCTACGTAAAAGACATGGAAGATGTATACGCTATGCACTTTGATTACCCTAACACTGTTAGCACCACCATGTCCATTGAAGAAGAGAAGCAAACAGAGGGAGGCGAGAGACACTAAAGAACATTTGCAGTCGTTGTGGTAACACAGTCTTTCCTCAATTTCCTATGTGATTTTCTCTTAAAAAGTATGGCTGGGAACGTCTGCATGAGCCGTTCCACTTCAGCTTCAATGACCATTTTCAGTGGAACTAACATATATTCAGTGTTTCAAGCTTCCCTCCATCTTGCAACATCTACACGATCAATTAAGGAGTGCACAACTCACTAACAAAAATTCATCAGTCGATTCCTCATCATCTCCCCCATTGATTCGAGTCTTCTCTCGAGAGATCTTACATCAATTGCTACCGACGCAAGGAGAGGAGTTTCTGATGCACGGTGAATTCAAATACACTGAAGCATGCAAGGAAACCGTACATTCAGGATATTGCTTTTGCATGAGCCAATATGCACGGGAACAATCTGTTTAAGTACTGCCTTAACCACTACCCAAAAACAGGATGCCAAATGAAGACAAATGGGGCCGTCAGAGAGAAGAAATGAGGAGTTTCACTTTTTGATAAATTGCAAGCCGTTCTGGTTGGAATATCGCTCCATGAATCTCATGAATCTATCCCACTCTCTAGGCGACCGCATTATGTACTTGGCCTCGATCCCGGCTGGTTTCCCATTGACAAATTTGGCATTTACATCGACCGACTGAAGAACCCCTTCCTCATCAATCATGTAAAAGCCAGTGATGTCACCAACATCACCGGATGCATCGAAGACAGAGGGCTCCTCAAACCTGAATATAGCAACACCATTTGTACCGTCTCTTGATTTGGTCAGCCTAACATCAGGAATTGTCTGCTCGTCTGTCCCTTGAATGAACTGAATAGTGGGTTTTACCATCATAATAACAGGTCGAGATGTCCTCCCATTCCCTTTTAAAGAGGCCCGTTGAGTGTGAGGCAGATGCAAAGTCTGGCCACGGAATGTGGAGCTTGCACTCCGATGAAGAGGCGAAGATATGAAACCTGGAGACCAAAGCAGAACATAGTTAGAATTATCGCATTAATGACAACTAGCTTATTTCTACCACTTCATATATATTTTCGGGCTCCTTGGCATATTTCAAATATTTTAACAGTTAAATCCCAAACTTTTTATTGCTCAAAATATTGACAAAGTTAAGACTGAGCTGGTCTTTTTCTCTTAATGATCTTCAAGCATAAAAAATCATCTGGGTAGCGTACAGAAGTATCTATCAGCTGGTTCCATTACATTATATGCATTAAAGTTTGTATAATAATTCTCTGATCCTACTGAATGTATGTCACGTAATATAAAAGAGAAAGAAGAACTGCTGTACTAAATGTGATACGGCTTAAAAGAGAGTGAGATATGGACCAAACCATGACAGTGTCACACTTAGTCAGTCACAAAGAAACTGTCATATGATTTTGTCATTAACAGTGACAAATTGCAGAACAGGATTTCGAAATCAAAATGATTAAAGCCTTTCCAGCCAAAAATTGCAGCGGCCTTGTCTTTTAGGATTCTTAGAGGAATTGGATCCATTAAGTAAGGTATACAATTCAAATTCAACTTCAACTTCAACACCTTTCAAGAGCAAAAACAGTAAAGCCTAGGTGAAATTCCCACAATGAAAATAGGTTCCCTTCATGAAGTAGATCATGTTAGGAGTCCAAAAAATCGGGTAATACCAAGTACAACCAATAGGTGTTTTATCCTCAGAGAGAGAGAGAGAGAGAGAGAGAGAGAGAGAGAGGAGGTACGAAACTCTCATGGACTGATCAATTGATGAGGATTAATGATCGACCACAATAAGAAGGCAATGATCTGTTAAGAAAGGTAACTCCATTTTAATAGTCACAACTTCTATCCGTTGTTGGTACTTTGTGGTAGATTTAATTTGTCCTTTCTTTTTCTTGGTACATGATGTCATTCTCCAAGCACTTGCCATCCACAATTCAAGAAAATTCTCCCTTCCTGAGATCTCAGGTTCATATTAATCAAAATTTACAGCAATCATGCAAATCTAGACTCGAGGAGGCTTACAATATGCACAAATTCACATACATTTTGAACAATCTTGGTCAGAAGAAGTTCTCAATATGAGAATTTTGTGTTTTTAAAAGTCCAGTTTTACAATTATCCTATTTCTACCACTTCAGACGAGGGCAAAAAAATTCCAAGCATAATGCATTGCATAATGCTTCACCATCACTATCTTCTATTATGTTAAAGCAATGTCCCCTATTTTCGATTTAGTATGTTTGAGAAATGTTGATACTCTTAAGAAAGCAATCATCTGCTGCAATGGAGCCGCATTACATTTTACACTATACTTCTTTCAGAAGCATCCACAGTCCTTACTTACCCACTATATCTTCAACAAAAATGCGAAATTCTCATTCAGCTGACACCTTAAGCTCTGACATTGCTTGGCTCACCAGCACATCTAGAGGCCTCTCTTAAATTGAGTTTGAAAAGTGTAATGCCAAGCCTAAAGTTTTAAATGTAAATGAAAAGGAAATATAGAACATCTTCTCAGATGAGCAGAAATCTTGTCCCTTTTCATGAAAACATGCACATCACATGAAAATTAAACCGCATTGATCAGTCATCGGACACTGAACACAGAAGCACAAATAGAATCATAGAAGATAAAGAGGACACTCCAACTATCACTTTGAGAAAAGCTGAACCGCCACATGTGGCACTCAAATTTCCAAAGAGGAAGGGAAGTCCAGGAACAAGAGTGAAGAATTTACCTGAGTGGGTGCGTGGCTGTTGCTGATGGTAGTAAGAGACTGGGGAAGAGAAAGAAAGAGACTGAAGATATGCCATTGATGTGAGAGAGGAAGAGGGAGAGGAAGAGGGAGAGAGGGAGATTTGTCTTGAAAGGGTGTGGGATTTAGGAGGAATTGTCTTGTTGTAGAATTGTCAACCATTCACTCAACTTCAAAGACGTTCTTAGCTTCTGGATAGATTGAGTGGAGAAGATAAAATCTGGCCACTGGGATTCTCTGCTCAGCGTGCACCATGCGCTACCTGGGAAAACAAGGGGCTTGTGGGATTTGGGCCGTCTCATTGGGCCTGGAAACCCACCGGTCTCACTCACTGAGATGCTCAGAAATAGTTTCAAGGCAACAACTTCCCCATATTTCAAATTCCAGATATACCAAGTTAATCAAGGAACATGTCCCCATGTTGGTGTCTTTCTCTCTTCCAGATGTTGGACCAACCTTTTCTATCATGAACTTGCAATGGCATGGAGGCCCCTCTTGTTTGGTCCTAGCCCTCACTTGATTCCGTGTCAAATCAGGAGCCGGCTTCGTCCAGGTAAAAGTTAATATAGCAAAGATTCAACCTATGCAAACTTCGGGATCGCTATGGATGAAAGTTAAGTATGTGGATAAATTTCAAGAGATTCATATTAGACGGTCATCTAGATTATAAAGCACAAAACCATATAGAAAAACTTCCATTAGTATTTAGCAAAAAAAATGTGCACGTACCGAGAAAGGGAAAATTATTTAAAAAGTTTTAAACTTATTGTACTTTTATCAATTTAGTCATAAACCTTTTAGTTATATCAATTAAGTCTATCCAACCAATTTTTATTGAAAATCACTCACG